>OY756432.1:30659756-30999756 GCA_963576905.1 Mystacides longicornis
ATATAGTATTGCCATTTAAAATAATCAATTTAGTTTGAAATTATGCAACTCATTTATGTATGTAGAAAAGACCACTCACTTTGGCTGTCAATATCTCAAGACCACAGAAACCATTCTAATTATTGTTATTAATACATAACTCGTAGGTCTAATTGGGTTAATGTTCGATGGGTCAAATTTCTCAAGAGCTCGTCTTTTGACATTTGCCTATGTCCATTGGCAGAAGCCATTAGGTCCGAAAAGGATGGATGAGGCAAGATGAGGCACGAGCATAGAGATAACTGTACCGTGCGTGGAGACATCTGGTGCACCTTGACCACTCCGCAACCCGTCTATTTATACACCGACCTTCAAATGCTATCTGTGTAACTTAGATCAATAATTTATGTTCATAATTTTCCTCAAAAGAAGAATTGATTAAGTTATTTTGATTGTTTTCTTTTTTGTGCAACAATTCAGAAGCCATGTACTCCAACTTTATAATGCAAACATAACACTTATTTTAGTGTTTTATCTATTTTAGTTCACTTATTTTAGTAATTACTAGAAATGCGTGAATACTAAAACATTTTTAAATCCGTATATTTTTATGCCTACTATTTAGTTACCGTTACAAAAAAATTATCTTGAAGATTTTCATAGTGAGTTTTTAATAATCTTTTCTCGATATGGTGTGGGAGGAGTTAATCAAACGCTGATACGAAGAAAATTTTCCAGTCAACCAGTCCCGTCCAATTTGAGACGGGCCAATACCGGGTGAAATTTTTAAGTGAAAAAACACTTAGAAGAACTCTGACTCGACGGAGAATCGAACCCGAGACCTCGTGATACGCCTATACCACTAGGCTACACTAGGTTTTTTTTATTATATTTATTTATTTAGTGAAACAAACTTAAAAGCCTTTGAGAATATGTAACAACTTATGACTCTAAAAACTCATTACTGATGTTCGATTTTTAAATGGAACAAACCACTACGGGCTTACGACCGTCTTCTACTGTTGTTTCGAAGGCTGGTTTAGTGTGATCACTAACTTTACTCGTATGTTAACAACGTAAACAAAGTCTAAAAGCCTTTGCGCAAAACAAACATAATAATGTAGATTGTAGGTATATAGGTACCTATCTTTTAATTACGATCCGATATTTTGAGTAAATTTATTTCCGCATTCAAGTAGGTACCTACTTACATACATATTTGTATAAAATGAATAAATAATTATCTTACAAGTACCTACCTACTTACTTTTGCCGATGGCGAATTATAATTTCCAGTTATGTCTGTGTATGCATTGTGACTTGTGGTAAAAGTGCTGTGTGTGCATACATTAGCCCGTCTCCTCTGATGCACTCTCCGATAGATCACTACCTACTAGGTATACTATACATATTGTGATGCAACTGGCCCCCAAACTGTTATATCACGCACTCTGCCTGTGATTGACTTTAGATCTGCAGCCAGATAAGTAGAATCAGTCACCTAGCCTCGGGTACATTATACAACTGTGCAATGTGCTCGTGTTTACGCTGTGCAAAATGAGCAAAACAATAAAATAATCTGCACTCAATCGATTGTACGCCGCTTCTACTAAAATTCTTACCTTATTTTCAAGAGTTGAAAACAGTTTTTGGCGGCTAGGATAGGGGTTCGAGTCCTTCAGGGGGCATGGAATTTTTCGACATGAAGATTCCCATGATTTGTAATTTATTTCGAGGAATTTGAATGTACATATAATAATTCAGTAATGTATGTATATTTGTTTGTTTCTTTTTTTTTTGTATATTGGATCATCACACTAAAACCGTAGGATCTGCGTTGGATTTTAATCGTCGTGGATCCTTGCAAGTATATTTATGGTTACAATAGATACAATTGTTTACAATTTCTCAAATATATTTAATGTAATCAATAAATTTCTAAAATTATAAAATCTTCATAGTAAAATCTCCGTAAACACAGATGGCCATCCTTTGAAAACAAAATTACTCATGTAAATGTTGCATGGAACGAAAGTTTGACTGAATAAAAACGTATTTAAAAGATTCAAGATTGATTTGAAATAAAAATAAATGTAATTCAAACCATATAAAACACATTTTATAGACATTGAAATGAAAGTACATTTTCGAATTAGGTTTCGATTGACATTTGAGGTCGGTAAAACAGCTGCCGTTACTTATCATTAGTCAATCACATAAAATTTGTAACATTCCACGCATAGAGGGTGTGGGGAATGTAGTCAAGACTCAAAACATAGCGAGAGTAAAACTTGAATATTATCTAGGTAGGTTCGTATAATATTATTATTAAAATATTTTTTTTACCCTTCGATTGAACAGTGAAATTGACGCAAGTGTGAGGATGTAACATATTATGATACATGCAGTTTTTTTTCCATGTGAGAGGCAGACTATAATTTTTCTTCTTTCTTTTTTATAAACATTAAAAGTGTCATTCTTCTCTCATTTTATGAATTGTAAAAGTGTAATTCTTCTTAATCTGTGCTTCTGTCAGTTATAGAGGTCTGTTAAGCAATGGGAAGCTAGACTAGAACCTGTTTAATTACCTACCGATCAAGCCTGACAATTGGAATTATTTATTTATCGTATGGTATACAGTACCTACATCACATCATAAGTTATTCAAAATAATGGTAATCTTTGATATCTTTGCTTGTAAGTTTCGATGTGATGTACGCCAGGATCGATGTTTAATTATCTGGCGACCAATGTGTTGGAATTAAAACGTAAAGCAAGACGGGTATTAGCTAGTACTTACCTATAAATAACGTAAAAATGATCACTCTAAACCAGCCTTCAAAACAGTAGTAGAAAACGGTCGTCAGCCCGTCGTGGGTTCAATCCCAGGTGCCGACCATCTTCCTCTTTCACGACACAAGCTTTAAGTAGCTTACTGTGAAAGAGTCAAATAGCGTATTTGTGTTCACATTTAAGGTGCACATATTCATTTCCATATAACAAAAAGAATTTGTATCAAATAGTTGCTTGATAATTATTATTGTTTAAAATATCACTACACAAGGCACATGTAATTTGCCTGATGCAGACAACATTTCGACGTTGTTTGGGTATTAGAATCAAATAATAGCTATAGAAGTTCTATTTTTTCAAATGTTTTTCATCGAAAGGCCTACTCAGGAGTAAGGACCTGGCTCAGTAAACAAAAAACAGTCCCCCTTTTTGCCAACATTTCGGTTATCCTTTATGAAGAAAGTTAGGATAATTTGTGTAGTATATAAGACAAGTGTTTTTTCATTCTCATTATGAATTACTACACGGTAAACACCAATAATATTAATTAACAAAGTAATCATTATACCTTCTACAGTCTACCTTAAAAAAACTATATGAAATAAATGATTGGCATTAAATAAATTATATTCACATGATTAATTTGCTTTGTACTAGTTGATAACAGGCTTTGATTGAAGTGCCTGGGCCTAGATTTAAAAATAATAATTATTGCTATTATAAGATAGATAATGGTGTGAAATATAGTAAGAGATGACTCGGGCCTCGTACTGTGGAAGACAATGTGCAAGTTGCGGAGGTCAGGTAGAGTCAGTGGGACTTGGGAGTTCGACCTGTTGTGTATGAGGCCTTATGTAATATTATAGCATTCCCTAGATTGCCTTGTGTTACTTGGAATCAACTTTAGTGAGCCTTTATGTAGATATTTTAGTCACTGACAGAACACATTAAAAACAATAAGGCCCATCGCGCACTAGGCAGCCTGGCTGCGCAGCCATGGCTGCGGCAGCCAGAATATTTGCGCAGCCAGTTATAGCAGCCAATCGACGACTGTTTGAGATCCTTACGTCGAGCGATATGGACGTGAAAGAACTTATTATTGTTTACCTATCTCGTAAAAACGCGGAACAAAAAAAGACACTGGATTCATCCTCTTTTTCTAGAAATGCACAAAAAAGGCTTATTCCAAACCTATCTCAAGGATGTTTTGCATTCCCAGACCGGTTTTTAAATGTATTCTGTATTCTTCTGATGTTATATCCCAAATTGCTTTACGAATTTCAATTTCCCGCATAAATTTCTCTCTATCTAAAGTCATTTTTTAAAAAGTTCGGAACCCAAAATACACCTGGCTGCTTCAACTAGTTCCCGGAGACCGACGGCAGCCACATACATTCGCCTACACACGCTCTGGCTGCCCGCAGCCAGCTGGCTGCCGTGCAAGCAGACGCGTTGTTTTGGCTGCCGCAGCCGGGAGATCGTGGCTGCCTAGTGCGCGGGCTCCCATACAACGTCATATGTTTTACTGGCTGCCGCAGCCAGGCTGTCTAGTGCGCGATGAGCCTAAGTGCAAAGATTTGCCGTGATCCAGCTACATACTGAAATCTCTCGCATAGTCTATTAAAATACTGCATTCACACAGTTTTTATAGAGTTTACAACGGCAAAACAACAATAATACTCCCTTTTTGACTCCGCATAAGGGTATAGGGAGGCAACAAGAGCTCTCCATTGCGCTCGATCTTGCGCTGCTTTAATTACTTCCACCCACACCATGTCGAAATCCCTCAGCTCTGCTTCGAAGGAAAAGGACACCGCACTTCTCGGCCAACTGTCATTCTGCATCCTTAACGCAGACCCAGCAATGTCCATCTCCTCTCCACAATGGTGGAAGTAATGGACCTGGGCAGGGTACGCTGGCGTATAGCGTTGTGCGTGATGCGGTGGTACTTTTTGCCTAAAATTCTTCATATGTACTGTTCAAATGCAGAGAATTTTGGTGCCTGGGCTTTGGTCTGATGCTATGACTCACATCCATAAAGAAGAATAGGTAACAGACACACGCATCAAATTTTTTATTATTCATATAAAACAATACGTGATAAAGGTTAGTGGCGTATCTCGCATAGTTTTAATGGAAAATTTACAAAGTAATTCTGAGAAAGCTTTAAACAGAGGTAGGCATATTATCGAGTTGTGTACATTTTTCTCTTGTAAAAATCTTAAGGGCTTGTGTAGTTTTATAACGTCACATTCGGCAAAGGGCTTTCTATATGTGGTGGCTACTCTTATTTTCAGATTAAGTTAAATTCCTCTCAAGGTTTCTCATCTATGTGTGTTGATATTTGCAGGCGGCGGGAAAACAAAAGTTGTCTTCCATCCCGAGCCAGAAGTCCCTGCAGAAAGCCCGGCCCAAGGCTACCACTACCACCGAGCCTATCCCAGTTTTCGAGAGGAACAAGGTGTCCCTGGAGTTTCCCGGGGAACTGTTCGGTTCCTCCCTATCGTTGTTACTGAAGAGTACTAAGATCGTCGGCAACGTCATTGAGGTATGTACCTACCTAACTACACATTACTTACTTCCCTTGTCCGGATACCATCAAATGCCTGACCACCTATTCTCGGCTACCCGTGTTCCTACCACTGTGTTTTGGCGAGGCATATCGTTCCCATATTTATTTATTAGTAAGCACACGGCAACACTTTGCCTTTAACAGAATTTAACAAAAAATACTAAGATAATGACGGCTATTCTGAAATGAAAATCAGAATGATATGCCAAAAAAGTAAAAAAAAAAAAAACAATTGAGTTGCGTCGTATCCAATTTTTATCCAATTTTTATTGAGACTTTTGACATTTCTGTATTCTGAAAATGTTTTATCCAATACATTAATTACGTAACAACTGGCAACCGCAAGAGTTCTAAGCAAGAGCTTCTTGCGTTGAGTTGGAACGTGAGTTTGAGAATACCAGTCATAATATCAATATATATATAACATGTCGAAAAATCTCATGTATACAACAAGTAGATATTCAATAATTAATAAAATATTGAGAGAAAAGTGGGAAATTATTGAGAACAAGAGAGCAACCAAATTTAAAGACTGCGACTGCTCTCATGTATTTGGCGCCAGGATATGAATATATCCATTTTTGTTAATGTCTCATACTTATTTATTGCCTATTGGCTTTATTGGTGCACAACGTTCTAATTATGTCTAGGTTCTTGTGACCATTTTTCAGGACTAGATCTCAACGTTTCTCTTTTGTTTTCAGAATTCCGCCGTGCGGTACCAATCCCTCCTGCGCCTGTTCAGCCCGCTGTTCAAAGGACAGTTCGCCATCAAGGGTCTGGACCCTCCCACCACCACGTCTCCGGACTCTACCACCTTCTCCAACAATATCCGATAAGCTGATGACATAAGCTGTTATGGTATATCGAAAAATAGATATAAGAAAAACCTTTAGTAAACTATTTTAAACAAAACAATTCCAATACTAATAAATGTGGAGATATTTTTATTAAACGAGTCTTTCAGGTTGTAAATTAATACTGAAAAAATAATAATTATACGAAGGTTCTTGTTTTTTCAAAGGAACACGATCCAGAAAATAAATTGTATGGACGTGACACGTGACAAGTTACAGCACCAAATGTACCTAGGAACTAATTTTAGCATTCTTCCTCTTTGCCTTAAGTTCTAGGAAACGCGCAGTTTAAAATCGCTATGCCTGGATTGGACTGTAATACCATAGTATTACACGAGTCACGTGACAAAAATTTGATGACAAGTATTTTCTAAAACTGATTCACTAAAAACTAAAAAAAAGAAGAAATATTCATAAACGTATTAAGAATGATCACTGTATTATTTTATTTAAATAAATTTGAAGGAATCATACATGAAACGCTTACATACGTTAATGAAGTTTAATCAGTTTTCAAGTCAGCTTACAAAGAAAATAAGCACATATAATTTTGACAAATTGAAATATCTTCTGGCATTGTGTGATATGGCTTGTTTCACTGCTACATACATCAATCAATTCTCCCTTTGAAACCCCACTCAGGAGCATAGGGAGGCAACAAGAGCTCCCAATTGCGCTCGATCCTGCGAAATGTTTATGACCTCCACCCACACCATTTCCAAATCCCTCAGCTCTGCTTCGAAGGAACGGAACACAGTGTGAGAGGTTCTTCCCCGTCTCCTCGGCCAACTGTCATTCGGCATCATTAACATATGCCCCAGCAAACTCCACAAATGTTACTAACACATCTTCGTGCATTTGAATTCAGTTTAAAATAAATAAATAATTAAGAAAATTTTCACATTTTTTTAACATGCCACCCAAAAACCTAGACCACATTCTCGAGAGTGGATTGCCATAATAAAAAAAAAAACTTAAACAAACCTAACCTAATATATTGTACTTAAGGTCCAAGAATCAATTCATGGTTTGAAAATAAAAATGTCCGCGAGACCCGCAGATCTCTATAAGTATTGATAAGCTGAGTAAAACTTATTGTTATAAAATAAGTTAAATTTCTTCAATTAATTATTATTAAATTGGTGCTATATTATTTGTCTAAAAAATTTGTTAAATTATTCATAAGTTGAGTTTAGGCCGCGCTGTGTTGTTGGATAATGTACCTATATTATGATTTATTTCTGTTTTGTTTCCAAATATATTTTAATAATGTGATTGAGTTATCCATGTTGTTTTTCTAAAAAAATTGTATAAATAAACATTATCATAAGAAAAATAGTGTTTTTATTTATTTTATCCGCTAAATGAAACAAATGACCTGAAACAATTAAGTAAAAAATAAATTGGTTTATATTAAACTGATATGTACCCCTATTCTCAGTTTTATCGGAAGGTAGTCACGGTAGTAAAGTGAGAATTACACCATACATTTTGTATGGTAAACGCATATAGCGCCGCCACAAAGATATTTCTAGAAACAAAAGCGATTCTCGCATTCGATACTTATAGACGTTTTTCATACAAAATGTATCGTGTAATACTCACTTTACTACCGTGACTTCCTTCCGATAAAACTGAGAATAGGGGGGACTTATCTGGCGAGTTTTCTCCAACCGATCGATTTAAAGCTTAATTTAAAATAATGAACTTTACTATATTACGCACATGAAACTACATACTTAAATACATTCTCCCTTTTAGGGACCTCCCCCCCGCATGAAACTATGGAAGAGAATAAAGTAACCGACCGACCTCGGTAGCCTAGTGGCAAAGGCTCCGACTTCAGATCAAGAAGTCCCGGGTTCGATTCCCAGTCGGGTCAGAGATTTTCAATGTGTTTTTTTCACTTGAAATTTCTACCCGGGGTTGGAATTCTGTCTCAGATTGGACGGGACCGGTTGACTGGTAGAGAATGCTTCAAGCCTTAAGTTCCACCGGCTATACTGACACGTTTATATAGAAGAGTGTTACTAATTTATTTTTATTTATTTAAATAAGTAGTGTATGAAAAGAGCTCTAATAAAAAAAAATCTTGAAAAAAAACATGAAATTTTAGATAAGTAGATATTATAAATAAAGAACAAAATTAAAATAACAACTAAATACTTTTGAATAAGTATGTTAAATAACAAACTGACATTTTTAGAATAATGAGGAAAGAAAAATGTTAGAGATCAATCGAAGAAAGTAGGTGCTATTGTGACGAAGATTGAAGATTCTCGATGGTAGATCTGTGACGAAAAATAATTAGGAAGCAAGTTGTACAAGATTCCAAAGTATTTTGTGACTATCCTTAGTACCTACTTAATTACAGTTTCTGAAAATATGGAAAATAATTGGTAAATCTCCTCCCGGGCAGACCGCCAAAAGATGGGAGGATAACATGGAATCGACCTCGCAAGAGGCCAACCCCACCTCTTAAAATTACAGGCCACAGGGCCTTGATTAAGAAGAAGAAAAATAATTGGTAAAGCTTTGCTATAAGGAATTGCAAGTATGAATACTAGGTACAATTGAGGCGAGTCCGATATAACCAGGTATTCAGTCAGTACCTAGCGTACAATGGACCTATACTACTGGCCGCTTATGTAATCAAGAGTTGCGTGGAAAATATTCTACTGAAAATGTTATTTATATTTGAAAAGCCTGAATTTTTATTCATTAAAGCGCCATCTATTAAGAAAATCATAAAACTACACGAAAAAGTGAATGTTTACATTTATATAACGATCTTCTTCTATAGATTGTCTTTTGGAATCGCACGATAGAGGACGCTGCAGTAAGGCCATTCAAGTTATAACAGCCTATTCATTTTCTAATCGTGTGGTACAAAAAGACATCAGTATGGAAGTAGCGTTGAATCCACTTTACATCAGATGTTGTTTTGGTGGTTCTTAATGTTGTAGATGTGGGGTGGAATGTTAAATACCACATTATGGGAATTATTTTACGATTGAATGGGTTATTTTCTTTACTCTTTTCGCTACCGGGGGCAGCACTGACAAACAGGGTCTAATAGAATTCAGTGTTGCCTACGTGGGCGATTTATCGCCGTTTGAGCTATTCGGTATGACAATCTGCGACGAAAAAATCTAAAAGGCGACTCCCCGGGTACCAAAATTTTCGAAATGACCTTTTTTTTAGTGAGCTTTCACCTCACTTTTCATCTTTCCAGATACCAAATTTCATCTTTCCAGATACCAAATTTTCAGTTGGGCTACTTTTTGTATGAAAATCGGCAATATTAGGCCAAGAGCCGTTGGCAACAATGATAGAAATGTCAAATTTAGGTTTGGTTATACCACGTTAAGACAATTATATACAAAAGCGTGTAGGAATTGTTGTAATAACAACGTGCAATAGTCGCTGTCCCTGATATACTATACAACAAAACTGAGAAAATTCAGCAAGACACCAACTATACGATTTCGAAAAGAATGAATGACATATGGAATGACATTTGACGTTAGACCCTTATTAGGTGTGCTGTCATCTGGTGGGAATTGTCGGAATATCCCTAGAAAACACCCCATAGGTGCGAACGCTCTTGTTCCTATTGAATAAAATAGTGTACCTACTTGTTTATCAATGTCCATAGTTTTTATTGTGATAGAAATTTGAATTGAAAGTGTTCTATGTATTACTACATATTCAAATAACAAAAGACGTTCTTTTCTTTCTTGTAATTATTTCTGTTGTTGATGGAGAGATGTTCATTAAAGTTGTCAAGCATAAATTCAAGTCTTTGGATTGTCAATAATAATTTTTCCTAACAGTTCCATCAAGGTGACATTCAAGATTTAGAAAACGGGGGACCTATTGCAATTTAGAAGGTTCGTAACTGAGCTAATGCAGACCTACAGTCCTACTGTCGTAGATATTATATCTATTTTAAGAATGTTTCCTAATTAGTTGTAGAATTAGAACCCAATCACAATAATAAAAATACAGTCCATCTTTCGAAAGGATATGCTCGATTGACTCTTTTTTACCCATCACACCCCTAAAGAGGTAGGTAGAGACTAGAGAGTATGGATCTCCACTCCACATTTCTATCTAAGCACACTTCTTCTTCCACCCAAACTACGTGTGCTGCCTTTTTTTAGACGGAATCGTTTTGCTCGGTCCACGTCATTGTCGCTCGACTTCTTACACCTCTCTTTTCAACCATCTCAACTTATTCACTTTCATATTTGTAACAACACTATCTTCCATACCCATTTCTTTCCATGTGCCACAGCCTTTTTACAATGTAAAGTAAGTGTTTTATATTCCCATTCTTTTTTTTTCTTGAAACTTAACTCCTATCGGAGGTAGAACATCTTTAAGTAAGTTCAAATTCATTTTGTGGTAAATGATTTGTGAATTGACTTATAAAAGAAATTACTTTTAAGTATTATCTAAGTGATTATTGTTGAAACAATGTTTGTATTTACTGTTGTTGATACAAAATTGAAGGTCGTAATTTAAATATTTTACAAAGTCCAAGGCAAATTATTGATGCTTCTTTTCTAACATCAGTTGTAATGTTGTGCAATCCCACATGTGCATTTGCACACAGTTATGTTTTTAGATCGGTTTGAGGTAAACGACTTCGCGGTCGTCTGAAAATGCCATGTTAATTTATCCAAACTCCCTTTACGCCCCACTTAGGGGCGCTCGATCTTGCGCAATGTTTATGACCTCCTCCCACACCATGTCCAGATCCCTCAGCACTGCTTCGAAGGAGCGGAACACAGTATGAGAGGGGTCTTCCTCGTCTACGGGACCTTGATGGGAGGAAGAACAGCGCTCTCCTCGGCCAACTGTCATTCGGCATCCTTAACACATGTTTCAGCCAAGTCCATCTCCTCACCGTAGTGGTAGTATTGATGGGCTCACGCTGGGTGCGCCGGCGTTCGGGATGCGGTGGTACCATCTTACAACAAAAATTCTCCTGAGGTAGGTACTTCATTTCGAAACCTGAGACATTTTGTGACTGGGCTTTGGTCAGGTGCCAGGACATATAGGAAAATGGACAACACACACGCATCAAACAGTTTACTTTTCGTATCGACACTAAACGCCGACGCTTTCCAAATCTTGGTCATGTTATTAAAGGCGCCACTTACCATACCGATACGTATCGGGAGCTCAGCCTTGAGGTCACCAGTGGTGGTAATGGTTGCTCCCAGGTATTTAAATTTATCCACCCGTCCATCGATGGTTATCAGTAGCTGTTTATCGGGGCAGGCATTATTCGCCATGATCTCCGTCTTACTGGCATTGACTCGAAGGCCAAGGCGTGAGAGTCCAGAGAAGTCTTGAAACACTGCGCTGTGCTGTTTATCCAAACGGAGGGAAAAAACATAGTAAGATGTTTAATGGTAGGAAGTAGGAACTCACTGACAAAATTCGAAATGTATTCATAATTATTATTGTAGATTCTAATTCCACTACGATCACTCCATCCCTCCAAATGGAGTGATGTCACTCCAAAATCAATATTTTCGGTAATTCGTGAGTGAAGAAAACCAAATAGATGATGTGGAGTGGTGGAATGAGTTGAATATCCATCAGTCGAAAAAGCAATCTCGTCAAGCAATTCGTTCATCACTCCAAACGGGAAAACTCGAGCGACGTGGTCCAATTCGTCGCGTCAACTTGGTTCAAATTTTTTTAATTTTGTCAACTTCCTTTTCACCAGGGTACACGTATTGCTATTTTTTAAATGTATGTGCACTGAAATTTCGTTATAATCGGTTTTAATGAAAGAAACAAAAATCAAATTGCACACTGTCACTATGGATGGCATCCATTTGAAGTAACCATCAATGTCGGGCACTTTACGTAAGATCAAGCGCATTAGAGAGCTCTTGTTGCCTCCCTATGCCCCTGAGTGGGGTCAAAAACGGAGCTTTGAATTAAATTAATTTTTTAAGTTGCCTCTCTCTCTTTATAGACAATGTATAGACATGGAAACATTTTTTCGTCTTTTATAGATAGAAATTAGGCGAATCCTTTACTTTACACTACTAAGGAATACGGAAAACGCCGACTATTTGTTTTCCTTGTGAGACATCAATAACAAAAAATTCAGCTGTTTAAAAAAAGTATAGTTGTTTTGTGGAAAAGAATAAAAGCTCTTGAAAGTTGTGTTTTTGGTACAAATTTAAAACATGTGTTTTCATTTGTTACTTCTGCTGTTGTTAGGTCATGCCCTCTAGAAGATATAGTTTTCCTATTACGTTACTCTTGAGGCAATTAAGTAATAATAATTAGTGTCACCGTGTGACCATAGACACATACCAGTCTACTGAACCAGAGAGACGCAACGAGGTGAACAACTGGTCACTGTATCACTTTTTATTATTTACATACCACCCGTGCTAGTGTTAGTGAGTTTATATCTCGTGTCGTATGGAAATATCGCAACGTACGGAGGATGCGGCATTTTGTTTACAAATACAACAACTGGTTTGTGGCTCTTCTAATTCAACTAGTGTCACAATGCTGCTTTATGACACGAATCATATCCAATTCCTTTTCAATATGACCCGTCTCTTTAAAGAGCATACAAGCTTATTTTAGTGTTACCTACATAGAGGAGACTATGGCTATGGTAACGCTTTCCCGACAGATATTCGAATTAAAAAGAATGATACAAATGAAAGAATGTGTAGGGAACAACTAATGACTCTAAAAATTAATTACTAATGTTCGATTTTTAAATGGGACAAGCCACTACGGACTTACGACCGTATGATACTGTTATTTCGAAGGGTGGCTTAGTGTGATCACTTTACCTTAACAACGTTCGCCATTAGGTGTTCATCATCAACATGTTCAATAAATCGAAAAATCTCATGTATGCAACAAGTAGATATTGATAATAATCAATGAAATATAGAGATAAAAGTTGGAAATTAGCAACCAAATTTAAAGACTGCGACTGCTGTCATGTATTTGGCGCCAGGATATGGCTATATCCATTTTTGTTAATGTCTCATCTTTATTGCCTATTGGCTTTGTTGGTGCACAACAACAACGTTCTAATTATCCCTAGATTCTTGTGACCATTTTTCAGGACTAGATGATAAAAATGACTTAACCAATGTCATTCCGACCAATGCATCTGATTTAAGGCGTAGGTATATTTTCCGAATCCGAATTCTGTCAATCGCACCAACAGCTATTAAACAACTGACGACAATTTGATTACAAAATTGATTTTTCCATGTTCACGTTTTAATACATAAATATGCGCTTCAATGTTAACAAATTAGAAAAAAACAACCATAAAAAATCTGCGTGCCAATATTTTTAATGTCAATGGTTGTCAGGTAAATAAAAATTGTGTTTCTATAGAATTTTTCACATATGGTTTTGTTGTGTGACCATGCAGTATCTGTGTCTGCGAAATTAGTCAGGGTATTAAATAATTCGTGGAATTACAAATTTATTGTTTCATTCAAATTACTTTGATTGATAAAATAGGTTTTTCATTTCGTGAAAGAAGAAGAGTTAAGTAATGGTTTTCTTGAAACTTGGACTCCCTCAAAGAATATAGTGCATTCGTAGTGTTTCGGCCGATTTTATTTTCTAACGAAGCATAAAACTTGATGTAAATCTAACTTTATAAAGGAATGCTATGAGATAACAAAGTTCATTAGTTAAAATAGATTTGAGTTTCATGAACCGAAAACTTGGTTAAACGTGGAGTTAGCGCCAACAGAGGTCACAGTGTTGTGCAATGGTGTGTGTGCCGTGTGTGTGAATGAGTGCGAGATGAGGAAAAAGAGAACAATGCGATAATAAAGTGAAAATAGAAAAAGAGGAATCAACAGCCTGTACAGGTGCGACGGCCTTGACCGACTCACACCACCACACAGCCCGGCTGCACATCATGGCTCATTGGCGTGTTGCGGAGGATGGCTCGAAATCTTACATTCGGCGAAACAGCAAACAGCGTAAGGATCTGCCCCCTAATTCACTAAAAAGTAAAAAACATATTTTTTTACTCAAGTCATTATAACGCTGAATAGAAATATTTTTAGGTACATGAATAAGACATTCCAATGATTCCAATTATTATGAAGATTAATCTTCACATTTTTTTCGCATTTACGTTCAATTTTTTGTGTTATGGATCGCGAAAAAATGTGACTTATGTTCCAGAAAAAATACTAAAAAAACCAACCAGAGCCAGCTAAAATACTATAGGTACTTAATTAAAATTCATTCTACATTCATTTTGGTGCAAAGTACCCTAATGTTTCAAATATTTGACTAGTTCTTATCTTAAACATTTTCATAAATTACCCTGCTGCATATCTACCAATAAATAATATGCTACTTTTTGATATCAGAATTGCGGTACTGTCCCCGACTTTCGTACTGGAGGTTGCATGTTCGATACCAGGCGCTGACCATCTTCCTCTTTTACGACACAAGCTTAATTGCTTACTGTGAAAGATGTCAAAAGATTACAAATCTTTGCAAACATTTTTCTTGAATAAAAGGTGTTTATTTTACTGATAAATAATAATCTATGATCTATACCTTTAAGATATTGCACATTTTTCCAGGCTTAGTACGTCTCCTATAACATTTTATTTTAATGGCTGCTTATTTGTAGTTTTTAACACATTGATTTTTTTTACCCATCAGACCTTTAGTTTTTTTTTTTACCCATCACGCCGTTTCCTGAAGGGCGCAGGCAGAGAGTACGGACTTCCATTCTTTCCTATCCAAAGACACCTCTTTCGCTTCCTCCAAACGCATAACATTCCGCATACATGCTCTTCTATTCCTTTTGCTCCTGATTTGGCCCTCCTTTGGCACCGACATGATCGGACCATGTCATTTGAGGTCGGCCTCGTCTTCGTGCACCCATTCTTTCAGATTTATATAATATATTTTTAGTCATTCTATAAGGATATATAAATCTAAAAGAATGGGTGCACGAAGACAAATAGATTCCCAAATTAAAATTTAAGTATTGTAGACGAGTTTTCTACAGAAACTATAAAATATTTTACCTATCTACAATAACTCTTATTAACATTTATTTCATATTTGTTTTCATACAAGTGAATTAAAGTATCGACGACTTTTCACTTCACCTACAACTACAGCAAGGCCCACAGCTTCCAGCAGCGCTCCATCGGGCGTCCCCATATTACCACGGCGTCCTCAGTGCAGACACTACGCGCGACGCTACTTCACCAGCAAGACGCCAATTGTTTTTGTTTGTCGGCTTAGTAATATTATATAACAGTTCGTCACCATGGCGACCGTCTACTGTGAGCTGTCATAAGTACTGTGGAGGGTGTTTCGTTGCCTGCATCAAGTCGAGCGGTTGCAGAATTTTCAGTGCGTGACGGAAGACATTTCTTCAAGTGAGTTATACTTAATATTATTTAATCTAAAAGTTACACAATCCATAGTAATCAAAAGTGTTATTTTTTTTAATAAATTCGTCATTTCAATAAGTCTTCAAGCATCGGTCTACATCATGTTATTTGCTTATTCCACTGATTTCAGCCCAATCATAACTTTTTGAAGCGGCTAGTAGCCTAGCGGTTCAATCGCTGAATTTCGTTCTGAATGCCGTGGGTTCGATCCCTTACTGTGCCGATCATCTTCCTATTTCACAACCCAAGCTTTGCTCTAGTAAAATAAAAATGAAAAGGTACCTACCTGAAACACCCAAGTGTATGACAAGATAGAACTCTATGAAATATATCACAAATGTGTATTTTGTGTTTATTATGGGTGAGCCCAGATTCTTTAAAAATGTCTAGATTTAAGGCGGAGAGAAAGAACACAGTAACCATCCCTCTCACTGATGATCTCCTGCTTAGACTAATTAAAAAACTGCTAACCTTGGGTAGCCCAGAACTCATAACAGCCTTTTCGTGTAAAACATATCTTTGCATAAAAATTCATATTTTTTTACGATTAAAATGAATTTATCCTTGGAATTATTATAGAAACTTTAAAATGATATCGACTATTGGAGCTTTTTATTACCTATCTGCTTTAGAACTACATATTCAATATTAATCGGTACTTTAAGGGGGACCCACTGAAGTTATGGACCTCAAATTTCACGTGCTTGTGTAGGAGCATAAGACCAACCCGTATATCAAATTTTATGAAAATCGAAGATTTTTTTTTTCTTTTTTAGCCTTTTTCTAGAACAAGTGAAATTTTCTTTAGATACTTTAAGAGGGTTCCCCTGAAGGTAAAGATTTCAACATTTTACTGACTCATCTACATCGAGGGGCTAACCGTTCTACCAAATTTCAATCAAATCGGATAAGAATTACTATGAGTTATGGGTGCGCACACATTTTTTGCGTACGGGTACGCGGAAATTTAAAAAAAAATTCTTTGCATTTTTGGAATCTACACCCTCGAAAACGTCGAGAAAATAAATTTCAGCGAAATCTCTTTTTTTTGAAATCCGATCACAAGACTCATGTATATTCCATATACTATGAGTAATTTACACCACAGCTTATGTATGTGGAAATTTCTACTATCGAGTTACCTGGAGTGACTTATTGACAGCTGTTTTTATTAATTAATGCTCAAGTGGTTAAAAGTAGGAAGCGCACGCTCCAAATGTTCCGACAACTGGGATGTGCTGTCTATGTTACAGCACGTTCGTTCGGGGGTCAAATAAGATGGATGTCTGCCTGCATTCTTTTGGCTAAGCCCAAGATGTAACTCAAAGTTTATGATAAAATTAAGTACCTATAGGTATTTTCGTATATGGAATTTCAATGCAAATTCAAATAAGATGGATGTCTGCCTGCATTCTTTTGGCTAAGCCCAAGATGTAACTCAAAGTTTATGATAAAATTAAGTACCTATAGGTATTTTCGTATATGGAATTTCAATGCAAATTCAAATAAGATGGATGTCTGCCTGCATTCTTTTGGCTAAGCCCAAGATGTAACTCAAAGTTTATGATAAAATTAAGTACCTATAGGTATTTTCGTATATGGAATTTCAATGCAAATTCAAATAAGATGGATGTCTGCCTGCATTCTTTTGGCTAAGCCCAAGATGTAACTCAAAGTTTATGATAAAATTAAGTACCTATAGGTATTTTCGTATATGGAATTTCAATGCAAATTCAAATAAGATGGATGTCTGCCTGCATTCTTTTGGCTAAGCCCAAGATGTAACTCAAAGTTTATGATAAAATTAAGTACCTATAGGTATTTTCGTATATGGAATTTCAATGCAAATACAAAAATTATGTTCGTTTTTCTACCCATAATTTTTTTTATTTAAATCACAGCGGGCTACCGATTAACATTATTAAGGCTATTCAGCATTTTTTTTTAATTTTAAGATCTTTTTTAGTTTTTTAGCTAGTGGTCAAATTTGAAATCCCCAACCAATGAGTAGGTATAAAGTTTCTTCAGGATAAAAAAATGTCTTCCAAACGCATAACATTCCGCATACATGCTCTTCTATTCCTTTTGCTCCTGACTTGGTCCTCCCCTAAGACTGAACCGACAGTGATATCATTTGCACAGCATTAATTATTCATTAACTTCCAGATTTTTCGTCCATGTCCAAGTTTCAATCCCATACATCATGGATGGTATCAGGATTGCATTGTGCACTCTTACTCTGTTTTAGGATCGGCTTAGACCGAAATCATTTTCTCGGTGTCCATGCAATTACTATGAATAAGGAAGTACGGTTTTGTTATGATCAGATTGAAACATGCAAGTCCGAATCGAACATCTTCCAAACAAGTGCAATAAAATGAGTAATATCCATCAACACCGTTATTCAATGAAAGTGTATGGCGCTATAGAGCATACATAATAATATGTGTACTTACATGATTTAATGAATGTTGGTCCAGTGTAAAAACACGAAGTACTCAAGGCCCCGACCAGTCCACACTCGACACAGTACAATTAACATCAACGCGAGAGCCCACGAAACCTGAACTGTTTCCTGCTCGGCGTGGACTTTACCTGATGTACAGTGTAGTCTAATCTGCATATTTCTTTTGGAAGGTTCAAGAACACCTCAAGACCATTCGTTGGACGGTGGAGCCTAACGCATGTACCTCTGCATCTTATACTCTTTGATACTTACTTTTTTTACATAGAATCTCCTTTTGAACCCCACTCGCAGGGGCGTAGGGAGGCAACTAGAGCTCTCCATAATGATGGAAGTTATGGACCTGCGCTGGGTTCGCCGGCGTATAACGAACGTCATTCGTGATGTGGTGGTACCATCTTATTCTCAAAATTATTTACATTTTTCTTCCCAAATTTAAAACGCGGAGACCTTTTGTGCCTGGGCTTTGGTCAGGTGCCAGGACTCCAGGACTCACACCCATACAGGAGAATGGGTAACACACACGCATCAAACAGTTTACATTTATTTCGTCTCGACACTAAACACCGACGCTTTCCATATCTTGATCATTTTATTTTTGTTGCCATAGGCATATTGGCATTAGGACATTAAACATGCAGGCGGGCATTTTGACATCCATGCAATTTTCATTATTACTGCTTTTGTCAGAAACACGAATATTTGATTTAAAATTTGTCCACAATAAATGACAGATGATCAGAAACGAAAGAAACAAATTACTCACTGACATCAGAAACTGATAAGTTTTATCTGCAACGGAAGAAGAAAAATTCCATGGTCATTGGTTACAATCGCGGATTCGCCAACTTGCAATCGAATATATTCCGTGAAAAATATTGACACATGGAAAAACCAATGACATTGCGGAACCATTTAGACCAGACAAGTCCATTGTAGGAGTTGTTTTCCATTTTAATTCGGCCTGCCAGATTTCTTAAATGTTCAACCGGGAAAAATAATAAGGTGGTCCCTTAAAAAATAGACGACAAAACTGATTAAAACTATTATTAATATGCCCTTCTATATTCCTGACATTTGGCATGCTTAGCCGGTAGTTTATCAAGGTACCTCCTAAACACTCCACCTAAGGTGATTAAGTTAGTTAGTCAATATTCGCTTATTTTTAATTTGATGTTTCTATCAATTAGCTATGTTGTGGGTGGGTGGATATTACAAAGAAAAATCTTAGGCCGCCACCTCTCTTCTTGCTGTTGCATTTTGTTTTAACATGCACGGAGCTGTTAGTCGATGCGGCGCATACGCTGAGTTGAGCAGCGACTACTCGCACGCCTCTACATAATAATATATTATTATGATCGTTTCAAATAAATAAAGACTAGTGAGTGATACCAAGTGTAAACAAACATGTTGCGGTGAAACGGATGTTCCGCCTTCACTTTCCTCAGCGCCGCGCCGTGCAACTGGATCTAACGAGCAACTTGTAACATGCCAACTGCTTGTCTCATGAGACCACAGCTCTACAGAACAGGACCAGAACTCAGGTACCTACCTTGCACTGTTTGTTGATCTTGCTAGAGAGTGCTGTTAATGGAATTTAAGTATTATTGCCAGTCAGAGACAACGTTTAAACTATGAAAGTTGAAGAAATTTTTAATTTTATTATTTTTTAATGCCGATCCACTCAGCGTAATGGTCTGCTTTTTTAGGACTACGGTACTGCTATAGCGGTAGCGGAGAATGTTGTATTAGAACATTGTCATATAATTTTGGAAGACTGCCGTCTTGTGAGACGACGGATCGCTCCCTATAGGAAGCCAGTGCATAAGCCCATTACTTGGGGACGTACGGGACCGCTACACTACCGAACACCTCAAAGTTGTTGTTACCTGGATCACCTCAGAGGCAGTGGCGTAACTGCAGTGTAGCAGTGGTGGCAAAATGCCAATAGTCAGACACGTCTAGATAGTACCATATAAAAATTCAAATTGCTTAATCCTTAAGATTTTAAGAAAATCAAAACAAAAAATTGATCAATAAATTTTTAAAATTATCCAATGAACGACTATAATCTTTTGTTGCGGTACGAGCTTATAGTTATAGTTACCCTACTGTTCAGAGCTCCTCATTATTTTATTATTTTTACGTGTAATCTATTATTACACTGATGGATCTTGAATCGAAAGTAAATAATAATACAAATTAGTTGTTATTCAATATCCGCTGCTACACGACCTGCTTTTAGGCATTTCCAGCGGCCTCTTCCGTTGACTAATTTCTCCTTTCTCATGAGAATTCGTGTCATGACCGCTGGCCATCAGTTTGGGTGGTATATAGGTGCATGGCTACCATCAGAAGGAAAGGAACTGCAGGGCTTCGACCACCGTCACATCTCCAACAAATGCCGCTGCACAGCCGCATTCCAACTGGTATCTACTTCCGTGAACGAGAAGAACTTAGTGACCGCCTGGTCCAGCTACCTATAATAATTATTTACTGGTTCACTGATGATGGTATTCGTGTGTTGCGAAACTCTTCAACGATGTAATAATTGAAAGTTTTTCTATATGATACAATAATTATCATTACTAGTGATCGACCAGTGCTCGAAATTCGACCAAAACTTATTTAAATAAATTATAAGTTTGAACATTATTAAGGTTCCATTGTCAAAGGCTGTGAGCGAGCGCTGTTTCACAATTTTCGTTCAAAAACAATGACATGGATACGTCAAATTTGAAATGTTGTTAGGTACAAAGTTTTTTTCTATTATTATTAAAGACCGCATATAAATAAAATAATACATAATAATACGTGGTGATGAATTTTACTTGAAATATTTCTTTTTACCCATCACACCGTTTCCCGAAGGGGGTAGGCAGAGAGTACGGACTTCCATTCCTTCTTATCCATACAAACCTCTTTCGCTTCCTCCACCAAACGCATAACATTCCGCATACATTCTCTTCTATTCCTTTTGCTCCTGACTTGGCCCTCCTCTAAGACTGAACCGATATGATCGGACCATGTCATTCGAGGTCGGTCTCGTTACTTAAAATAAATAAATAAATAAATGTCAATGTCAAATACATAACATTACGATAGTGTTTTTATGTTTTTTTATTGATTCATTTATTTTCTATGTATAATTTAAAAAAAATAGCATTCGCCACCCCTTCTCTATATAAACTATAGGTGTGCGAAATTTCATACTCCGTCCACGCAATTTTCATAAGAATGGTCACAAAGTTTTTCCTTCACGTATTCCTTCTCCTTTTCAATGGATTCTTGAATTTTTCATCGTAACCTCTTGTTCTGTAAATCTTTTCTTTCCGATAACAGGTGGTCTGTCCTGTTTTGCCTGTATCTACTGATAGTATAGGTACCTCCCCGTAACGACACACCATTAGACACGTGTTTGTATATTATACAAGTACCTACGCTAGGTAGGTACCTCACCATGCACGCACCATGCAAGTACTGTTGAAAGTGAAATCAAGTCACAAGAAGTGCTTAGCAGTTTGAATTACTTTTGCAGACTCTATGAACGTTGTTAATCGGACTCATTCATTTGTTCTAGCATGCTGGTGATTTTTTTATTCAAAAACATCATATTATTATTACCTAACTATGACAGAATACTCATTTGACATTTCCAGAGCATGTCTGCCTCGGTGAGATGGAGTCTGCTGGTTCTACTCCTGGCGATGGCAGTCTCTGCCCAACAAAACTCCAAGAAGACATTACCTAAATCGCCTAGCACGGTAAGTTACTAAATATAAGCATTTTATCCATCCATACTCCACTACCTTTCATACCCTAATTTGGAACACAAGAAGGCAACGAGAGCTATCTATCTGCGATGATTTCATATGCACATTCCTCAATTCTGCTTCGAAGGAACGAAACGGTGTGAGAGGGAGGAAGAACCAGCGTTCTCACGGTTAACTCTCATTCGACATTTTAACACATGTCCCAGCTAAGTCCATGCATTTCGTCGCCATAATGGTAGATATTATGTTTGGGATCACGCTGCGTGCACCGGTGAATACTGTAGTTCGTGATGCGGTGGTACCATACTATTATCATCTTTTTTTACCTTTTTTATTCCCAAATCTCAACCGCAGAACTTTTTGTGTCTGGGCTTTGGTCAGCTGCAAATACATAAAAATATGACGTAAAATTCCTCCCGAATTTTTCCGAAAATGTAAAACTTTCGGAAAATTGTAGACCATTATAGCACGCTAAAAATAGGCGCTGCATGCACCCTATAAAAATGGTTATCTACCGACTACAAGATAACAATATTATATTATCTATAATTATTAAACTGTAGGTATCTCTTTAAGGGACAAAAAATCTATGAACCCAGTTAAATACCTAACGATGTTTTTTGTTCCAGATAAGTCTGGCGGAAGACGCCATCCAGAAAGACAGGTCCACGAGGACCGTGAAGAAGATACAACAGAAGTTGGGCTTCTTCGGAACCATCAAAAACCTGCTCTTTGAGGTGAGTGGAGAAGGGGTGGAGAACTAACTATTCCAGGTATCGAATAATCTAATCTAATGCCTGTGTATGGAATGTTTTCAGCAAATAAACGATACCAAGAGCGCTTACAACCAAGTGAGTGAATTGGTGGCAGCTAACTTCGCCTCGGACGGGGACTCCAAGCAGGTCAGTCCTACATCATCACGTACCTAACATCTTATATTCACGTTATCCAGAACATTCACTGATTAACTGGCCTTAGCATTTTTATTCACAGCTTTTCGGTTCGTCTTCTCAAGGTCACTACAAGGTCTATATTGTGACATCCTTCAATTATTCATTCATGGAGCTTTGCCCCTTATTGTTCCTCGTCTTAGAGACCCGCAGATTGTCAGTGCCTTCTTCCCAGCTCCTGCCCTCCTCAAGAAGCCTCCTAATTTGTATTTTTGATGTCCCCAGGGCAGTTACTCTGCATTCCAGTCACAATACCGATCCAATTTCAATCTTCATAATCATGTCAATATCACACTTAAATTTTTTTGGTTTCTATTCATAAACATAGTTTCACGTTGGTCTAATTTATATTTGGCATTGCTTTACGAAAATATTTTATTGGTATAGAGAAGGATTTATACAATTTAATTATTAAATTTATAGTATGGAAAATATATATTAACGGTCGAAATTGAGAGCGGGATTAAGTGTCAAGAATAACCCACTTGGTTAGGGCTCACATCTCCCAGTTGCAACTGTTTATTAGTCATGTGACCTGACCTATCAGATATTAGGTATATCCTCCACATCCATATTCTCTACAGAAGTACCAGGTGTGTCCCCTAGCGAGAATCTAGATAACTTTATTTTAACAACTTATTTAATAACCAAATATAACTTACTGAACCCTTTGATTTTCAGCCCGTTACTGCTACCACGGCAGAGCCACCCGAAGAAGAGGAGGATGATACGGAGGGCGGGACCACCCCACAGCCTCCCCCTAAGAAGCTGACCAGAGATGAGCTGTTGAATATCCTCAGGAGGAATCTGATTGGGCTGCGGAGACTCTTCAATGAAGAGTGGAAGCAGGCGATGAAGGTACATGTCCCTTGTCATACTCATCATATTAATAATATCAAGCTATCTTTGATATTATGTAAAGCTTGGTATCAGGACTCCTGCACTTATGCAACCGTAAAGATAGTTACGTGTTGTAATTTCATATCAAAAGGAGTAAGGTGGAAAATATCTGACCATATAAAACCAATTCATCAAGATTGCTAAATGTATTAAAATAATGCAATTTGATGTGATGGATGCAGACTCAAATTCTCTGGGTACCTGCATGAGATTTTTCGACAAGTTGGACCACCTAAATGGCGAACCTTGTTAATGTTAAGTGATCACACCAGGCCAGTCGTACCTACGCCCATAATGGTCAGATAATAATTGCCATTTGATGATCAATCCTAAATATTCATTGCAAGATATGTACTTAAATACATACTCCCTTTGTGATCATACTTAGGAACATAGGGAGGCAACAAGAACTCTCAATGACCACAGCTTCAATTACCACCGTGTCCTTATCCCTCAGCTCTGCTTTGAAGGGACGGAACACGGTGGTAGAAAAAAAAGCTTAATTTCGCATGACTATTGGTTATCATATTTTAAAAGCTGTTGCCAATTACTGCAATTATTTAATGGTCTTATTTTTGGACACTGCATTAGTGAGTAGGTACTAAGTTCAACAGACGGCTCGCGTTTCTTTAAAAACTCCAAGTTTCATTAAAAGCATATTTTTCATTTCAGGATTCCCAAAAGAATGTACAGGAGTACAAGGATCAGTTCAAAAATGAAATGTTCAAATATTGAAAAAAACTTATGGGTGCCTACCTAGTGAACAGACAGACATGTGCTAGATTTTTAGAAGTGATATACTTAGTATGTTGTGTTAGTTTGTAATTTTGTGCCTATTTATTTATTTTTATCAAATTAGTGATATTGTTTTATTGATGATTGTTTATGGTTCTAATAAACCTATTGTCAAAGTATTTATACCAATTCCAATGTCTATAACATAAAGAAATAAATGATATTGTTGTATAAAAAAACAAGTGCGACAATTAGTGTTTTGAGGTCTCTACAACAATGCTTTACTGAGGGTATGCAGTTGCACAGACCTTTTGTTAATAGGGACAGTAAATGCATGTCTTCTATGCCTCAAACTAGCTGCTTTCATTGTTTTATTTTACACTTTGACTAACAACCTTGGTAGCCTAGTGGTACAGGCGTGGACGTCCCGGGATCGATTCCCAGTCGGGTCAGAGTTTTTCTAAGTGTTTTTTTTATTTGACATTTCTACCCGGAGCTGGGTGATTATTCTGCATTTCAATCCCAATATTGATCCAATTTCAATTTTAATAGAGATGTCATTATCACACTTAGATGTTGGTTGCTATGCATAAAAATAGCTCCACGTAGGTAAATTTTAAATCCGGTATTGCTTTACGAAAAAAATAGGTATTGGTGTAAATAAGGATTTATACAAATATTTATAGTATTAAAAGTATTGACGGTCGAAATTGAAATCGCGATTGACTTTCAAGAGTAACCCACCTGGCCTGGCTCAGACTGGACAGGAAAAAACTGCCTCAGGCAATAAGTTCTGTCACCTCTGTATAGAAAAGTGTAAATTTTTTTTATGGGTTATGTTAAATAAGTGTAGGTACGCATCAATTGAATTGGATTTTTATCAGATCTGGAGTATTAAATGTGGTATAAGAGTTGTTGTTTCATTAGCAAAAGCACTTGATGGGATTTCACGGTGGGTGAACTAATAAACATTTTTATTTTATTTATTTATTTTATTCAGTTAAATATCAGTGAAATAGACTTAACAGCTTCAAAAAGCCATTGCGTCTATCACACTTACAATACAAAAAATTAAAAAACAAAGAAGAATAACTTAAAATACAAGTTATTTTCATATGAAAGCATATCATCAATATTTCTACACCAAATACTCAATTTGCTTGCAGAAAAGTTCATATTATGTAACATTGAAAATATCAATCTCATCAGACAGCTGATTCATCAAGAGCATCGCTCGGTTAATTGGTGAATGCTTTATAACGTTTGTACGTCCTCTATGCCTATAAAATAAAATGCACCTTCCAATAATTGTATTACTGTAGGGTTATTGAATCCATCTTAACTTAGAAGTTAGAATACAACAAAAGAACATTTCAAGGTGATCTTCACTTTATATAAAAAACGTAAATAATCCAGCAGTAACATCCATTGCACCATATCATTTGCGTAGAAAGGATGGGGTGGGGTGTGGCTAGTTACAATTGAAAGATTTTTAACATATCATAATCTTTGGAAGAATAAAATTGCTGTCAGTCCAATAGTCTTCAACTCAGGTGGATGCAACTTCCTTCTACCACAAACTGCTCGTTCAAACCACAGATCTAAAGATCTAAAAGAAATACACAATTATATGGTATCAAATATAAAAAAATGACAAAATTACAAAAAACAACCCATTGAAAACATACTTCTAAAATTTGTCACATCTCATCTGAAATCTTTATTTTTTAAAAACTCTAAAATTGGCTGCATGGCTTCCAGTTTTCTTTTCAATTTAAACTGTTCACGACGAAGTTTTTTAATTTCTATTTGCTTACACATTATCGTCTTTTTTGCTAACTCCAGGGCTTGTTTGGCTTTTACCGGGCAATTCATGTCTTCCGGTTGGAAATCTCCAATATATCTGAAACATTCATCACAAATTAAACAATGAAAATTTTCAAATATGTTTTTAGATTGCAAGTGAATTGAGTGTTATTAACCGATATGTTATTGCTTTAGATGAAGAGGGTTCATCCACATCCACTTTTACAGTTACCACAGGTTTCTTGGGATGATCAGAATCGACAATATTTGATGTATCTGCAACATAATTAAATAATTTTATGAATTGAGCATAGACTTGCAAACTTCAAGTTGATGGTGTTGTTGATAGAGCTTTCAGGTATCTGAATTTCATTTCAAGAATGTCAAAACTATTATAATTTTCCTGTTGTATGGTTTTCGCAATGTATTTGCTACTTTGATAGTATGGAATGAGTTCAAAACAAATTGCCAAGACATTCAATTATATATGTAATATGTGAGGCAACATTCTATAATATCTTGCTGTCTGCACACCACCACAAAATTATGAATTTGGAAAACAGACGTCAATGACATGTGTTAGGTACTTATTTTAACCAGTTAACGGGTTGGTTGACTCCAGCTATCTACTCAGAAAGATATGCTTTGGTGTCCTGGAGCCCTGTAAGATCACAAACTATATTTTTATGATGCCCAGATGTGCAATGAATTATGCACAGAACTTATTTTTTACCGATTTAACAGGTTTTTTTATTCATTTTTCAATAACATTGAGCTTAACAATCTTTTACTCTGTGTTCAATTAATATGCAAGGACACACTAGTTGATTTCAGAGCAATAAAGTCTTCTTTCTCTTTCCATGTCCCTTATTCCTATCTCTCACCCTTGGCCTTCATTCCTTTACCCCAGCTGAGCATACATATTATACTATTTACTAAGTCTTTCTGTTTGTCTTATAAAAATATAAAAAAGTATCAATGTTTTAAATTTTCTTACTTATGGTTCGAACAGCAGGTTGTTTACGTTTGACAGTTTTTTGTTGCAAATGCTTGGGGAAGGCAAATATTGTTGGAATTGCTTCTGAGGTCAGCCAGGTACCTCCAAATCTGTTTCTGTCAAAACATTCTTCTTCGAAATGTTTGGAGCAAATCCTCGAGTATGCAGATGGAACGAAATTTTCCCTTCTAATGTTTCGAACCCATAGCCTTCTTTTTTCTTCATCTTTGGGAAAACTGAAATTTGATCGTAAAATTAATAGTATTTTACACAAATACTCCGGTAAGTTATACATTTGAATAGTAAATTTTAATTGGAGAATTATTAAAAGAAAACGTACATAATTATTACTACTTGTTTATGTTGAGTATCTCATTTTATTTGTAAAATGCTTACCTATGAAAAGTTACTTTTCCACCTTTTACGAATCTTTCTTTACAGCCAAAAGCGCAGCAGGAAATACCCATACTTCCTTTAAATAATTGTATTATTAACAAATCTATGTGAATGCTAAAATATTACAAAAATAAACAACCTAATCAACCCACTACAAACGTCAAACAGTGTTGCCAACGGATTTTGGTCGATGTCGCCGATTTTCATAAAAAAAAGTAGCCCAAGTCGCCCAACTGAAAATTTGGTATCCGGAAACATGAAATGTAGCTAAAAAAAAAAAAGGTCATTCCGAAAATTATTGGTATCCGGAGAGGTGAAAGTTCACCAAAAAAAGGTCATTTAGTGTCCGGAAAGGTGAAAATTCGCTAAAAGGGAAGTAGCCCAAATGGCGACCAGTCGCGATTTAGATTTTCTCGTCGCCAATTCTCGTTCCAAGTAGCCCAAATGGCGATAAATCGCCCACGTTGGCAACACTGACGTCAAAACGTATAAACAAAAACATGTTGGGACCATGCGCAGTACTCAGTAGCATGTTATCTCTACACTTCCTCTATAATATTTTCTCATCTATGGCTTATGCCATTCAAATTCATGTGGCTTTGGGCTTACCTTTCTTTCCTTATCTAAGGGGCTTACCATGGCTTTTACACATTGTTAAGTGGCAGTTTGCGAGTTAAAAATTCCAAATGAACTTACAAAAAGTAGTGACCGACCTCGGTAGCCTAGTTGTACTAGCGTGGACTTTAGATCCGATGTCCCGGGTTCGATTCCCGGTCGGGTCAGAGTTTTTCTAAGTGTTTTTTTCACTTGAAATTTCTACCCGGGGTTGGCCTGTCTCAGATTGGACGGGACCGGTTGACTGAAAAAAATTGCCTCAGGCAATAAGTTCCGCCGGCTGTACTGACACCTTTGTATAGAAAAGTGTTTATTATTATTATTATCAAAAAGAGAGTGAGAAGTGCGAGTTCAAAGCTGTTCCGCACATTTCAATGTGTTGTTCGCCATCGGAGTCAGCACCGGAAATGAGAAGGGACAGTGGCTTTTTGATTTGAATGTGTTGAATTGAAATCTTAATTAGGTAGTTTGAAATTTTATAAGCGACCTACAAAACATCCATAAAAAAAACAATTTCCACAGAAAAAAATATGAAGACTCTGACCATAGAAGAAATTGACTCTGACCTCTGACAGCCATTTGACATCTAAACGAAGTCCATGTGCTGTTTAACAGATTAAATTGACAATCACTTGAATTTTTCGTTTACACCGCTGCATCGTGGATTTTTATTCGTTTCTTTAAAAAGTTTTAATCACAGAAACCATATTTTCAATACAGATCAAAGTAGTTCTACAGGTAAATCCTTCTAACATTTCTTATTAATATGAGAATGTGGCAAATTGATAGATCCATAGAATAAGTACTATAATGGATATATCTACGCCGCCTTCCAGCTACCACACATGTAGAGACTGCTAATCTTACGGAATTTTTGATATTTCAGAATGGTCGTGTTCACGTGCAATCATTGCGGAGATTCCATCCAAAAACCCAAGGCTGAGAAGCACTATGAGACCAAATGCAGGAACAATTACCCGAACCTTTGCTGCGTTGACTGTTTGAAAGATTTCAAGTGAGGACAGCCACATATTATTTCATATTAGCATTATAATCATTATTTTTAACCTTAAAACATTGCTAACTTTTAAATGTTGTCTAAATACTGGGCATTGTTCATTAATGAGCCCAGTCGAAATCGCCACCCATGTCATGTGGTACATAATATGACGTCACACACAAGTAGGTAAAAATGAGTTTTAGCGTCGTGAACATTTCTATTCGAATTATCCACAACTGTCATTTCTTATGACGTTTGGCGTTTCTATGGATTTTTATATAAAGGCATTTTTAATATAATATTGTATTACTTTGAATAAATTCGGGGGAAAACGTGATGAGGTATGGGGGGCTCTACCCCCCATACCCCCCCGTATAATTATAACCTAACCCAATTATATAAAATAATACAAAGCTTGCTAACGCTAACATAAAATTGAACACTAATACAATAAAAAATCTATGGAAACAACAAACGTCATAAGAAATGACAGTTGTGGATAATTCGAATAGAAATGTTCACGACGCTAAAACTCAAGTTTACCCACAAGTATTCCTGTCAAAACCAGGGTTGCCAGGTTTTTTCAAAAATATACCGAACCAAAACAAAAAAAGGTCATTTTTAAAATTTGGTATCCGGAAAGTAGAAATTTCCCCTGAAAAAAAAAGGTCATTTTCAAAATTTGCTATCTGGAAAGTAGAAATTTCCCCTAAAAAAAAAGTCATTGTAAAATGAAAATTATTCCCGAAAGAATTTTTTCATACCGAACATGGGGCAAAAATACCGAACGGTTCGGTAAAATACCGAACACCTGGCAACCCTGGTCAAAACACGCCAACTAAAATCTAGTGTCTTCTTGCAAGTGACATCATGGGTCATGGTGATATTATGGGAGCACAGGAATTTTTCAAATTCACAAAAGTAAACACATTTTGTAAACGAAAATAACCGCTTTCTTCTATTAGGATGAACACGAATTCCAGTTTATTTTTAATGTCGTCAAATGACCTATTTAATTAAGTTTATTGAAACTATCTGTGTTTCTAATACTTCCTTTACTCACATTTTATACATTTGTTTTCAGAGGAGACGAGTTCAAAGTTCATACGATGTGTGTTTCGGAAGCTGAGAGGTATGGAGGAAAGGGCTTTGTGGCCAAACCTAGTCAAAACAAAGGAGAAAGGAAGCAAAACGCTTGGATAGAAATAGTGCAGTCTGTATTAGATGACAACAAAAAATTATCTGGCTCATTACGCTATCTCTTGGAGAAGATTTCTGTACAGCCAAACACCCCTAGGAAAAAACCCAAGTTCTTTAATTTTGTTAGAAGTATGGAGAGGAAGGCCAACATGAAAGATATAGAAGCTGCCTGGGACTTGCTCTCTTCTAAGTTAGACAAATTAAGTGCTAGTAATATTCAAACTAAACAAACTGTGGAACACAATAATAAAGAAAATATATCCAAAGACTTGGAAACAGGTAAAACAGAAGAAAAGGCGACACCTGAAGAGAATGGCCTCTCTAAGAAGGAGAAGAAAAAACTTAAGAAAAAGGAAGCCATGGATGAAGCGTCGAGTACCACTGAGAATGGTGGTGCTGAGATTGATCAGCAAATTAAAAATAAAAGAGGAAAAAAAAGAAAACATGATGAAGATTTGGAACAAGAAGTAAATGGAAGTTCAGAATCAAATGTGAATGGAAGTTCAGAATCAAATGTCAATGGAAGTTCAGAACCTAATACAAATCAAGATCTAGAACTGCCAGAAACGGCGGATGAAAAAGTTTTATCCAAAAAAGAACTCAAGCAGTTGAAAAAAAAAGCAAAATTTGAGGCACAACTCAAAGAAATAGAAATGAAACAGAAAGAGACTGATGCAGCCCTTGCTGTGGAACAGGCCAACAAACGAAAACATCAAGAAGAGGAGAAGGAAGATGCAGCAGAACCTAAAACCAAGAAAGTGAAAAAGGATTGTGCCAGTGAGTTTGATTGGAAAGCCACTATCCTCTCTGTCTTGGGGTCCAAGGGCAAGGACGTATCCATGAAGAAGTTACAGAAGAGAGTATTTGCGGAGTATTGTACAATGAATGAGGCCACTGAAATAACGGAGAGGATTATGAAGAAATTCAATAAATCCCTAAATAAAATACCCAATGTTAAAGTTGAAAATGATAAAGTATTTATTACAACCCCTGAAGAATAAATCTCGAATTTTTACTGATTTGTGTTTTGAAATTATTCTTTTCCCTCCTATTGTGCCAATTCCATGTCATGGCAGCTCTTCTCATCTCAGGTACCCTATTTTTTTAGCATGAGCTCATAAAATTTTAAACATGAGTGTTAGCAGACACTAAAGTTGGACCACAATGGTGAAAGTTTAGTACCGTTGTAGGAAATCGATACCAGATCAAGAATGGGCTAATAGATTGGTCTAGAAGAAAGTGGGACTATGAAGTACCTGCATTAAATTGGACTCCCTAGGAGGTCGGGATATCCATCAATAAAATGCACACTCAAAGAATCTATGATTAAGACTATATTCGTTTGATCCATTTTCAAAGTAAGCCTGCCAGTCTATTGCGGTTGAAACTAATTAGAATTTTTAATACTCTTTATTTTACATAAATAAATACATGACAGCAGTCGCAGTCTTTAAATTTGGTTGGTCTCAATAATTTCCAACTTTTATTTCTATATCTCATTAATTATTAAATATCTACTTGTTGTATCGGAGACTTAAATATTACCACCTAATTGTTAACGAAGTGACCGCACTAAGCCAGCCTCCGAAATAACAGTAGAAGACGGTCGAAAGCCCGTAATGGTGTGTTCCATTTAAAATGGAACATCAGTAATGAATTGTTAGTCATTAGTTGTTACAAATACTCTTTATTTTGCCTGCAGTATGTTCTGGGTGGATGAAGTGTCCAGGGTTTATATACAGAGTGTTTGGTAGAATGTTAGAAATGATTAGGAGTTTCGGAGACTCAAACATTACCACCTAATGGCGAACGTTGTTAACGTAAAGTGATCACACTAAGCCAGCCTTCGAAAAAACAGTAGAAGATCGTAAGCCCGTGGTGGTTTTTCCATTCAAAAATCGAACATCAGTAATGAATTTTTAGAGTCATTAGTTGTTAGATAATTCTTTAAAAACTGGAGAGCATTTGGAAAATATTGTGGCTACTTATTATTTTGTAAGAATTAAAAAATAAAGAAAAAATAACTAATGACTCTAACAAATCATTACTAATGTTCGATTTTTAAATGGAATAAACCACTACGGGCTTACGACCGTCTTCTACTGTTATTTCGAAGGCTGGCTTAGTGTGATCACTTTACGTTAACAATGTTCGCCATTAGGTGGTAATGTTTGAGTCTCCGAAACTCCTAATCATGAGAATTCTCAACATGTCAAAAAATCTCATTTGTACCACAAGTAGATATTTACCTAATGTTTAATGAAATATAGAGATAAAAGTTGGAAATTATTGAGAAAAAGAGAGCAACCAAATTCAAAGACTGCGACTGCCCACATGTATTTGGCGCCAGGATATGAATACATACATTTTTGTTAATGTCTCATCTTTATTGCCTATGGCTCTGTTGGTGCACAATGTTCTAATTATGTCTAGATTCTTGTGACCATTTATAATTATTCAATTTGCTGAATTAGTGTTTTTAAAGAGAATTTCATTGACACAGCAATTTTATGAGAGATAATAATAATTAGAGTATTGTTTTCATAGATCAATGGAGGCACATACACTACACTCACGTAGCAACATCCAGTGCAGGGCATTCTCTTTCCATCAATGCACACACCTGAGTGAACTCTTCATAAAGGATGGAATCTACATCATTCCTCAATAAATCAGGTACATTTCATTATATTATATAGAAATATTTACAATAATAAAATAGCATTTAAGGTCTCTGGCCACTACACCGTACCACCAGTTACAGCACAATCAATTGAGGAACAATGACATCTCACATAGCCAGAAACTTCATTGGCAAATCATTTCTGATATTCCTGTAGAACATGCCAGTGGTGGTGGCCCTCGGGGTGGAGAACCTCCTCATGGCCTCGCGCACCTCCGCCACCGTGATGGGGCCCAGCCCTTCCTGCCCACTCTTACTGAACATCAAATTGTTGAGGCTGTACGGGTTGCAGTAGTTGCCTCCCTCCAGCTTCACAAAAGGGTCGTCCAGAACGCTCCTCATGTCTTGCCTCACTATCAACGCCAAGTCCACTATCTCCGCAACAGTCTCATAGGCCAAATAGGATAACAGATCATATGATTGGAAGCTTATGTTGACATCATTCAGAGGGCACAGCCACTGCTTCAGCTTGTTGTGGGCCAACTTGGAGCTGGAGAATCCAAAAGACACCCTCCTCGCTTTGGCGTATGCTTCATATTTTTCCAAGGGTAAATTTTGTGATATTCTATTTGCCCGAGCATTTCTTTGATTTTTCACAACATCTTCCTCCGGATTCTTGGGAGCGTCAATGGTATCGTTTAAAAACTCCACTATTTCAGTAAAGATTTTCTTTCTTTTCTTAATATTTTCGTTTTCTTCTTCGAGCAGCATATTGGGTATGTAAGGTTCACCCAACAATTTCGACTTATTCTTAAATAAATATTTACACTTCATGAAATAGACCATGCGTTGAAGTTTCACTTTGTTGTTTCTCATTAGAAATATTATATCCTCAGGTCCGATGCACTTGTGTCCTCTTCTTTCAGAATTCTTTAAAGCTTCGTTTATAATTCCTCTCATTTGTTGTAAAACGATACATTCTACAAGAGTCACGGTCTGCGGCAACGGTGTAGGGCAGTCGCCAAAGCCGTGCATCATCAGGGAAATTTCTTTCTGAAACGTATCCCCTTCTGGAGCCACCTGCTCGTTGGGAAATAATAAATCCATACTGGCAAATAAAACTACAGCATTCAGAACAATTGCTATGTTTTAAACTAGCCGCCTTGCAGTCAGTTTGTGATCAGTTTCACATACTTTGAATAATATTTTTTTGATTCAAAACTGATAGACAAACCAAAAACACAACACAAAAACGTCATGCATTTTGACAGTTGACAGCATTTTTTTTATATTTTCTATGGAATTTATTATCGGGTGGGGATATAAGATTTTTCCTCTTGGACGCACTTGGTCACTTCTTGGATGTATGGCGGCATGTTGACCATGAAGTTTCGCCGTATTTGCCAGGCCGCCAACTGCAGAGTGCAAGCAAAGAAAGGTTGGTAAACATAACAATACACATTTCCGTTCGGTTCCACAAAGCGGTGTTATTGTTTTGATGTTTTGTTTATTGTGCAAAGCTGGAGTGGACGCCATTATGGCCCATATTTTGTATTTTATTTCGTAGTGGCAGTTTACGGATTACTATTTATACAATGATTTGAAAAAATAAGGTAGGTGATTACTATATTGATTGTTACTGCCTTTCGTAACAATTGTTCCTAAAAGATCGTCTATTTTGTTGAAATATATTTGCCTACTCCAAGAATCTTATTGTCAATCTATTTGTTACCTATAATTGCATATTCAAACTTCCTTATTCATGTAATTGTAAATCATCTTAACCCAACTTCCATTAATAATATCCTATCACGGTAATTATTTACTTTAAGGGATTCTTCGATTTTTCATATGAATCACATCAAATTTATATGCAGATTGGTAAATAAGCATGTTATGGGTTGATTTGATAACATTTGAAGTATTTTATCAACCAATTTTAAGTAAAAATCAATTTTAAAAGTTGCCTATTTTCTCATACAAACCTATCTTTCACAGAGTGACATTTTATTTTTTGATTCTAAAATTGGTGTTTTTGTTTGAAAAATGAAAATATTGTTGGTTATTGTCATTTAGTTAGTCACTTTGGATAGATTAGGGGATTTGATAACATCCTCGATTGATAACACTACGACTTGAAATAGGTTAGGCTAGGTTGGAACGTAGTTTTGAATTTGAATTCAAACACCAATTTTGAATTTGAATTTAATTTTGAATCAAAAAATAAAAATCATTCCCTGAAAGAAAAATTTGTATGAGAAAATAGGCAACTTTTAAAATTGGTTGATAAAATACTTCAAATGTTATCAACTCAATCCATAACATTAGCTTATTTAATACCAATCTGCATATAAATTGATATGTATTTCATATAAAAAATCGAAGAAGCCCTTAAAGTAAATAATCACCATTCAAACTTTTCTGAGTTGTGGTACCGTGCTCCATGAGTGTATGATCTTGTTGATAATTTTCATATTCCTGTGGTAGTTTTGACTATTGAAATGACCTCTGTGAGTATGAGCAGACACCAAGGAGGTGGTTTAACTACCAAAAAAACTGGAGGGTGATAGGCATGCATTTTGTTGTCAATTCTCATTAGATAGTAACTAATATCATTGTGAAATTTCTGTTACAGGTAATCTCGTTGTATAGAAGTTCAAAAAGAGGCTTATGCATTATTCAGGTGATTATGATTACAAGATATATTAGAGAAAATCAATCATGGTTTCACCGATTCTATAAATTCAGGCCAGAGTATCAGACAGAATAGACAGGTCACATGTGCTTGCAAGTATGTGTGTGGGCTTACAAAGAGCTCCTTTCCTGTAATTTACTCTCACCACTGACCCATCAATCTCTTACTGACACACCATTCCCCTGCACAACCAAAACTAATGCAATGCGGACAGTGTAGTTTTTGACACCCCATCTATGAGTTTTTTTATTTTAGTTCTAGGGAGACCTTGGTCTTTAAATTAGCAATACAAAGATTTTGCGGGTAATCCTCTCACTCACACCTCTACAGCATATTATAATATTATGCACTTAAGCCATTTTGAACTGATTTATTTACTAGTTTCTTGTTTTTGTTTAGTTTCCACTGGTGGTCTTTTCTCAATATTTGTTTCCTAAGGAACAATAGCTCCACATAAATAACTTTTTTCATGCATGCCCATTTAAATGGATTGAAACCATAGACAACATTCTTTGCACCAGTCGGAACTGGCTTTCTTTTCTTTTCTCCGTAAGGGATGAGAAGCAGATCATTTTTCGAAGAGCATATAGTACCCATTAGGATAATCCAGTCATTTGGTTTTAGATAGAATTTCAGATGGCTGTGTGTTCTGCCACCCACATTGAATTTATTATGAAAGTCAACTATACTTTTCAAATTTCTTGAATCTTTTTCCTCTTTTGTAGTTTCTACTATGTTTCACATTATGTTACTGAGGTTATTTTTTTCAATTATTCATTTATCAATATCCTCCTTTTTTTTACTCCATTTAGGGGCATAAGTGAGGCAACAGGAGCCCTCCCCTGCACTCATTACTGGGCAGTTTTGATGACCTCTTCCCACGCCATGTCCAGACAACTCAGTTTTGCCTCAAAGGAACGGAACACGTATGAGAGACCCAGTGGGGGTTAAGGATAGCATTCACTTCGACTGTCATTTGGGATCCGCAATGAATGTCCCAGCCATGTCCATCTCCTCTCAACTCTGGTGGAAGTTATGGGCCTGTACTGGTTGCGCTGGCATGTAGCATCCTTCATGGTGCAGTGATACCACCTTATGTCCAATATCCGTCGCTGGCACTTTGATTCAAAGGTGGATACCTTTTACGCCTTGGAATTGTTCAGGTGAGGAATAGGTACCACATTTGCATCAGTTTACATCTAAACGCTGACATTTTCCATGCTTTTCAATGCCTTCGTTCTTTTTCGAGCGTTAGGGCTTTCCATACCTTGGTGAGGTTGTTAAAGGCATCACTTGCTGTGCTGATATTTTAATCTACCATGCTCAATCATTGATGGATATTGGCAAATGTTTATCGGATAAATGGTTGATAGACCAGCGGTTACGACGCCGGCTTTCTCACTGTTTCGTGCGGAGGTCGTGGGTTCGAATCCCGGCCGTGTCGACCATTTTCCGCTTTCACGACACAAGCATTTGCTTACTGTGAAAGATGTCAAAAGTGTATTTGTGTTCACTTCGAGTGAGCACAGAGTCATTTTTTTGAAAAAAAATAAAAAAAAATGTTATTCGCTATGAGCTCCGTCTTACTAGCTTTGACTCGAATGCCGAGGCTTGCTGTTTTCAGAGTCTTGAAACACCGCTCTGTAATTCCTCCACTGTCATACTGAACAACGCTTGGTCATCCACATACTCCAGATTGCACATTTGACCATCTCTCTGTGTTGCTAATTTATCTCTTGCTCCCAAGAGAATAATAAATATACATTTCTAAATCTGTAAAGTGGTTGGTGGACCAGTGGTACCAGTCGACAACTTTGGTACGTACAGCGTATTGGAGGTCGTGGGTTCGAATCCCGGTGCCGCCAACCATTTTCCACTTTCACAACACAAGTTTTGCTTTATGTGAAAGATGTCGAAAGTGTGTTTGTGTTCACTTTACGTAAGCCCAGATTCATTTAAAAAAAAAAAAACAATGACTGGAGATTAATTAAAAAAAAAAGTAACAAATGACTAGAGAGTTAAACTCTTTACAATGTTTGCTAATCAATTTCTAAGTTGTAGATAAATGTAAGAACTGTACTTCAAATTGAAGGCCTGGACCCAGCCCAAGGGGGGGTCATGACCCCCCCCCCCCTGGATCCGCCCTTGCTCTTATGTTCATTTGGTATAAACGCACCCTTAGTTGGTGTTCCTTATTGCTAGATGTGTATTATTCCATTTCAAATCTACTTATCTATTGAAACTTCCAGAATCTGATGCTGCGGACGACTATACCAGCCTAAGAAGTATTCTGCTACTACTCGTACATCACAACTTGTTGAGAGGACCAACTGTACGGGAAATTCCACTACCTAACTTTAAATGAAAAAGAAGAGGAAATGCTAGGATAGTCATTCTGTTCATCTAGGATGGTAGAGATTTAGTTTGAAATTAACCTTTATTAAATAAATAAATATACACATGCAAACAGAAAGATACAATAAGAAACTTATTTACACAATATTTTACACAGAAACAGTGCAACAAATGAGGGGAACCCGTTAAGTCATTTAAATGACTTGTCAACAGGTACCGCTCACTTCCACCCTCAGTTTACCGCATCATAATATCCACTTACATATCTATTTAATTCTAATTATACTATGGTTTGGTTATACATACATAGTTTTATTTTTACACAGCCAATCCCTTAGCAACAATTTCAATTTTCCAATTTTTTTACATTTTTTTATTTTCATTGGCAATGAGTTAAACATTTTCAGACTATAGTTGTATGCCTACACTTTTTACAAATAATGTTATTCTATATTATGTTTTATAGCTGATTATAATAAAAAAATAATTTCATCTAAGATTTTTTATTCCTTTTCTTATACAGCGTTACACTTAAAAGTCTGTCATGAATTGTGTGTAAAATGTCTGAGAACAATTCCGCAGTTATTAAATCTTTGACAAGCACTGAGGAGATTAACACTATTTAAAAGCTGCTTGGAAGAAATAAAGTCTACGTAAGAAATAATCTCTGGTTGATCTTGGACTATTCATTAGTCAGACAGGACTTATACAGTTAATATTGATATAGAAAAATGTGGAAGAAGTGTTAATGAACAGAAGGGCACGAGACATTTTCCAAAAAGTAAACTCAAATTGTCCCTCATGATTTGCAGGACTGCATTTTTATTGGTTGGATTTTGTTTTCATATCATAGTAATTTAAACTTCATTATCGGAACGATGAGAAAATGAATAATTATTTTTAAAGGATAAAAAAGTTGTATGTTGACACAGGAAAAGAGTATAGGTTTGAGGTAAAAATGATATTTTGAAAAGTTGTTTGAATCCGAGGATGGAAGCGACAGATTGTACGAAGTAGTTTGTAAATTAATAGAACTACAAAAGTCTGCAAATTATTGTGTATAAACTTATGAACGAGAAAGAAAAGGGATCCGCCCTTGACAGAGGACCATACCTTAGGTGACTGGAGGAAAGCCATTATCTATCTACTGTATAAAGGGTAGGGTTTGCAGTTTACTATGGTAACTATTGTGCAATCAGCTAGTTGAACAATGTGGATAAAATATTCAGTAGAATCTTAATAGAAAGGGTTTGGTACGGGTGTGCTGATGTCTTTGTTCTGCGAATGATTACCGAAATGTTCCGAGTAAGCTTCAGAAGCTTTTCTGTTTATTTGGAAAAGGAATATGGTAAGGTTAAGATAGATTGGGATGAGTGGACGACAGGCTGATTAGTGCGAATGCTCCGCTATATTTGATAAGTTCTCACCTTCCGCCTGAGTTTTATCTTAGGAAGGGTGTATCATGTGACCTAATGAAAAACAAATCCGTCATGATGATGGAACCTGTAGATTCTGTGTTATTTAGGTATTCTATTTAGCAGAGGTGGAAGGTGTGAAAAGGAGATTGAAAGAAGGAAACTGGCTGGTAGAAGGGTTAGCGGTGCACTATGACCTCTAATGAGAAATAAGAACGTATCTCTTAAATCCAAACAGTTGATGCACATGCACAATGCAATCCTGATACCATCCATGATGTGTGGGAGTGAAACATGGACGAAAAATCTGGAAGTTGGAATGAATGCTGTGGAATTGAGATCACTCCGTAGGATATGCGGAAAGAGACTGATTGATAAGGTGAGGAATGTGAATATTAGAAAGGAATGTGGAGTGGATGTTAGCGTAGTGACTAGAATGAAAGTAAATAAATTAAGGTGGTTTGGGCATGTAGAGAGAATGAACGAGGAAAGAATGACAAAAAGGATATATAAATCTGAAAGAATGGGTGCACGCAGACGAGGTCGACCTCGAATGACATGGTCCGATCATATCGGTTCAAAAGAAATAGGAGAGCATGTATGCGGAATGTTATGCGTTTGGAAGCAGCAAAAGAGATTTGTTTGGATAGGAAAGAATGGAAATCCATACTCTCTGCCTACCCCCTTAGGGAAACGGCGTGATGGGTAAAAAAAATAAAACTATACTGACACATTTGTTACTCGTAACAAGAGTTGATTTATCAATTTATAAACCTCTGATAGTAAATTAATGTTATACAAAACGTAATATAAAATCAGAATGCAGATAGTGAGAGCCCATCGTAAGTATCTATAATTATTAAGTTCAAGATAAATGTAAGATTAGTCTACCAAACAGCTGGCTAGGTGCAGCCAAATATGGATGGTGTAACTGGATAGGCGATTGGAGCTGGTTAACAATCACGTTAGGCTGTAGAGAAATAATGCAGCTTTCTGTGAGCTCAAAAAGAAATATATGAGGATAAAGAATGCAAATGGTTATTGAAATCCGTAAGATGAGAAAGGTAAATGTCTTAGGAAAAAAATGGGTGCATGTTGCCATAGGAACATTGGGGGTGAAGAGAATTGTTTGAAACCGAGAAGTAATTGCAAATGAACAGAACTATGAAATTCACAAAATCAATAAATAAATAAATAATGCTTTATTGTTACAAAAAATGCAGTCCTGATCAATCCATTCACGAGAGTCAAAGGGCGGACTTATCCCGCACGATCTCTTCCAGCCAACCCAAATTACAAACAAAAATAATAATAAGAATACAGACAGTAGAAAGCAAAATAATAATCACATGAGATCACACAATGTAGAGATAAAAATAAAGATTTAAAAAGGTAAAATTCATACAAAATCAAACTCAAATAAAACCAAACACATACCCACGTAAAATAAATTAAAAACAAATCCAATAAATTAGAATAAATTCAATGGGCTAAAAGAAATTCATTAATTATTCAAAATAAATTCAAGTAATCAACCAAAGTTCAACACATTACAACAAGTCCAAAATAAATTCACAAGAATTATAAATAAAATACTTACTCAAGATCACACAATGAAAAGATAAAAATAAAGAGATATAAGATTTGAAAAGGAAGTAAAATTCATACAAAATCAAACTCAAATAAAATTAAATACATACATAAAATAAATCAAAAACAAACTCAATAAATTCAATGAACCAAAATAAATTCAATAATTTTTATTTTATAAGGCAATCCACCCGATCTCGAGTGATTTGTGAATTCAATAAAATAATAACAAGATAAAATACACAGCATCAAAGAGTTGGGAAGAGGGATCCTCTTTAAATTTGGAGTACGGTTTTTCCTTGTCGTCAGCGATTTTTTAAAAGTGTTAATAGTCTGTGAGCCTCATATATAGAGGGGAAGTTGGTTCCACAACTTTGCGGCACAAACGGTGAAGGACTCAGAATAGAATTGTGAGCGATGGGATGGGATGAGCAGCAATTTATTTTGATCAGAACGTTGGTGCGAACTGAGAAAGGTGAATCTCTATGTGAGGTAGTTAGGGGAGGACGGGTTTTGAAGTATTTTGTACAGCAAACAGAGAGTATACAGGTCTCTTCTCTCTCGCATGGTTTTCCATTGAAGTTGAAGCCTGTATTCAGAAATGTGATCATATTTTCGTAGAGAGAAGATGTACTGTTTTGAAGACGTTCCAATGTGGACTCGACCTCCACTGCCATATCTAGATAGCAAATATCGGCATAGTCAAATAGTAGGTGAAGCAAGGATTGAACTAAGAGCTTTTTAATATCTGGACTGAGGAAATTTTGGAGTCTTCTAAGTGCATGAAGTGATGAGTATCCGCTCTCCAGCTCCGCCCTCCAAACCCTCCTAAATAATTATGTTCTAACCTAAGGTTAGTTAACAGGTGCTTACTAACCTAATTTTTTAATGAATTGGTAGTAATGTCAAAGTACGAGTAGATCTCAACAGAGAATTTATATACGAGGAAAGGAAAGGTGTAAGGTTCGGTTGACAGAAAATGACGCGGATCAAACACATGGATTCAGTGAAATCCAAGTCAGAAGCAAAAGAAATACGGGAGGTTGTATGAGAAATGGTATATAGGTGAAGAAGCGCTATTTTGTTTGAATAGAAAAAAGTGGAGGTCGGTTCTTTCAGCCTACAACTTAAAAGGAAACGGCGTATTTGGTAAAAAATATTAGTTTAGCAATATAATAGAAAACACTCGCTAATGGCAAGGTATTGGGTATGTTTTAACGACTTTGATCTCGGTAGTCGGTAGCATAAGGTATTTGCACCGAAAATAATTTTAGTCTGAAAGATTATTTTAATTCAACTGATGGTAATGCCGTAATGTTCCTTAAATATTTACATGAAATATAACTAGGTTTCTTTAAATTCTAATAATTTAGTTATACCGATTAAGCATTAATAAGAACCGTACATTATTATATATTTCAAAATTTCGTTGTCATTACGTGCTCATTACTATTATATTATTAAGCTGTCAATTATTTTTGACATTCCCGCATTCTATATTTTTTTATCTTGATATCCGTATAACGCCATCTACTGTCAGAAATCAGAAACACAATATGCTACTAACTTCGTGGTCAACATGCTCCAATACATTAGGTCGGTGACCAAGTGCGTGCAAGAGGCACGCTCGGGATATAATATATATGGCATAATATGATGGAAGTGCCTCTAGAGCCGTAGACGGAAACATTAAAAATTTGGTACGGCGTCCGTAGATCTCCATAGACAATATTTTATCATAAGATAACTAAAAATTGACACTACTTGCTTAGCCGACGATTGACATTGACAGATGATATTAAATTGTCGCTGAACAATAATATTGTTGAGGACAGCTGAAAGACTCGTGGTTTGACAGCAGAAATTTTTTTCTCACAGGATTTTGGTGATATTATTATAGTTTTTCTTATTATTTTATGTTATTTGTGTTCCGTTTGTAATTAGTTATCTGGTAGATTAATAAATTGTAAATAAAAATAGTTTAGTTTGTCTTTTGTCCCTTAGTTCGAGTAGTTTGTTTTTAGGTTAACTAATTTTTGTTCAAACATAATGTATAAAAAACCGCCGGACCCCCCTGACAAAGATATTGGCTTGACCGTAGAAAATGTACCTTCTCCATCAGAATTTATCACCTTGCCGGCCAAAAGACACCTAACAAATGATAAAGATGATAGTGATATACCATACAAGACTAATATGCGAAACATCAGTGTCGTACCAACACGTTTATATAATTTTAGGGATCAAGGGCCATATATCGTACACGTTACCAAAAGAGACGCCAACCAATTATTCCATGTAGATTTTGGTAAATTTCTGCACAAAAATAATATCTCTACAGCCTGGGGAGGTATCAAATCCCTCGGTAGAAACAGATTATCGGTAGAATTTAAGTCTGCTGATGATGCCAATAACTTCATGGTCTCGGAAGTAATCAAAGCCACTTACGATACCTTCATACCCACCTTCCACATAACCCGCATGGGGCTTATCCGCGGATATCCTACACATTGGTCCACAGATGATATACTAATTGACGCCAATGTTCCGAATAATGGGAAAATTATTAAAACCAGGCGCTTAAGTTTTAAGTCTAGGTCTCCACAAGGTGTGGAATGGAAACCTTCACAGGCGGTGGTTCTGACCTTCGATGGCCAATCTCTGCCTAAATCCATAAATATTTACAATGTACATTTCAATGTGGAACTATATATATTCCCGACCATCCAATGTTTCCAGTGTTGTCGATTTGGTCACACTAAGACCGTATGTCGCTCACAACCGAGATGCTTTCTCTGCGGTGACGCACATTTGGGTGAAGGATGCGGGATTCCCGAGTCTGACTACAGATGTCTAAGCTGCGGTGGAAATCATTCATCGGTTAACAGAAACTGTCCCGAACACACGAGACAACAAAACATCAAAAAAACCATGGCCGAACAAAATATTTCCTATGTTGATGCTTGCAAGAGACACTCTCCAACAATGAAGCCCTTTTCGGAAGTCGTAGCTTCCAAAAACTTTACTACAAAATCTGCTCAAATACAAACAAAACCAATTTCAAACAAAATTCCCAATACTCCTACAACTTCATATAGACAAACGTTCTATAAAACTCCCACACAACGTACACAGATTCAAAACAACAAACCCGACCATTCTCATCTTCTTTGGTTTCCCAACGGACAGCTACCGCAATCCGAAATTTCTCCAAATGGCACTGCCTTATACAAAGAAAACTCTATCCCTCTTTTATTCAATCTCTTAATCTCTATAGTCAATGAAACAAATCATATACCGTCCTACGTCGCCAAAAAACTGATCGAAATAATTAGCCCCTTCTCCCATGAATCCTCTGAAATCTCTGATTCAGTGGAACAGTCGTAGTTTTTTTGATAAGAAAGATGAATTTTTACAGCTCTTAAGATCCAACAGTGTAACCGTAGCAGGAATCTCTGAGACATGGTTGAATCCGTACATACATCTCAGGATTCCAGATTACCATGTCCTCCGCGACGACCGCCCAGATGGAAGGGGAGGTGCTGCCCTCCTTATACACCACAAAGTTCCCTTCCAACCTCTCAGCATAAAACCCCAGAACTGCCCATTTGATGTTGTTGCAGCCAAAATATACGATACAATAGTTGTTTCTTTATATATTTCTCCTTCAAATCTTCCAAGTATGCAGCAGCTTGAAGACTTCTTTCATGGAATCACCCATAAGTTCATAATATTGGGAGATTTTAATGCCCACCACCCTCTGTGGGATTCAGCTAATTGTGACAGAATGGGTAGATGCATTGTTGACCTTATGAACAACCTCAACATCTGTATTCTCAATGATGGCTCACCCACCCGATTAGGTTATCACGGTCAAAAACCGAGTGCAGTAGACCTAACCATGGCAGATCCCCAAATTGCTCCACAACTTACGTGGAGGGTTCTTGACGCTGACACCTTGGGAAGCGATCACTATCCCATTCTTATAACCAACTTGTGCGGTGCTGGTCACTCACACACACACAAACCTCGGAAGAGGGCCCCTAGGCTATGGCTAAATAAAGCTAACTGGTCAATGTTTTCGGAGAAAATTGATGCAGGCATTGATAAACTTCCTGATGTCACGACGAAGTCCGTCCGGTCTTGCTGTGAGGCTTTTGCTGAGCTGGTAAGGGAAGAGGCTAATGCATCTATCCCTGAAAAACCTACAAAAAAAGGAAAAAAAGCTCCACCTCCACCCTGGTGGGATAAAGACTGTGAGGAGGCAGTAAGTATCAGAAGAGAGAGTATAAAAAACTACAAACGACATGCGACACTAGAAAACTACCTAGAAGTCAAAAGGACACAGGCAAATACTAAACGCATTTTGAAAAATAAAAAAAGGCAGGGTTGGAGACGTTTCTGCGAATCCCTTTCGCCGGATACGCCGCTAACCTTAGTCTGGAGAACAATCAACTCTTTCCGACATTCCACATCCCATAAAACTCCTCAGCCTGCTGACAGCTCTTGGCTTGAGGGTTTTACACAGAGATTGTCTCCTCCTTCTGTTCCTAGCCTAAATGAAATTACTCTGCCTTACAGCTTTCAAACCAAGAGTTGGATGGATGCTCCTTTTTGCCTTGGAGAACTCCAGGCCATTCTCCCATCTCTGAAGGACTCCACACCGGGGTTGGATAATATCTTCTACAGTTATATCACACATTTTAGTGAAAAATCCCTCAGTTATTTTCTCAAAATCATCAATATCTCTTTTGAATCTGGTCATATCCCACATTCCTGGAAAGTACAGCGTGTTGTTCCAATTTTAAAACGTAGTAAAGATCCAAACTTACATTCTTCCTACAGACCCATAGCCCTATCCTCGGTTCTTGCTAAGGTAACCGAACACTTACTTAAAAGACGTTTGGAGTGGTTCATGGAGAATAATCATATAATGCCCAATACACAGTTTGGTTTCAGAAGAGCCAGAGGCACAGCGGACAGTATCTCTTTATTGGTCACCGAGGTGAGATTAGCGTTCTCTCGGAATGAACATGTGTTGGGGGCATGCCTGGACGTGAGCGGGGCATTTGACAATGTACTGTTGGGCGTCCTAGGGCAGAAAATGTTAAGACTGGGTGTTCCACGCAGATTTACTCAATATATCTTGAATCTCCTTACAGAGAGATTTATTGAAATAGAGGATATTAACTCTAACACTCTCATCTCCCGTATGGTCTTTAAGGGCCTGCCACAGGGTTCGGTTCTCTCGCCTTTACTGTTTAATATATATACCCATGATATCAATAAGTCTATTTCCACTCATTCTAGGATCCTACAATATGCAGACGATTTCTTCATCTTCTCATCCGGCCCGCACATTCAATCACTTCAAAATATATTAAATAAGTCTCTCGAATCACTTCACTCTTGGCTTGTAAAACACGGTATGCAACTTTGCCCTTCTAAATGCAAACTCATACTTTTTACTAGAAAAAGAAAGACCCCGAGCGTTGTGGTGAGGTGTCAAAATGAGATCATACCTGTTGTGAAGGGGGTTACATTCTTGGGAGTCACCCTGGATTGTCACCTTACCTGGAACACGTACATCACCGAAGTGACCAACCGTTGTCAGAGCGGACTGAATACCCTGCGAGCGGTGTCGAGAGTGTGGTGGGGCTCACACCCTATTACACAAAAACTTTTTTATAATGCATACGTCAGAAGTCAGATGGACTATGCAACATTCCTGATCGAACCTACAACAAAGAAAAATTTAGGAAGGCTTGACAAGATTCAATATCAGGGACTACGTCTGATACTCGGTGCAATGCGGTCCTCTCCGGTTAATGCACTCCAGGTGGAAGCGTTGGACCCCCCACTGAATCTTAGGCGACAACTTCTCTCTGACAGATTCATTGTTAGATGTTCGCGATTTTCCAATCATCCATTAATTCCAAAGCTAAGGGAATTGTCAATGGAGATGAACTCTGCCTTTTGGAGGCATAAAACCCCTCCCCTATTGATTAACAGTCTCACAACACTTGAGACAATCATTGCTAATATTCACAAAGAACCAAGTTTACCGTTATATTCATACCCATTTGACATCCAAATTTTTAAACCAAACGTTATCCTATCACTTGGTGTAAACCATGGTCCTCATGCTGAAGCAGAATTTCAAAATATTTTGAGGACAAGATGGTCTGACTGGTCAGTGGTGTACACTGACGGGTCCAAGTTAGAGTCAGGGGAAACTGGAGCAGCATTTTTCACCCACGACGGTGGAATATGCAAAGTCCGGCTCCCAATTGCTTCATCAATATTTACTGCTGAATCAATAGCGATATTTGAGGCTTTGAAATACATTAGTGGCAAAGACCGCGGGAGATTCCTTATTTTAAGTGATTCTTTAAGTGTATTGACCAAGTTAGACGCCCCAGCATATCAGGACCCAGAGGATCTCATTAGTGTGCAGATCCGGGATAAGTTAAAGCAACTTCAAGAAGCCGGATACCATATAACTCTATCATGGATCCCAGCTCATTGTGGGATTCGTGGAAACGAGAACGCTGACGTACTCGCCAAGGAGGCTGCAATGGATGGTTTGCCTCTATATACAAGAATAACTGCATCAGATGTCAGGAGCCTTCTACAGACCAAGCTAACAAATGCCTGGAAGCTAAACTGGGCAGAATCGTCCAAACTCAAAGGAAAAACTTATGCCAGAATTCAGCCCAATATCCCGAGCAAGCCATGGTTTTCAAAAATCAAGCTAAACAAGTTTGGCGTATCAACTATAATTAGAATGAGACTGGGCCACTGTTGCTGTGGCTCACACTTGTTTCGCATAGGAGTGGCTCAGTCCCCGTACTGCGAGTGCGGTAGTACGGAGGACCTTAATCACATATTTTTTGAATGCCCCATTAATGACCAATTCCCATTAATGAGTGAACTGATAAGATGCCGCGTGGAACTTCCAACTGATGTTTCGACTCTTCTATCATCCGACAACACAGCCCTTCTTAAAACATTAGTAGCTTTTATTAAGACCAATGCACTTAAAATTTAATTTACATTTTTTCTCAATGTTTTGTTTTACTCAATTTCACTCATTGATATAGTATATTATAATCTTATTAAATAATTCATACTGACAATACCCATTTTGATATATCATAATATATTATTTACTAATAAAAATGCATAATCAACAGTGTGATCATGGCAGGAACACCCCATTTAGGGGTGATAAGCCAAAAATAAAAGAAGAAGAAGATAATATTGTTGAACAATAATGTAATTGTATAACAAAATTACAACTGTCAGCTATAGTAATAATAAAATACTTATTAATGTGTTTCATATAAAAAAAATCGAATCAGCCCGCGTACTTCATAATTACCGAAATGTTTGATAACTATGAAAGCGTTGTTTTTCTTCTCTGAGACTAGTCTTCTCTGTGAATGCTGGCAATCAATCACAGCCATTTCCATTTCATCAACATCATCACTTGATAGTGATGTAGTTTGCTTGTCTTTACATTTTCGGAACAATCTCATTACTTTCTGTCTTAAAGCTATATTTTCTATCTTTCCATATAGTCAGTTTGAATGATACTATTCTACTCTCTGTTGTATCAGTGTGAATCCAGGCTTCCACACTGTAACAACTCTGACAAAAGTGGTTGGTAGACCAGCAGTATCAGTAGAAGGCTTTCATATATACAGTGTACTGGAGGTTGTGAGTTGAAACAGTTGGAATCCCGGTGCTGACCATTTCCACTTTTATGACACAAGCCTCTGCTTAATATGCAAAATGTCAAAAGTGTATGTGTGTTCATTTCGAGTGAACCCAGATTTATTTAAAAATATATACATAATATGGCAGAATCAAAACCAGTTTTTTTATTAAATTATTTACACATTCCTCAAAATTCTTTCTTTCTTTATGTCTATTAAAATTAGGGTCCTTTGATGTCAAATTACAGCCTGTTGTGTTTCTTATCTTATCCAAAATTAATTTGTAGCACCTAATCTCAACTGTGGGAGGCCCTGCACATGACAGCGGACCGGGGGCTCTGGGGCAGACTGGTGGGGCTGGTGTGTAATGATGGTCATGATCCTCAGAATTGAGGGACCGACGAAGATGATGATGAATCTCAATTGCTCTTGAGCTTCTTCTTTAATAAGTTGAGGCAACTTGAGTAGCTGCTGCCACAATGCATTAAAATATGCTTGCGAGGATGCATGGTTATTGCATATTCCTTGTCAGTTGCCACAATAAAGAATTGTCCACATTTACTAATATGAAGATGGATGGAAGCGGGACAATCTTGCTTACAAGTTGAATCGTTTCTTGTGGAGTTTTCACTTTATGAATGTTATTTTTTGCCACCTCTTATACCTACAACTTAATGTTGCATAATAGTATTTTAAAGACTCCTTAGCATCTTTTACTGTATCAGGATGCCACTTCCTTTGATTTTCAATACTCCTTGCGTCTCTTATTTTTTTATATGCTTTTTATATCAGCCAACACATTTTGGAAATCTATATATCACCAACTTTCATTTTTGAATAATTGATTAATATTAACACTTCACTATAAACCACGCACAAACGCAAAATTGTCACGTATTGAAACATAAATTTGAGATTCCTAGAATTAGGATCCACCACATTTTTGATATTTTTTTATTTTATTTTACATAATATAAACGGATATCGCCTTTAAACACAATTTTTTTCATGTGTATACAAAAAAATATCACTAAATAACATAAATGATCAAACAGATTCATAACACCCAAATTAAACTTTTTGTAAAGACTTAAAAAATTAAAAAAAAAAAACAAGGACAGTCACAAAGAAACAAAATTTAAAATTATTAAAAAAAGTCACAATGAAATAAAATTAACAATTAGTAAAAAAAAAAACTTTCGGTTAAGACATGCAAATAAATTATTTCCGGATACCTACTAATAATAGTATCCCATGTATCCCCAATGAGATTCGCACGAAAATTCAAACTTTCCTTTGGTACTAATACGGAATTCGCGCCAATTCGCGCTTTGACATAAGCTGTCATTTGAGTGTTACCATAGTATGAACTGTAATAAAATGGCAACACACAAATCTACGGACGCGGGTACGGGATCCGGCTACGGCTCTAGAGGCACTTCCATAGACATAATATAAATATATGTCTATGGGCACTTCCTAATATGATGATAATTTACTTTAATTATATTCATCATCACCTATTTTTATGAGAGATGAATTAATACTTTTTTGATCGTTTAGATTTTAATCAACGAATGTACCTATATAAAAAATATCTTAAGTATACAGACCCATACCATAAACGATTTCACGTGTTTAAAAGTTGAATTCTATTTCTATGACTTTTCTAACATTATTGGAATTAGACGTCATTCATTCCAATTCATTCATTCATCATTCAATATAATATTTCTCGAAGTCGGTATTAATCGTTATTAACGCACATTCCGTTAAATTACACATTTCATATTATATCAATTCACAATGGCAGCAGAAAATGGTGTTATTCCTTTCGTTATGAGCCTTTACAATGATCCATTCAAATGGTAATGTGTTGTCGTATTATAATAGCGTTTTGTGAACTTTGCTTCTAGATAACTTAATCTGAAACCAATAAAATTCTATGTGATACTTCTCTTTACAGGTCATTGGTTAAGAGCATCGGTTTCTTCGCTCTCGGCGTTGTCATAGCGAGTGAGTGCTCGGGATTAGAGCTGATGCCAAACACACCATAAATTAATATAGTTTTCATAACCTTAAAACTTGTAGTGTCGATCTGAGAATCAGTTACCTTAGCAATGTATCTCAAGTTGTTTTTTGTTTTATTTCTGTGTATTGAAGTGTTAATAACTTTCTCCGTATGTAAACCTAATGTTGTTTTGATCCTAACGGATGACCAGGATGAAGTTTTGGGAGGCATGGTAAGTCACTTATAAATATAACATTCAGCCTCACACTGTCTTCGTACTAAGATGAATTAAGGCAACTGCATCCCCATGCTTATCTTAAAATTATCTCCTCTTATTCCAACCATTTTAAGTTTGCTTGCTTTCTTTAGATTCTTTTTTCTATTTAGATATTTATAATATGAGGTAACCTCAAAATGGTTTGGAATGGTGAAACTGGTGGTAGTATTGTGTTGAATGTTTCTGTTGTATTTCCAGACGCCCCTGAGTAGGACCCATCAGCTGATCACCAAACAAGGGGCTGCCTTTGTAAACTCGGTTAGTTGCTTCTTTTCATTTCTCCTCTGTTTCTTTCTCCTAAGATAATTATTGTTAATAAAGTGTGTTGGAATGATCAGTTCACAGCCTCTCCGGTGTGTTGCCCCAGCCGCTCCTCCATGCTGACGGGGAAGTATCCCCACAACCATCACACCACCAACAACACTGTGTCTGGGGGCTGCAGTGGCCCGCTGTGGCAGAATGCCAGTGAGACCAACACCTTTGCTGCCATCCTCAACCGAGAGGCCGGCTACAAAACATTCTACGCCGGGAAATATTTGAATGAGGTTTTTAACATTCCTTACAAATTTTTTTGAATAATTTTTCCCAAAAAAGTCTATGTGAAATGCAACTGAATGCATTCCATGCGAAAAAAAATTATACAAACTGTCTTTTATTTATTTATTTTTATTATCATTGGCATTTCATCCACAATCGGATGATCTCATGGCACTAACAAATCAAAAAAAAAAATGTACAATAACACATTAAAAAATTAACAATAATAATAAACAACAATAAGCTACCAAAGAGCAAAGAGATTGTGTCAGATGAATTTATATAACAATATATATACTTCAACAGAGCCCAGACACAACAAATACTCCACACTTTAAACTCGATAGTACAGGTCAAATCTATCTCTCATGGGACAAGCAAAGAAAATGTAGTTTAATGCCTGCTCATCTAAGCCGCACTCACAATATCAACCATTTGAATCAACCATTCCCATCCTGTAAAGGTGAGTGCCCAGCCTGTGCTGGCCGAATCTAATTCTAGACAAGGTGGCTATAAACATTCTGCTCAGGTTTCTGTTTTGAAACCATGGACGTTAGGGTCAGGGTATATGTCCCTAAATTCGCGCGTAGTAGGAGCCCTTAGAGACTGAAATCTCTCTCCATATGGAGGCCCACTGTCCCAAGGCCTTCGCCTTCAATGTACACGAGATGTCTCACTGCCGCATGATAAAATTTGATGGGGTTCGACCTGACGACGTCGCAAACTTTCTTTTAGAAGTTGAAAGTGTGTATCAATAAAAAATAATCATTTTAACTAGAAAACTGTCAAAAGACATTTTGCTTTTGCCGAATCTTCAAAATTTATCAAAATGATTCACAATATATTATTGAATAAATTTGCCACCTCCATATTTTATTATGGTGAAGCTTTTCAATGATTTTACATAAGTATATTATGGCTGTCTTCTTGTGATATACTTTGTACATAACATTTTTTGAATAATGTCTGAATAGAAATTTGTTAAAATGGGTGAGAAACACATGCACTAAACGTAGACTAATGAACTATTTGTGAAACTTTATGAATGTTTTACTCGTAACGTGAAATATCCCTTGTTAAGGGAGCGAAACATAATGAGATGGTAAAATCATACATCAAGTTGGTTGTTAACCTTTTCAGTATGGACACACACAGGCTGGCGGCCCACAGCACGTTCCTGCTGGCTGGACAACATGGCGGGGATTAGTGGGCAACTCTGTGTATTATAATTTCACCCTGTCTCATGATGGACGACCTGTTGCCTACCACCAAGGGGAATATCTCACAGATGTCATTGTAAGAATTCTTTTCTTGTGATTGATCAATATTTAGCGCAGGACTGTTTTAAATCCTTTGTGGCCTTACAGAAAGACTTGGCCCTAGAATTCATCCAGGATGTTGCCGACTCTAAGGAGCCGTTCCTCATGGTACTTTCGCCTCCTGCACCCCACGCTCCCTTCACACCAGCTCCGAGACATAAGGGTCGTTTCAAGGCAATGCGGGCGCCACGTACGCCTAACTTCAATGTTCCAGCTGGCAAGGTAAATGGTTTTTTTTTTTTTATTTATTTGACCGTTCTTCAAAGAATATAAAAAACACTAGACATTTTGGTGTGTGAAAAATAAAAATGACTCTAGGGATGTTATGGAGCTCCATGAGCAAAAATATAGGATAGCAAATAAAATTCTATCCATAACCAAATCCAATATAAAAGTTTCGAATAATTTTGGATAGTGTCGAAGTTAAAATAAGACCTGTTATAACAGGATTTTGTTAAGTATAATAATTGACCCATGTTGACGATTGATTTATATTGAATTTCTTTGTTTTATATTTTTAAATAATATAAAGCTCGTTTCTCAAGCGAATAGTCGCTTGTGTTTACTTTTATAATCTTGTCAAACTGTAATATCTATATATATATTTGGTTTTGCTAGATTTTAGTAGTGCATTCAACTGTGTTGATTGTGATTAATTTGTTGCTTTCGTGTTTAAGTGCTTTGAATTTGTCGGATAGAGTCGTGGACTGGTTTGGTTCGTATTTGTTCATGAGAAAGCAAAGAGTAATCTGCGATGGTGCCGGTTCTGATTGGGTCCAGCTTGTCGCAGGGGTTCCACAGGGAGGCATACTATCTCCGCTTCTCTTTTCATTATTTATAGGTTCTATTTCTCAAAACATTCGAGGACCCTTTCACCTATATGCCGATGACTTGCAGATTTATACCCATTTCAGCCCACAGGATGTCGTCGAGTCTTTTGCTCTCACAAATGAAAATCTTCAGTACATAGCCTCGTGGTGTGAGCGGAACGGACTCCTTATAAATCCTGTTAAGTCACAGGCCATCATTATTGGAAGCCCCAGACTCCTTGCTTCGTTGAACCGTAATTCCTTGCCATGTCTTTTCTTGAACAATCAGGTAATTCCTTTTTCTAATGATGTTAAGGACCTGGGGATTTACATTGATTGTAAACTTTCATGGAGAAAACAGGTGGATGAGCTTAGTAGAAAGGTATTTTCATCACTTCATGCACTCAGAAGACTCCAAAACTTCCTCAGCCCTGACATCAAAAAGCTATTAGTTCAGTCCTTGCTCCACCCACTATTTGACTACGCCGATATTTGCTATCTAGATATGGCAGTGGAGGTCGAGTCCCGATTGGAACGTCTTCAAAACATGTGCATACGGTACATCTTCTCTCTACGAAAATATGATCACATTTCTGAGTACAGACATCAACTTCAATGGAAAACCATGCGAGAGAGAAGAGACCTGCATACTCTCTGTTTGCTGTATAAAATACTTCATAACCCGTCCTCCCCTAACTACCTCAAACAGAGATTCACCTTTCTCAGTTCGCACCAACGTTCTTTGCGTTCTGATCAAAATAATTTACTGCTCATCCCATCCCATCGCTCAAAATTCTATTCTGAGTCTTTCACCGTTCGTGCTGCAAGGTTGTGGAACCAACTTCCCCTCTCCATAAGAGGCTCGCAGACTATTTACACCTTTAAAAAATCACTGACGGGAATATAATGCCCTACTCCAAATTTAAAGAGGATCCCCCCTCCCACCTTCCCTAGTTTTTTATGCTGAGTTTTTATTTATTAATATTTTAAATTTATTTTTGAGTTTTTGAATTTATTTTGATGTACCTACCTATTGAGTTTATTTTAATTTACTGAATGTGTTTTAATTTATTGAATTTATTTTAATTTGTTGGATTTATTTTATGTTTAATTTATTGGATTTATTTTAATTTACTGGATTTATTTAAATTTTTAATTTATACAATTTATTTATTTTAATTATTAATTTATTGTATTTATTTTAGTTTATTGAAGTTATTTTGATTAATTGAATTTATTTAGGATTTATTTTGTATATTTTATTTTATTTGGGTTTAGTTTTATATGAATTTTACCCTTTTTAAATTTCATATCTTTATTTAGTCTCTTAATTGTGTGATCTCTTTTTTATTTATTTTTTTTTCTTTTCGCGTATCTTGTTAATATATTGCTTGTTTGTAATTTGGGTTGGCTGGAAGAGATCCTTCGGGATAAGTCCGCCCTTTGAATCTTTAAATGTTTTTATAAAAATTGTTTTTTATTACACAATAAAGCTTTATTTATTTATTATTTATTTATTTAATATCTATAAATGAAACTGTCAGAAAATCCAAATTAATTGAATATTTATAACTGTATCAAAAACTGATATATTCATAACACCCCTAAGTGACACCTATTCAGACATGGTGTGGGAGGGGGTCATTGACACTGTGTACAATAAAGCGTGTCTCCTGTGCCCAAAAGTGGGGTAACTAAGGGAGAATAGATTGATTCAATTTACATCCAAATTTACAATACAATGGAACCTCATGTACCAAGCAATGCGCATAACGAGCAAAATTGTATGGAAAAATATGTTTCTCAGGAACGAATTATGATTGTTATAAGTGGTTCTTCTGTATGAGTATTCATATATTTGTACAGATATTCTCTACATAAGTCACAGAATAATAAATCTTAGATATGTAATTATCATTTAATTGTTAACCTATTTCCAGGACAAGCACTGGCTGATGCACATGTACTCCACTCCTCTAAGCGACTCCACTCTGGATCAGCTGGACGACATCTTCAGGTCCCGCTGGGAGGCTCTGCTGGCCGTGGATGAGATGGTGGAGGATGTCATTAAGGCCCTGCGCACTCGGGGACTGGACGACAACACCTACTACATTCTGACCTCAGATAATGGCTTCCACATTGGTTAGTCTAACTGTCAGATTTGGTTTTAATAATGTTAATTTAACTCTATCTGGCCATCAACAATGGTTAATAATCTGGCATTTCAATAAACAAAGATAGCCATATTAAAGATACTTAAATAGGATTTTTATCCTTGGGCTTTATCATAGAAACGTGTTTGTATGAACATATTATGTCGGAGATGTGTGGTTTTATTTTTGTTTGTTTTAATGTGAAATTGTGATGTTTTTTTTTATGTCATCTTATAATAACCATGGCGTTATCAAAATATATTATATATTTTTAATGTAAAAGCAACAATTGTTGCGTAGAGAGAAATAAAATAAAATATTATATTATAATATTAGCTAGGATATGTATCGTGAAGACAATAATTTCAATCAATAAGATCAATTACATCTTTTTTTGTTCGTCAAAGCCTGTACAGAAAATAATTATTTGACAATGCTGAAATTTACATAATTGATTTGTGAATGTTCTATGCAAGGATCGTCCTCCTCAAATTCCTCGCTGTAAAAAAGTGTCACAAAATCCATCAAAATCAAGGCATAGCAAATCCATAGAAAAAATTGTAATGATAAGCTACTAGAGACAGGTAGATAGAACCGACCTTAGTAACCCAGATGTACTTACTAATGATCAATAATAGGTCCCGAGTTCTATTGAGAATTTGTTGCTTGTAACTTCTACTCGGGGTTAGCCTGTCTCATATTTTAGAGGACCAGTTGGCTAAAAAAAACCCTCAGGTAATTAGTTCCGCCGCCTATAATAACCTTTTCTACCTGTGTATAGTTTTCTATACAATATATATATATGAGGACCTTACTATCAAACTCGACTAAGAGAAAAAAAACGTGTTTTGAGATAACAATGCATCTTTATTCTTCTGAGCGTTAGCTACACTAATAACACGGAATTCAGTATCAAAATAGACTTAAAACCGTTCAAAAATTGATTTAAAAATACACCTGAGTATCATAAACGACTAAAATTGATAGAGGTTAATTGAATTTTAGTTTCAAAAACGACCAAAGATACAGTGAGCCAATCAGAACGCACATATTTCGTCTTTTTCAACATGGCGTCGTCATTTTGTCATTGTTTTGAATTGTGTTGATTATGTGATGCCGCGAAAGACATTTTAACCATTTTTTTAATTAAATAGTCAAAATTTTGTTGGTTATAATACTAATAATAATACTCCATATACGTTGTCAGATTGTACAAGAAAACGAAAATGTGATAAGAGTTCATGGAAAGTTGCTTTGAAAAAGAAACAAACGAGAGTACAGTTTTTAATGTTTTTTTGGGTGATAATTTACTTTTTCAGTGTTATTGTGTGTTTACATTCTATGTTATTACATTTATCGATAAAATATTGGTATTTTGAGTAATAGTATATTGAAAACACCTCGCAAATTGATCATTCAACATGCATGTGAATCTGTCAAAAAATTTAATCAGGGCCGGTTCCATAGATTTGCATAACATTCACTGTACGCGGGCGTGAAATTTCTTCTACAATAATAAGTATGTTTTTCTATATGAATCGGTATTTGTAATGATTTAGAACTGGGGTAGGCAACGCGTGGCCCGCGGCCCACGTTTGACCTGCCGACTGTATCTGTGGCCCGCGGAGCATTTTCAAGGTCCCAGGTTTTGGAAGGAAAAGTTAGGTTGCCAGATACCAAATTTTTTAAATGAGCAAAAAAAAACGGCCCGGATGGAAGTTGAATTTTGAAAATTTGGCCCGTAGCCTAGCGGTTCAGTTGGCGACTTTCAATCCGAAGGTCGTGGATTTGATCTCCGGTGCTGACCATCTTCCCCTTTCACGACACAAGCCTTTGCTTAATCTAAAAGATATCAAAAGTGTATTTGTGTTTACTTCGGGTTTTTTTTTTTATTTTCGTATCGCATTCTTTTGTTATTATTGCAACTTTGAGATAATCAAAAAAATAATCCTGGTACTCTCATTATTTTTTAGATATGCGTCAAAAGGTCCACCAAAATACCCCACATGTGGTCACAGAACACAAAAATTGTGTTCTTTATTTTTTCACTAAGTTTAGTAATACAAATTTAATTATCTTATACCGAATAAATGATAGTATACATAATTTAGTGTTGGTTTTATTGTTCACTTTTTTACACATTTCATTATTAACTTGCCTGTTGACGGCCCATGCAATGCACGCTTACTAGGTACCCACCGTGTACCTATAAACAATGTGACGTCATCTGACTTAGTTTCAAAATCGACTAAAGTTAACTAGTTGAGTATCAAAGCCGACTAAAGACGAGACTTGGTATCAAAAACGACTAAGGGCCGAAATTACAATCTGTAGCTTATCCTGTAGCTTTATTGAGCAGGCTTAAAAATTAAGTAGAGCTTACCGCTCACACGAGAATATCAATCAAAATTCGACTGCGGCTTGGCCAAGCCGTATATTTGGTTAAGTTGGTAGTCCTACTTGTCTTTTATCGTGGTTTTATCTATGCATTACGCTCCACATCTGTCATGTTCACCGGGATGCGCGCCATTGTTTGTGTTGTTGTTTTGGTTTTATGGATGCTCGCTCTTGGATTCTGACTTGGTATTTATGTGTTACGACCCTTGCTTCGATTATTTAACTTAATTAAGATACAGCTACGGAAAGTGAAAGATGTGTTCAATAATAAACATAACCATATATCATACATTCAACTAGGTTAAAGCAAAATGTACTTGTAATTATTATCAAACAGAGCGAACAGTGTATATAAGTCAATGTGGTGGTCAAATAATCAAAGAAAGGGTCACGAATAAATCCAAATAGAATCGCTAGTGAAACAACCTAAGCAACAGCGAACAAATAAGCGTAATGAATCATAATTAATTAGTCATTTCATCTTCAAAAAGCGTAATAATTGCGCGGCTATATAATGACATTTTAAATGTCAGTTTGTCTGTATAGTGACTTGTGGCGCCTCCTAGCGAGAAAAAAAATAACTGAGTTAAGCGAGCTTTACGCTGTTGAGGACACCCCAGGGTATCCCTTAACTTAGCGAGTAGGATAAGCCCCAAATTCGTGCTAAGGAGACATTGTAATCTGCATCATTTTGTTAAGCGAAGCTTAATGTGCTCCTCACTGTTAAGGTAGACCTTAAGCCTGTATTGTAATTTTGGGCCTAAGAGCATTTTTTTAATCAAATTTACAAAATAATATTAAAAGTAAATGAATTGTATAATGTTTTATTCGTTTTAAAATTTCGTATACAATACACGGAATAAATTTCACGGCAATAACTTATGTGAAAGTATTTTTAATCAAAATTGTTAATTTGTGAAAAATATGACCACTCGCCTTTAGTCTGGTTTGATAATAAGGTCCTCATATATATTTTTTTTTTATTGAAATTGGCCATAAGACAAGATTAATAACATTTCATGTGTAATAGGTCAGTTTGCCCAACCCTATGACAAGAGACAGCCCTACGAGACGGATATTCGTGTGCCACTTGTGGTCCGTGGACCAGGCGTGACTCCGGGACTCTTAATTTCATCTCCGGCAATGAACATAGACATCGCCCCCACAATCCTGCAGCTAGCTGGTGTCACGCCTCCTCGGGATATGGATGGAATCCCCCTGACTCTGTCCTCCTCGCACAATGGCGAAGACAGTGTGAATGAAGTGAAAACTGATGGCTATGAGAGAGAAATGTTGATCGAGTACAGTGGAGAGGGCTCCGATGGGAAGTTCCAGTGTCCGTTTCAGGATCCCAATCTGTTTGTAAGTGTTTTCATGTTTCCTCGTCCACATGATGTTTAGTTTTTTGAAAATTTACTTATCTTATGGTAAGTATTAGTAAACAATCTTCATAAACAATGGGTTTGTCTGATCCCGATAATAACAATTCACCATTAGGGTTCCACATTTTTAACTCTCCAGTATAGTCGAAGGCAGGCATTGAACCAATGTTTCTATGATGTGTGTAGAAACTGGCTGCTATAAAATCCACAAAATATTATTGAAAAATTACATCATAAATAAGAACCATCTACAGTCATGTAGATGAAGAAGTTATCAAAAACTTATACACATAATTTGCTGTAATTCAATTTTAACAATAAATTCAAAGTCACATATGATTATATTTTAAATCAATGTTGTCATTTCAGGGTTGTGATCCAGAGTTTGAATGTCGCTGTCAGGATTCCAGGAACAACACGTACAGCTGCGTGCGACATTTGCATTCCACCATTGACCATCTCTACTGCTCCTTCCAGGACTCCACTGGCACCGAGGAGTTCTACAACATGATGTTTGATCCTCACCAGAGTGTCAACATCATAGGGCATGTGATGCCGGCCATCAAGTATAAATATCAGAACAACATGCAGCACTTGGTGCAGTGCTCCGGAATCAGTTGTAACCAATTCAATCATTGACTCAACTATTAGATTTATAATTATTGTGTAATCTCACCCCTCCACGATCAATTGTGTTTTAGTTTATGCATTATATAATTGGCAGCAATTTGAATTAGTATTTATTTGTGATACATTGATTTGGTGATAGTTGTTTTGTTGTGTTTGGACCACAGTCAGCTGTGTGACTGCAGCCTCGTGTGTTATGTAACTGTTTCAATAAAAATACAGATATAAATAAACTCACTCGTTGGTTTACTTTCATACCTAGTTAATTATTGATGAATGAAGATGAACTAATTTTCCTTTAAATCGACCATTTAGTAAATATTGCATAGGGGGAATGATAACTCATTGTTACTATGTGGTTGCTATGGGAACTATAAGCAAGTCAATTTATCTACTCATGCACTGAATGTACACTGTTACAATGGCAACAAATTATGACACAAAAAGTGGTGTCCGGGGAAAACTTTGTTTAAGAAATCATTCAAAATTGAAAAAGGAATACTAATAAATTCAAGCGAATCATTCCTAGAAATTTCAGAATGAACGAAATGAAAATTGAATCCCATTCTTTAAAAGTCTCACATCTGGACAAATAAGGATCTGCAATAAAGGTTTTAACTAAATCTTTACCTGCAACAATCTTAACTAAGCAATAAATGAAAAAGTGAAAGATAGACTACCAACAAAATGTAGAGATCACATCTTGTTTATCTAGTGTAAAATGCCAGAAAGAAAACTATGATTAGGTAAATATGAATGTGGTTTGAAAATAGTGAAATGATAAGGACCAAAAGTTAGACCTTGAAGAACACCATAATGCTACTGGTGGACCGCCCTTGAGGTGGCTTTAATGTCACAAAACGGCGCTATATAAATCATCCTATTTATTATTATTATTAATAAGAAGTGGTTGGTAGACTAGCGGCTACGACGCCGGCTTTCATACTGTTTCTCTTCGGAGGTCGTGGATTTGATCCCAGGTGCTGACTATCTTCCTCTTTCACAACACAAGTTTAAGTAGCTTACTGTGAAAGAGTGTATTTGTGTTATCTTTGAGTGAAAACAGATTCATTTTAAAAAAAATCATAGCTACGGTATTTTATCTATTTTTTAATAGTAGGTAAGTACTCCTATTTTCCCTGGTATTTATGCATCTCTGAAATCACTACTTGATAAAGTTGCACTAATGGAAATGGTATCATAACGGCAATATTATTCACTGTTCGGAATCTGGGTTAACTGCACTCGCAAAAAAATCTAATTATTGGTCATGTGGTTGGTGATACAATGCCCTGACTTATGAAATAAAATATAATGGCCAATAGGATAGGACATTAATTGGCCAGTCATTCTCTTGATTGGAAAATGTCAGCCTTGTCTTGGACATTACATCATTTGTAAACTAGGCTATTTATAAACTCTTGACTTTAATTTCTGTACAAAAGCACCGAGATCCGTGATTGGTGGCTCCAGTTATTGGACGCTGACTCACGAAAATAATTGAAATGTTTACGCCGAGTCCAGATAACTGCAGGTTGCGAACCAGAGGCCAGCCATAGGTTTTCTAGTTTTTTGTCACTGGCTGCATTTTCTATAAAATTGTACTGAATTGGTTGACTATGAGATATTGTTTTAGAGATACTAATTTCCGCCGGCCACATAGAATCTACAGTGCACCGGTAGCAGGTGTCTCCCTTATACCTATTGTAGTACAGAGTTGGATATTCACACATTCTCCGTTTAAGGGCCCCCGCACAATGCAAGCCAGCCCGGAGTAGACCAATCTGCAGCAAACTCGAACCGCACGAAACCGACCTCCTAGCTTGATCGAGGCAATCAAACCAAAAAACCGGCCCCGGAAAAATCAAACCCGCCGCGAATCACCCCCAAACCAACAAGCTTAGGCCCCCGCATTGCTTGTTGGATTGAGCCTCGGCCTCGGATAGACACAATCAAATCTACATAATAATTCAGAAATGTTTGTGTGCTTTCTATCGTATACCTATGTGAACATCACGCTCAAAATACAAATGCTACGTCAGATATGAATCTGCGCAGAGCGGTGCAATTTGCTTGAGAAGGTTCTTAAATACAATTTGCTGCATTAACTTTAATATATTTAGAGCTATTTAAAAAACTCTATTTTTTTAGGATCTTCCTACAAATTTCTCAAAAAGACAGTAAGCCATCTTTTGGAAACAAAATTACTCATGTAAACGTTGAATGGAATCTTGGTATTACGGTATGAAAATGTAATAAAATAATCGTAGATTGATTTGTTATACATATAAATGTTATTCAAATCTTATTATTCTCAATAAATAAAGATTTAATGAAAAAATTTGCAAAATGATTCCTCCATTTTGAAGTTTGACAGATAGCGCAAATCACCCTCTATGGGTGGAGAGCCTAATTAATCATCACACATTAGGGAATGTAGCTAAGATTCAAACCACAGAGCTATCTCTCTCTCTATGAAAACTTGCAAATTATGTCGGTAGGTTCGTATAATATTATGAGGTCGGTGAAACAAAAATTTTAAAAGTGTCATTCTTCTTTTCCTGTGCTTATGTCAGTTATAGAGGTCTGTTAAGCAATGGGAAGCTAGACTAGAACCTGTTTAATTACCTACCGATCAAGCCTGACAATCGGAATCAAAAAACGTAAAGCATGACGGGTATAAGCTAGTTAAAAAAATAAAGTGCCCGTAAAGTCGGAGAACTTTCCCAAAAAAATCGCATTTTCATCGATAGGTATTTTTTTTATTAGCATAATTTGTTTGATCAAGTGTGTTAGATGCCAGATGCACTGCCAAAGTAAACCGCAAGATCATTTGAGTGGAGACGCGGGACCTCTCGTTAGAGAGATGTCATTGTGTTCTGTGCGCGGGACGTTCATTACAGAATGATGACGATGATAAAATGATCGGCTGACTGGAAGAAATTGCTACTTAAGTACAAAATACAATACAGAGCTAGCAATAAGACCTTTGTAGTTACAGGCAAGTTTTTATAATAGTTCAAGTAGGCACTCCGGCCAACATCTCGGGCCTCCATTAGAAAGTAAAAGTGAGATGCGTCGGCCTCTTGCGCAATACAAACGTCAAAAAGTTATACAAGAAAATAGCTGCTTCCCAGCTAACCGGAAATATCTTGGGCATTTCATTTAATTACTTAATTTTATTATAAACTTTAAGGTGTCAAATGTAAAAATATAACACTTGTCTTCATTACATCAGTAAGTATTAAAACTTAGCTTTCAATTCATGGCCTTCATCGAAAGTCAATTTTAGAGTTACGTTGCATCCACGTTGCATCATTCGTGTGTAATACAGGGGCGGACATTTTGCCAGGTTGTTAGAAATATAAAAGTCCATAGCTTTAAGCTTTATCAAAATATTTTAGTGATAGGCAGTTACTCATGGGTCTCGATATAATGAATTTCAGATCAGATCTTAAAATATTCTTCCAGGGGTTCTTCCAGAGAGTTTTATCTAGCACCTGACACTAAAACACAATATAAATACCTAAAACTTCTTGGTTTTATAATAGATATTGAAGCCCTCGATGCCGAAAATGACATACCTACCTAAGATCCACGATGATGAAGATAAGATTGACATTAAGTAGAGACCGAATGACAATTACCTATTATTATTGGCCTAGCAAAATGCTTTTCTTCCTACAGCTTACATATATATTATATTTATGGAGGCAAGCAAGTAAGGTGTGCAAGAATAGAATCAATGCCATATATCAATATAACAAAAGACGGAGTGCGATGAAATACAAGAGATCTCGTGACAAGAAAAAAAAAAGTTTAGAAAAGCAAATATTTGAGACTTAAGAGGGCTTTGCACAAAAACAACAGTTTTAAGTACCTAGGTAGATACTTTTACTAAATCGATTAAATAGGTATCTACTGCGCGAATCCTTAACATCATACGATACAAAACTGAAATTTAGGTTTTATTGCAGAATTAATGAACTTTAATCAAAAGTTTAGTGAGACAGGCAAGTTCTTAGTTCTTTATAGGTAAATGTATGATCCATCTAGTCCTAGTCACTTGGTGTGTCCAACTCCCCAATATTGTTTGGGTGAAAATATTTCGTAACAAAATCTCATTCTTTGTAATTTATCTCTATAGCAATAGCTAATCTCTCTACGTAACACGGCGATAATTTGGTGTCATTAAAATGTTATTAGGTAGTCTGTTGTGAACTGTTAGTTAGTGTTATGTAAAGACAGAAAAACCCTAATGCGAGCCGCGGGTGTAGAGTTAGTAACCAGCTACCAGACCCAGATGCTGCTGTGATTGATTATCTACTAGATCTGCGCTCTGGTACAATATAAAAACAATTATCATTAAACACTATGTTGCATAGTTATGCAATGTTTAATATCAGCAGAGGCACGCGTGTCTCACATAGATTGGTCACACGCCGACCAACGTGCTGCATATACCCAGATGTTCTCACTGCACAATAAAATATCTCCTGTAAAGCCTTAACACTAACTGGGCAAAATCTGAATTCCCACAATTTTCACCCTAAAATAATAATGAGTTCATAAAAAGCTGTGAACGTTTAAGAAGATATTTGTAACCGAATTAATATAATATTTTCTAGTTAGTCCGTGTTCATATCGCCAGACAGGGAACAGAACGAAGGACACACAGAATCCTAAACTGAAGACCGTGGGATAAAAGAAGAGGAGTGGCCTGGCCCCAAAAATGATGAACCGATGAAATTATCCCTGTCGCGGGTTGAAAGTGGCAAAGAAAACCCTTAGATAGAAAGCAGTGGAAGAAAATGGAAGAGGCCTATATCCAGCTGAGCTGAGGAAGAAGAAGACCAAGCACGAGTTCTTCAATGATGATTCCCATTGCCATTCTAACTGCTCATCTCTACAAGGTACAAGTATTACATCGGAAAAAATCTTTTAATGTCATGGATATGGAACATGTTCTAAAATGTGAGACACTTGTTTAAACTAGGTTCCAAGATCTTCATAAAAGTTTAAATCGAGTTTTCTAATAAATCCTCAAGATTCTGCTATAAGCGGTTTCCCAAGAAGCTGGTTATTTTCTTGAAAATTCCTAAATACTTAAAAAGCCAAATCGTACCTATATTTCTTGGCTTTTTTACGGCCCCTTTAAAAGCCCTCGTTTTACCTATGGTTTACGCAAAGAGGTGAGAAAAGAAACAAATAGATTACTCGTTTATTATCGATTCCCTTTCGTGTACCTACGAGTCGTAGGTACACGAAAGGGAATCGATAATAATAATATATTTTGAAAAGTAATGAAATTGCGATTGTCAGGGTTTGATAATTTGTCAAGAATGACAGACGAAAGACAGTCCGAGAGAATTTTCAATGGCATCCTTGAGCAGGCGAAGTGAGCGCAGATGTGGTGGATTGACGATTTAATGGTTGTTGCGAAAGGCTGAGAAAGATAATAATTCATAACTATAGTATGAAGGATCTTGACCTATCATTCTGAACGTTGCCAACGAAATGGTGATTTATTCTGAAATATTTGACAACTCCAGCTTCAGTTTATTGTTCATCATTTTTAGATGAATCTTGGGAGTTCATAACGTAATTATTGGATGTTTTTCTGGATGGTCGGTGTTTTACTTATTGTCGTCATCTCCTGTCTTTTACAGAAAATTATTAAGGGAAAATACAACGTTCCAAATATTTATGGATTCTTGTGTCCTATTTCGAAAAGAAAGTCGGCTTCTGCACCGCTGGGGTACCAACCACCTCAGACTTGAAATTTATCACCTCCTGAATACGGATTGAATAATAAATTATTATTTTCAAAACAATACAGATACCAGTTCAGTAGTTATTATGGACCTTACTGGGATTACATCATAAGGATGATGATCGTGAGATCTTTTTTGCTCTATTATTGATGCTTGACCCCAACGAAATCTAAAACAATCTCTGCATTGCCTCATCTCGAGTTGTATTGCGCAATAGTTTCGCAACAACAGCCTGCTAGAAAGCCACACATCAGCCAATCCACAGGTGACACGGCGGGCTGTAAACAAAACAAACTAAAATAGTGATAAACGACGGCCCGATAAAATATTATCGCGGGTACTTAATCTTTTTATCTGCGTTTGCGGGCAGCCGGTTTTAGCAGTGACCAAAACAAAATGGGTTGGACTAAATGAGGCTGAGTCATTATTGGTCGAGTGCACAGTAGGGCATTACTCACTGGATGCTTCTGTGGAGATATTTTGCCGTAGGTACGGATTATATCCGTTATTAGCCACAAATATATTGAGCCCAGATTCCTGCGATGAATCATGAGCTATGATTCGGCTAAGATGCGTTTTTTGTTGCCATGTCAATGATCTCTCGTGTTGGTTTGAGTCAAGTATACCCAATAGGAGGAGATAATCAGCGCGATGCTGCCTTAATGTTTGCCGTGTTCTCCAGCAATTAACCTAGCCAAAGAATGCTATCATTGTAGCGTGCGCCGCACAGGCTATCTGTGGATCTAGGCATGCAACCCTATCACGAGATCATGAAATGATCCAGCGCCTATTATTATGCAGGTAATTTAAAACAAAAAAGATAAATCTAACAATAGACAACAGCAGTGTACACAGCTAATCACTTCAGTAATGCTGTTCTACTCGACTGAAATAATATTTCGAACGCTGTGAAATCAGTTCAATACAATCATAAATTCTTTCTGTACATCCATATAAGACTGAACAACTTAGTCAAGTCTGAAATCACATCTTTACACGCTAGATCCAGCAAGTCGCCAACAAACATTGTCGAATGGATTTTATAATTTTTTATCTGGTCGTTCACAACTCCAGAGACCGAAGCGATTGGATGGCATTATCTGCATGCCTGCGAGTCTTGCAGTGCCTCTTAAACTCCATTTATAGGGAGCTCTTTTTATCAGATGATCGATTATTTCTGAAACCTCTATTAATGTAAATTGGAAGCGGTTCATTCGGTTGAGATCACGTCCCACCTTTCTGGGCTGCGTAAAACTGGGTAAGTAGTTGTTTTTTTATGGAGCAGTCACTAGGTTCTATGACTTTTTATAATTTTATCACATCAGAGCTGGTTCCAAATTTTTTTTGGCATTCTTGATCACTTTTAGGTAGGTATGCTCACATAAAATATCGTATGCGTTTGACTAAAAATTGTGAAGACAGAAAGAAGCAGTATTCAGTGATTCATCCAGCTAGCTGTGGCACATCAGTAAACAGGACCACGCGGTGTATGTGCAGTGGTCTGGCACGCTAACCCACTTCCGGATAACTGTACAAGATATTGTCTCACCTCACCTCGAACCACACTCGTTTTTTATTGTTTTTGTTGACATGTATTTATTTGATTGTTTACTGAAAGTGTTTAACGAACATGACATGTCCATACAGCCATATGGGGATGACCATGTTTGCCTTTCAAATTGACATCTTAAAATCCATCATTTTGTTAAAGATATGTTGTTGTTGAGGCCATCAGGAAGCATTCTATTTTGTTTATGTGTGTTCCATTACGATTTTTTCAGATTTATCGCAATATGCACATTAAGCTATCGGCATTATGAGTTGCTAAATACTTTCATATCTTTTTTGCGAACCTTTTCCACTGGAAAAGATAAATTTCTCCCATATTTCTGCATCACTTTACATCTTTAGAGATGTTTGCTTGATTTTTCTTTACGTCTCCGGACCTTTGTTTTGGCAGTCTTCGAATTTGTCTATGGCCCCCTTCTTAGGAGCTTAGAAGACCAGTTAAATGCAAAACTCTGTCCTCACTCCTCATTTTATGGAATGACCAGTGTAAAATGGAAATCCCTATATTAATATTGTTTACGTATTCGTAGGCTTATCGCAGCTTAGGGAAAAAAATCTTAAGATTACAACGACATTACACACTTTATTTATTTGGTGTTTTTTTGTTAACGCAATTTTGCTGAATCACATGTTTGAAGTGGTTGGTAGACTAGCGGTTACAATGCCGACTTTCGTACTGTTTCGTACCGGGTTCGATCCCAAGTGCCGACCATCTTCCTCTTTCACGACACAAGCTGTGAAAGAGTCAAATAGTGTATTTGTGTTCACTTTGAGTGAAGATTCATTTAAAAAAAATAAAGGACAACATCTGCGTAGGTACAGCATCAGAGTATCATACGGGTGTATCCTTAGATTAGGAAGGGTGTATCCTAATTTCTGAGGATTATTATACCTGCTCAGTGTTATCAACCAACATAAAGTCTCCATAATACATGTAATATAGTCATGTGCGTTGTTGTTATTATAGATCCACAATGCGAGTGAAGAGATGCGCGTTAGCCCAGCCATGTGCTCGCGCGCACTCGTCAGCTGATCCACAACACAACACTCAAAATATGCAGCGGCCTCTCTACCACCAACACTGTTGACTCAACAGTTGTAGAGTACGGTTCTGTGTCTCTTGTGTTCGTTGTTTCCTGCGAGTTGTTTGTTTCGTAAATTTTGATTATTTATTTCATTTATAAAATAAATTATTATTATTTGTTTATTTACAATAAAGTTTTGTAAAGAGTTCCTGGATCGTTTCTTGAGTGTAGTGCCTCTCTGTGTTTGGATCTACAACTAAACTCAGGTAAAATTCTTTATCACAATAACAAGAGGGATGCAATACCTTGCTCCTACACAATATCTTTATTATATTATGTTATCCTTATTGGATTCTGTCTGAGTTTATTATTATTAAAATTACCCATTGTATTAAACTTCCTGGTGTGTTAATTTATAAATAAATAGATCACGACTGAATTGAACATTGCAAACATTAGATACGTAAGTGTAAACAATATTATATTAACACTTTTATATACAAAGGTGTCGTCAATAAAGCCGGCATCAGTATTATTGCAAACTTCTACTCGGGTAGAGATCTTAAAACTAAATTTATAAAAAAAGTAATTGAAATCACTCAATCGCATCCCTGACCATTCAGCTTGCCGAAACGAAAAAGAGTTGAATAAAAAAAAAATAAAACTAGAAATAATCTTGCTCAACCGGTAGTCAATAAAGAGTCAAAGAATTTTCAGGCAATGTCAAATCCCGTCAAAGTCAGTCTCATAAAATGCCAATTCTTATTTATTTTTATGCCTAGCGCATTGTTATTATTACGAGATCCTCGATATGTCTGGATTTCCCAGCTCTGTGTATCCATCTCTTTAGTGGTTTGCCTGAAATTTGTCGAACCTTGGAGTTGGCCGAGGAAGTCTGGATGAGTCCATTACTCTCCCATGATCATCCCAGAATTTTCTTCCTTGCCTTTTAATTTTGTTTTATATCTTTAAACTCGCATGTTTTCAGTGTATCCTATCTCTGAGGATTTTCCCTTCAATATTTCTTAAGAGTCTTCATTTCTGAGATTCACAGTGTATTTTTGCTATGATGGTATCCGTCCTAGACTCTATAAATTTTCTTTTTGTTTCTGATTTTCATGTCTCGATTTTATGATAGGTATAGCGTTTCTTAAACAATTTGAGATGGAAATTGCCTAGTTTATTTGACACATTATTTCATCCCAAAATAAAAATTTGAAGGTACATTTCACCAGAAGATTTCTCAATTCCTGGAAATATGTTTAGTGTAGGTACTTATTTTTATATCCATCACGCCGTGACCTTTAAAGGGGTGCCTATGCCTATCTCTATAGAACGGACCTCCACTCTTTTCTATCCAAACACACTTCTTTCGCTTCTTCCACCGACATTTCTCATACAACCTCTCCAAATCTTTTTGCTTCTAAATTCCTGGGCTACTCTTGAAATTCAATTCCGATTTTTTTTTAAATATTCTTTTTTTTTAAATGTCAACGTTGTCCGGTCGTATTTTTTGATATTGTGGAACTGTTAGAATACTCAATCGCGAATTATCAATACATATACTTGAACTTTTTCGTGTTTTAAATGTTTATAGAAAAAAAAATCGAAGATATCTGATTCTTGAACATTGCTGTCAGTATGTAACTATACAACACGATAATATTATCACAGATAGGTATATTTTTAAATTAACAAAAGAGGTAAGTTTTTTTTCCATTTGAGTGTATTTTATACTATCCATGCAAGAATATGAATGGGAAATTAATACTAGTATAAATAAATCTTTATTTATACAACTTTTTTTATTAAACAATACCGGATTCAAAATACACCAATCGTTGAACTCTTTTCATGTTTAGCATCTAAAATATTATGTCATAATCACATAATTTATTGAGATTGCAATTGAGTCGGAATCGCGACGTAAATGCACATCAGTAACCCCTCCCTGGCCTTCCTTGAGAACTATTGAGTATTATCAATCCAGAGAAATCAGAAAGTTTGTTTTAATCCACTAGCCCATTTTTCAACGACGGAGAGCTCAGATATTGAGCTGAACTCCAAGTTAATGTTTGTCTGTAATTTGACATAAGTATAGCTGACGTGCGCCCTGGAGTGCTCCGGTGCGTCATCAGGAGAGTTCTGTAATTATTCAAGCACACGCCCAGTGCGGCGCATTGTAGTAAACATTGACCCGCTGGGTAATGAGCTGTGACCATTTTAATTCATGTAAACTCTAACTTCATGTAGACTAATGGCGAAACAATGACATGAGACCATTCACGCTGCAACCACAGTTAGCGCTCAATTCACTCTCGATGTCCCGAACTGCTCACGGCCCGGATCTAGCGCAAATCTGCCCTTCAAGTTTTCAGTTGTTAATGACTGCATTGAAAGTTTCAAGTATTTTTTTTATCCATAACGCCGTGTCCCGTAAGGGGTAGGCAGAGAGAACGGACCTCCACTCTTTTCTATCCAAGCATACTTCTTTCGCTCCTTCCACCGACATACAACTTCTCCTATTTCGCATAATTCTTACCTGGCCTTCCTTGAGGAAGGAATCGATGTGTTCGATCCACATCATTCTCGGTCGTCCACGCTACGGAACACGGCGTGATGGGTAAAAAAATACACACTTCTTGAATGTGAATGTCATGAATCAGCTTACTACTTGCTGAGTGTTTTGAGCTACAATTTTGACTTTATTTTAATATGTAAAAATAATATTGTTTTGCCTGTCACTGGTTAGTAAAAAATACGATGATCTTGTATGTAGAAACTGTTTATATAAAGGGTGGTCCAACCATAATGCACGATCTTAATTCTGAGTCACACCTTAACGTCAAGTTTTTTGCCCAACTTAATTTGACATTTCTTTGTTTCAATGTTTGGCAAATTCAACCATGAAGAGTTACACAATATTGAGCAGCGCATTGAGAGCGTTGAAGCCTTTTACGAAAATGGGCGTTCAAATCAAAATACATTTGGTGATATTTTTGGTCAGCACAATCGACCAAATGTTTCCACAATCGGGAGAATTGTGCGCAAATTTCAGCGAACCGGGTCTGTGCGAAATGTGAAAACACCCGTGCATAGTGTCCATGCCCTCCCAGTTAGTTCCGAGGAAAACATTGCTGTTGTTCGGGATATTGTGGCAGAAGAGCCGTCAACCTCGGAAATGAGGTCGGCCAAGCGCCTGAAACGGTGGAGTAAGTGAAATGGGCTACTGTAAGAGTGGCAATACCTATGCGAGAACAAGAGGGCGCCGGTGCAGAAGATAATAATCTTGTTGTTGATGAAAGATGGCGTCGCATAACATTCGTCCCATACTAATTTTAATATCATATTTTATATTATTTTTTATCCATTTTTCAACTTTTTATTAGTTATTCTGTCATCCGGAGTGGAGAAGAATCTCATAAATCACAAATCGGAAAAAATCTGTTGAGCCAATCTTGAGTTATAAATGTTCGCACTAACCCGACTTTAATTTATATTAGAGATTAACATCGTGTGTATTGGAATTGAAAATTCAATGTTTTAATTTTATTATCTATGGGCAGTATTCTTGTTTTATTGTTCTGCTCTCTATGGTATTTTTTCACTTCCTGTGTTTCCCATGTCAAAGTGAAGCTCGTTATATTCTTGTGTGTTTTCCTTTTGCTTTAATAAAAAGTATTATCAGTTTCCATCTGCGTTTAATTCTTTGTCCCCGCTGTTGTATGTTTTAGTAACATAAACTTTAATAGTGTGTTTAAGTTGGACCGCCCTTTAGAACTAGACTAACTAGAGATTTTGTCAAACTATTCAGAACAATATAGTTGTTCAGGTAGCTACTTACAAAACTACAATAATAGTAGGTATGCACATTAGCATCTCAACCACCCGCCACGTACATTGTTACTCTTTCCTACTGACAGATCTCCAATGTAGATTTACCATCAAATACGCCGCAGTAATTATACTCAAATTATTCTTTGACACTAGATTGCGCTGTCATCTTGGGGGGGATTCTATTTGTATGGAAACACTTCCAAAGCGTGTGACGATGGACCAATTGTATTATCAGGCCAATTCAATAAAATATTTACGTCACCAAAACAAATGTTATTGTCTCAAGTGCAAAGAAATATACCTAACAGTAAAAGAATGAAACCTTTTCATAATCGTATTGCAAAAAATCCTTCTCATTTAAGGCCTTTTCCTGTATTATTCTCGTTCGAATAAAAAACCAATGATCACAATAATATTTATAGCACACCTTTGAATAGACTTTCGTGACCATAATACACGTTCTAAAGGCGTAATCAGACCAAAACAGGCTCACTAAAAAGTTGACGAAACCTTCATTTGCATGTCCATTAGATTGTTCAATTAATTGCCTGAAAATTTTAAATCCGACAATTTAAACATGTTTAGGGGACGGGTAAAATCATATCTAATGAGTTATAATATTATGCAAGCGACTATATTATTATGCTTAATGGATGACTCGTACAAAATGTAATTATTGTTTGTAAACAATAAATTAATTTTATTTCTTCATGTTTTTTTTTTTTATTATTTGACAACATACATCCATACATTCTCCCTTTAAGGCCCCCCGCACACCGCAAGCCAGCTCGGAGGAGACCAATCCGCACGAAACCGACCCCCTAGCTCGATCGAAGCAATCAAACCAAAAAGCCGGCCCCGGACAAATCAAGCCCGCCTCGAATCACCCCCAAACCAACACGCAATGCGGGGGGCCTAAGCGCCACTCGGGAGCATAGGGAGGCATCAAGAGATAAAAATAGATTGTTTCGTACTTGTCTCAAAGAATACTTCAATCGTAGTTTTACGGACACTTCTTTTTTTTTGGACAACACAGCATCACACCCATTCTTCCGAGGCGCTTCGTTTTTTAACGCGTAGACTTTATGGCTGCGTGGGCCGACTTCAGATAGAAATCTATACTAATATAAAGAGGAAAGATTTGATTGTTTGTTTGCATTGAATAGGCTCCTAAATTTGAAAAATTCTTTCACTTTTGGGAAGCTACACTATCCCCGGTGAACATAAGCTATATTGAATTTAAAAAAAAAATGGGATCCTTACTAAAACTCCAATAATGTAACCCAAGGTGTAAAAATACCTAAAATATTCTTTACATCGCGTGCGCTGTGAAAACCATTGATGATTGAATAAAATAATGTACCTACTACGACTTTGTAGAAGACACAATTATTTACACAAAGTGTCGCGACAGCATACGTCTAAGATCATAAGAAAACTGTTTTTTTTAAATACCCATGCGAAGCTGGGGCAGACCGCTAATACAGAATAACGAGCATCAAACAGGTTACAATGTTGGCTGTTGCCTTTTATTTTAAACAAATTTAAATGAATGATTCGCAGCACTGAATAGTGATAATGACGCACGGACAGACACAATGGATAATTCACACTCAAGTACATTGCCAGAATAATTGTTACAAAGTAACAGTGGTATTGTGTTGTCTTCCCGTTACGGAAGCAGTGGAGGGTACAGGCAAGGCTGCGATCTCGGGTCGTTACTCGGCCTCACATCACAGTGACATAACACCCTAAGGTCGCCCGTGATGGGAACTTTGATTTGTATGCACACCACGACTTCGAGTGCCTACTATCAACATCACACCTCATCAAGGCGTCTAATGTGTGTGTACATCCTCATTTGCCGATTTGGATTTCAAATAGCCAATATATAACTTGCATTTTTTTTTAATAAAAAAACTAGCTTTCCCGACAGACGTTGTCCTGTGGTCCTAACTATGAATATTGAATTCGAATTTGTATGGTGATGAATTAATTATCTTTTGACCAATGTAATTCCGACCGATGATGCATCGGTTTTAAACCTTGTATATTCCATCTGCATTCTGTCAATTGCACCAACTATCTAACAACTGACAGTTCCTGACAGAATTTCAAAATGGGTATAAAAATTATAATAATATGGTAAAAGTACTAAACAAGGTTACCAAATTGGAGTTTTCTTTAATTTTCTAATTTTCCACGCAACTTTCTCATTTTTTTCTTTCATAAGAACCTTCTCCTGATAAAAGCCAACACGACAAAAAAAGAATTAACGGAATCGGTCCAGCCGTTTAGGCGTGATGCGATGACCACGGAAAATAGCTCTCCATTTTATAAATATGTATAATATAAGATACCTACCTAAATTAATACGCTGTTGTAACTTGTAACAGAAAGATGTGAAAAACAGCATCCTAACTCCAAAACAAATATCTATTTCGATGTAAAGCCGTGTTTAGACATGAGAATTTTGATGCAGTCTCTACTTAAATGTATAAAATGTGTCATCTCGACACTTGATCAAACGAATTGAACAAAAATTTGTCGATGTAAATGAGGAATTTTATTCTAAAAGTTCTTATGTTATTATAGAGCCACTTTAATTGTTGTTAATTGAAAAAATCATTTTATTTTTATTATCTTTAAGTAAGCGTTTATTATTATTTTCTTCAAATTAATCTCCAAGCCAGAAAGTCTAAAATAAAATAAATAAAAGAAGCGATATCCTACTGCAACTTTAGCGAAAAGAATTCTGATATTTGATTGGAAATTTTTGAAATTAATTTGTTTATTTTTTTGGTTTTTGCTCTGTAACTTTTAAATTAGGTTATTGACCTATGTATAATTTTAATGTTTTGTTTAATTTTATAGTAGTTATATTGTATGAATATCTTAAACAACTTTGGGTGTCTCTCGTTTTATCGTCGTGATATTCACCACTAAACTTGACGAGAAAGCAAAATTATCACAGATAAATTTCTGTCTACTATTCTCACAATTTGTTTGATTAAATGTCGAGGTAATACATTGTAGAACCAACACTTATTATTATTGATGCAATGATTTAATCAATTAGTTCTCGTTTTTAAAAGGTAAATTGGCTTAGTGTTTTATCAAATAGTTCTTTCTATAATGAGTATGTAAGATCTAGTCCTGGAAAACAGTGCAAGAAGAATCAACAATTATTTGGAACACTGTTACTGGTGTTAAGGCTACGAACTCTGTTTTTCAGATTAACAATCCCAGAACATTATCATTTTGACATAACCTCTTCTCATCTTATATTATTCTACATCTCACTCTCGAAAAACATTTGAGAGGTATCACAGTCATGGCAATACATATCTACAGAATAATTCAGAAATGTTTGTACATTTGCTTTTTATCGTAGATATGTCGGAGCATCACGCTCAAAATAAAAATGCTACGTCAGATATGAATCTGCGCAGAGACGTACAAAATGCCGGAGAAGGTTCTTAAATACAATTTGCTGCATTAACTTTAATATATTTAGAGCTATTTAAAAAACTCTATTTTTTTAGGATCTTCATACAAATTTCTCAAAAAGACAGTAAGCCATCTTTTGGAAACAAAATTACTCATGTAAACGTTGAATGGAATCTTGGTATTACGATATGAAAATGTAATAAAATAATTGGAGATTGATTTGTTATACATATAAATGTTATTCAAATCTTATTATTCTCAATAAATAAAGATTTAATGAAAAAAAATGCAAAATAATTCCTCCATTTGAAGTTTGACTTATTTTAGTGACATTCGGGGTCGGTAAAACAGCTGCCTTTATCACTACCTACTGTCATTGCGAGGTGAACTATTAACAGCCGCAGACGGACCTACGTTGTCCCGCACGGCCACTACAAACAAATATAAAATATAAAGCGAGTATTATTTCATTATCTACTGTCAATAGACACAATAGTAATTAATGGAGTGATCCAATAGACAGCCACTTGACAATACTACTGAAGTGACTCTTGTGGTGGCCACAGAAGAGTCTAGATGGCGATAACAGCAGATATCTTCAGCACTTCGCTCTTTGGTATCACATTCAATGCACCATTGTTTAATGACAACTGTTGAAAGAAAATAGATACATAATAATCAAATAATAATAAACATTAATTCATTTTATTCAAATATTATGATGCAATGATCATAAATAGCAGGTACGGACAAAGTTCGAAACTTCCTGGATACTTTTGAACGATTACGGGCTTACAACAACTATCTTCTACCGTTGCATAAGTAGCGTGAAAATTATAATATTATGCGATCATTTTTCTTGATCGTTGATATTATGGTCACCAAGGAAATAGCAACGGGAAAGAACTGTCACCTCCCATTAATTAGTCCTTGTTTGTTATTGTTTCCATGGTGTCCAATATCAACCATCATAAAAGAAAGTATGCTCTGTTTCTACATTCACCTCTATGTTCTTTTGCTGTAAATGCACACTTAGATAATTTCTTGGAAAAATAAAGTGTTTTAATTAAATAATTCACTCACTATATAAGGTTAAGTACCTAGGTATATCATTTTGTTTACGTTTTATAATCTTGGTGTTGTTACGTCGAAAGATTCGGATTTTGGCTTAGAACACCCTCCCGAGAGTGGATTGCTACATTACAAAAAATAACTAGAATTATGTTTCAATGTTAGGAATAATTTAAGGAGTCATAGAATCTCTAGTACTTTCGTCTAATTCACGACTATTATATTTATTCACTAGCTAATACCCGTCTTGCTTTAAGTTTTTGATTCCGAATGTCAGGCTTGATCGGTAGGTAATTAAACAGGTTCTAGTCTAGCTTCCCATTGCTTAACAGACCTCTATAACTGACATAAGCGCAGAAAAAGAAGAATGAAACTTTCACAATTCATAAAAAGAGAGAAGAAGGACACTTTTAATGTTTATTAAAATTTTGTATGAAGATCCTAAAAAATAGAGTTTTTTTAAATAGCTCTAAATATATTAAAGTTAATGCAGCAAATTGTATCAAAGAACCTTCTCCGGCATTTTGCACGGCTCTGTGCAGATTCATATCTGACGTAGCGTTTGTATTTTGATCGTGATGCTATGACATACGGTAAAAAGGAAATAAAAAAACATTTCTGAATTATTATGTAGATAAAATGCAATTTACGATGTAAAACTTAATTAATTTTAGCTAATAAGTTATTGAATTATGTTAAGTTATCGTTGATTCGGGTGAAGGATGACGTTCGATGGGACATAAGCTTGAAATCAAAACAATTCCTCTATAATTGCTTTACTTTAAAAAAAAATCAAATAGATGGCGGTGTAGTAGGAAGTACATAACATGTGATGTATGTTTGCCTATTGTATAGATACGTCGAAAGCTGAAAGAATTGACCCATTTAAACCATTTTTACTGAATTATTATGTTAATAAGATTATTCGCTTGAGATTCAATTCACTTTTTAAAAGTACAGCTTTACCTTACAAAAATATCAATATATACCATTTTTTTCCTTCCTTGCTAGAAGCGTAGAATAGATCGCACGGGACAGTGACAGTAATGGATATGTGTGCAACACTTGCACAACAGGGAATTGGTAGATAAAACCTCTAGCTGCGGCATTTATCGCCTTTGAGAAGAAGATAAGTAAGTGCCTACTTCCAACACTACTTGGTAGGCCCAGCTACTCACAGAGACCACCGCACTATGATAAGAAGATTACCACAAATAATAACATTCACCAGTTTGAGCGAGTCATACCTACTATTATTTGTTTTTATCGAAGTTAGATGGCGCTTTCGAGGAAGCACCCCTGAGGGTATTGAAAATGACCTAATTATTATTCTCTATTGCTTGTCGTTGAACTTTCGTCCAATAAAAACACTTATCAGTCAGATGTCAATAATAGGGCTGTGGTAAGCTGGAGCGATCCACTTTCGTCTGCTCAAAAAGTGTCAATTTATTTTCTTTTTTTGTTCGTTGACTCCCGAAATCGAGCATAGACTAACGCTTCATTATGTTTTGATGTTCACAAGAAACATTTTGTAAAATTCTACAAAAAGTGGTTTGTGTTGATTAATGTTTATAAGTGGTTGGTAGCATGACGGTCACGTCGCCGATATTCGTACTGTAAGTCGTGGTTGCGATCCTAGATGAGACCATCTTCATCTCCCACAATACCAGCACTGCTTTATGTAAAATATGTATTTGTGTTCTCTTTGGGGTGAGCTCAGTTTCACTAAGAAAAAAAGCAATAATCTGTCAATTATTTAGGACTGTAATCGTAACATGTCTGTGCTGTTATAGTATAATATAAACTCATAGTAAAAAGCAATCCAGGGGTCTTGGTGTACCTCAGCAGGTGGCAGCCCTTCGAGGGCTTCTTGTAAAAGAAGTGGTGAATTGTTGATGGAGACGAATGACTAAGTAAATAGAAAGTGCCATCACGAGTAGGTACGCAGCCTGCCTCTTGTTGTGTTTGTCTTCGTGACTTGTCACCAAATGAGAAGAAAGCGAACATACCCGAGTGTTCCGCTTCTGGCTGATAGCCACTTGACCACTGTGAACTTTTTGAAGCAAACAACAATTTATTGGGTGTTTTAAATTTGGACCTCTGCTAAATTTACAAATTTATTCTACTGATCTTTCTAAAGCTCTGATCTCTTTTACGTTTACACACTTATGGTCGGTTTTCCTAGGAAAATGGTGCTGCTATAAAAAGCTGTGAATTTGTCAGGTAGAATATTGTCAATGTTGTTACCGTAGCGACAAAAACATTGTCATAATTTTGAAAAAACTATTTTCGATTAAAATAATAGTTTAGATGTTTGTTTTTTTTAAATGTTAGATAAAAAAAAATATTTTTTCATGTAGAAGTAGGTATATTGACCGCTTGAAAAAAAAATTTCTTTAAACAAAATACATCACATCATATGAACTTTATATAATTGATTCAAGATTAGAATAAGCCAGAACACTGACTCATTGAGTGATCGACTAAAGCTCGGTACTCACTTGCGCCGCGAACGTGTATCGTTATATCAATTTTATTAAAAGGAAGCATGTGTTTCGCTCGCGTTCGCTTTTTCGAATCACGTATACACTTAACCTTTCGATTAAATTGATGCAATGTCACACGTTCGCGGCGCAAGTGAGTACGATGCTTAACATCGCCACCCCACCCCACGGGCTACACAACGCGCATTTATGTATTGGTGCGTGAGTTCTGTTGTTTGATAATACGCACACACTCCACACAGGGACCGCGTCAGTTAATTGTCACTTTTGTGGTGCTACCACCCTGGCAACGGGAGATTTTTATACCAAAGCAAGCTATATAAACGCCCCAGTGGTAGAAAAATGAAAAAATACAGGAAATTTGAATTAAGAACTCTTTACAATAAATTCTCACAATTAGGCATTTTTAGGAACCTATATAGGTTTACGCGTCGAATCGAAATCATCATTACGTCACATGGTGACTGGTGAGTGGGGGCCCCTCTTATTAGGTAACTATCTTCATTGTGTTTCGCCTAACCAAGATGTTATTCCAAACAATTAATCTGCCATTGGTATATTTACGTGATTCATTCTATCGATATCTTTTGTAGAGTCTGAACAGCCTTGAGAAATCGTGCCGTTGTTTTGGATTCCTCACCAGGCGGACGGCGAGTCCTTCCGCTACCTACTCCACTTCTTCGTGTTCTTTGCCGAGGATTTCCTGTTCGTGTGACCATCCTTTACACCGGCTGTGGGATCTAATCCGCTCTTCGATGACTTTAATTACTTAATTGGTCACGAATCACGCTATCGAAGGATTTGAAAAACACAGATGCTTATTGAATTCACCTTCAAAATATGGTCTATGATACAAAGTGTGTTTCGCTATAACTCGAGAACGGCTGCACCGATTTTGGTAATTTTGGGTTCAATATATTTGTATAAGGGGGCGTTCAAGTATTACGTAAAGCAATTTGGTGAGGGGAGGGGGGTCTTGCAAAACGTTACAAGAGCGGGAGGGGGGGGGGGTTCGAACAACGCGTTACGTAACGGTTTTTTTCCTTAAATAAAAAAAAATGGGAAATAAATCTTCCAAGTTGGGCAACCCTTTTCGTTTATGTTTTACGGGAAGTCCCTCGATTGTACCGTACATCATTTTTTTTTCTCCGAAGTTAGCAAACCCTTTTCGATAATGTTTTACGGGAAGTCCCTCGATTGTACCGTACGTCATTTTTATTTTGTTTTCCGATGTTAAAGCTTTTGGTGGAAACACGTAGAAAGCCGATTCCGACCCGCGCCGACCGGCGCAAAGAATGTTTCTATGCAGTTGAATGGGGATACGCACAGCAAAAGCAGAAACCTGCTTTCCGGCATGCCCATTTAAATGCATTGAAACCATAGACAACATTCTTTGCGAAGGTCGGCGTGGGTCGGAATCGGCCACCCTGGTCTTCACCCTAAGGGTAAGAACACGTAGAAAGCCGATTCCGACCGGCTCAAAGATTGTTGAGGGAGGGTAAAAAATCTTCAAAAATTGCGTTACGTAATACTTGAACGCCCCCTAAGTTGTGCTAAGATAAAACGCTCAAACCCACTTATTCATCGTCTACCTCACCTCACAACCTGCATCCACCTAGTTAAACAATAGATGTCATGTCCTATTTAACATATTATATTCCGCGAAGCGCATGAAACAGAATAAAATTGATTAATTAATTAATTAAAATTAATATTGCCTCAGAACAGACCTGCGTCTAGTGAGGCAATAAATTCCATTATGTGTTATGTTGTTTTTGTAATTGAAGTGTATATTATGTTAAAGAAAAAATAACAACTAATGACTCTAACAATTCATTACTAATGTTCGATTTTTAAATGGAACAAACCACTACGGGCTTACGACCGTCTTCTACTGTTATTTCGAAGGCTGGCTTAGTGTGATCACTTTACGTTAACAACGTTCGCCATTAGGTGGTAATTTGACTCCGAAACTCCTAATCATGAGAATTCTCAACATGTTCAACATGTCGAAAATGTGTATATTATGTTGTTGGAATAAAAAAAAAAAAAAAGGTTCAGAGTACTTTTGAACAGCGAGATAACACTGAATAACTGCTTGGAAAGTAGAGAAATAACAATTTTATTTTCCCTTTTTAAGTCTTCCGGCCTGTCAGATGTGTCATAACATCCATACATCCATTCTCCCTTTAAGGCCCCCCGCACACCGCTAGCCAGCCCGGAGAAGACCAATCCGCAGCAAACCCGTCCCACACGAAACCGACCCCCTAGCTCGATCGAAGCAATCAAACCAAAAAGCCGGCCTCGGACAAATCAAGCCCGCCGCGAATCACCCCTAAAAGATCGTGTTTTTTGTTGTTTTGAGTGACTGTAAATGAAGAAAATAAGAAAGGTTAAGAATGTAGGTGATTCCAAGTTTACAGGTTCGTCTCTTTAATTATTTATTCTTTAATTCTCATCCCCAGGCTCTCACAGCCACTTGGAGTCGTCAAAAATATACAAAAAATCCTTCTAATATTCTATGTAATAAAATGAATAGAAATCTAGTAAGCAACAAAAATCCCTTGCCTTGGTAGAGTTCGAACATGTGACCTTGACAAACAGAAAAATTAACATGGCACAATACAAAAAAAAATAAAAACAAAATAAAGAAGATTAAGTTAGCTTTTTGTATCTGATGCTGGCAAGCAGATAAAGGAATTGTGTGCGAACAAAAAATAAATCTTATAAAAGAAAGAAAGTCGATGACCATAATGAATTTTTTTGTCACCACCACGTGACATGCAGTTACGTCAGGTGACATCTCACACTCGAAGGTGAAAGTCTCAGCGCATCTCTTCTTACGGTTACACAACTACACACCAAACACTATGTAACCTCAGCAGCAACATTCAATACAGCATCCCAAACTGTGTAGGTACTTCTTGCTTATGCGATCTTTCTATTAAATTGACGTGATCTATTCAAATTCTGCATATTATACGTTCGAACCTTGCAATTAGAACTGCAGTTATCTTAATCTTATATATAAAAATGATTAGATGTGCGTGTATCTCGTTATAATTGGAAAGAAATGAAAATATTAGGAAGGAATGTGGTAAGAAAGAATTGATGCCTGCAGGACTACAAAAATAAATATAAGGCTGAAAGGAAAGGTGTGGTCAACCGAGAGTGACGTGGATAGAACACACCGATTCCATCCTCAAGGAAGGCTACATCAAAAGTAAATGAAATAGAATAGAGGTTGATTAGAAACGGTGAGTCGGTGGAAGAAGCCAAAGAAGTGTGCTTAGATAGATTTTTACATAATCCCTACAATATTATAGGGCTTATGTAAAAAGAACCTACATTATAAATTATGTAATATGTTAATAGTTGATCTCACTCTGGGACGGCAGCCAAATAATTAATTTGAATTTGATTGAAGTGGCAAAGGGAAAGTAATGTCGAGATGTGGCGCATGGAGTTGGCTGCAGAATGGTACTTGCTGCAGAGCTGACACGTAACAACTTTTACAAGCGCCACAGACAATGATGGTCGGCGCTGGTTGCATAAGCTGGGCCCGTAATGGCTGGTTGCGCAATCGCAGCGACCCGACACTTTCACCACTCACCTACGCACACTACATTATATTATTACTAGCTTATACCCGTCTTGCTTTACGTTTTGATTCCGATTGTCAGGCTTGATCGGTGGGTAATTAAACAACCTTCTACCTACTGATAAAAGCCAACACGACAAAAAAAGAATTAGTGAAATCGGTTCAGCCGTTTAGGTGTGATGCGATGACATTAGGTAAAAAGCTAATAAAAAAACATTTCTGAATTATTTTGTAGATTTACCACGCAACTTTCTTAATTTTTTCTTTCATAAGAACCTTCTACTGATAAAAGCCAACACGACAAAAAAAGAATTAGTGAAATCGGTTCAGCCGTTTAGGCGTGATGCTCACATATACGGTAAAGCAACGACAAAAGGCAAATAAAAAAACATTTCTAAATTATTATATAGATTATGGACATATTCAATTCACCTACCTACTCTACTTTTTGTCTCATTTCCTCTGCGCACTTCTTACGTAATAGAGGACTACCATCCCCGCCGTAGTATTCACGTCGCAATATGAATCATCGACATAGTACACAAATTATTTGTTATTTTTTTTTTTATTCGTTCAACGGCAATAGCCTTTTACATGTTAAAAAAAAATAACAATCATAATATTTTTCAAAATGTCCACATTGGATAGTAATAAAAATATAATCGGCCATAACGGAGTAGGCAGTCAAATAATACAAATTTAATGTCAATAATAGCAGGATGTCAGGTAATAATAATGTCAAAAAAGGAAATTATCATATATAAAAATATCAATGTCATGCAGATATGATTAAATTCTGGTCAGAAAGGTGAATAAATGTCGATGAAATTGAGAAAGAAATTAAATATTGTGGTCAAAATAATGAAAAAAAATGCACACAGTCAAACAAAAATACATACATGTACACATAAATAAATACATCCTCATGCATATACAAACACAAACAACTTCGAAATGCACAATTTCAATTTTAAATATTTAGAAAATTAATTACGTCAATTTTGAACTTAGGTAAACTATCAACAAAAATATCGGTGATATTGCCTACCAGATTTCCCAGTCTGTGTATTCTGACCATGGGAGAATAGAACGTGTAATTATTTCTGGTAAGAGGCTCCCGAAACAACACTGCCTGTCTAGTACTTCTCGTGGGGATAATGAATTTGATTAATTCTAGCAATTCAGGAGAATCAATTCCACCATTAACGAGTTTGTAAAGGAAGCAAAGGTCAAACAGTGTTCTTCGGTTTTCCAGGCTGGGGAGTCTTAGATCATTCATCAGATCTTCGTTATCTTCTTATAAAGCAATTAAATCTTCTCCATAAATTGGCATCGAATCTTCACACTCTCATTCTACCATGATCAAGTAACTGCGCAGAGCACGCACTCAATGGCCTGACAATATAACAATTTATTATTATCAAAGTATAATAATATGAGTAAGATAAATAATAAATTCCTCTTGCTTCCACACCACGCTCTCCTAAACAACGCAGACAACTAAACTAATCAAGACAATCAATCCGATGGCCTCCAACTAATTAAAGAATCCCACAGACCCGCAATAAACTAAGAGGTCCCGCAGACAATACACATTGTGTTGGCCGTTATTGGATTCGGGTTACGTCATCGGCCCGAAAAACGTAAGGCGCTGCGTGAGTGTGACGCAACCAGAAGAAATTGTGTCCATGAGTGGCAATTTCACTTTCATGCCTCCATACTAGGAGGAAATGTGTCATATGTCACCGTTGCACCAATCATAGTATATAGTTTACTAACTGACCCGAAATACGTTCTCCTGTCTTAATATACGAATATTAAATTTGAATTGAAACAGTGAATGCCAACCGATGCATCTGTTTTAGACTATATCTGCAGCGACCAAGGGAAATAGAGATGCATTTAAGAAATGTAGAATTTAGTACCTTAAGAACTACACATGCATCATCATGTTAGTAACTAAAGTTGCTTTAGTTTAAGTTTAGTTACTAACATGATGATGCATGTGTAGTTCTTAAGGTACTAACCCCTCTGACAATACCCACATCGATTGGGCTAGCCACCCATCATACTGTGTCGGAGCGGGAAGGCTCAAAGAGGAGTACGGATGAATGCAAGATAGGTTTATGGAATGTGAGAGGATGTATGGATGGAAAAATGAATGAAATCATTGATGTGTTCAATCAACGAAGAAGGTGGTTTGGGCATGTAGAGAGAATGAACGAGGAGAGAATGACAAAAAGGGTATATAAATCTGAAAGAATGGGTGCACGCAGACGAGGCCGAACTCGAATGACGTGGTCCGATCATATCGGTTCAGTCTTAGAGGAGACCAAGTCATGAGCAAAAGGAATAGAAGAGCATGTATGCAGAATGTTATGCGTTTGGAGGAAGCGAAAGAGGTTTGTTTAGATAGGAAAGAGTGGAAATCCGTACTCTCTGCCTACCCCCTTCGGGAAACGGCGTGATGTGTAAAAAAATAAATAAATTTTAAACAAAGTCCATACCTATTTGATTTAAAATTTAACTTACTGTCTAAAACAACACCCAAATATTTCATACTAGCTTATACCCGTCTTGCTTTACGTTTTTGATTCCGATTGTCAGGCTTGATCGGTAGGTAATTAAACAGGTTCTAGTCTAGCTTCCCATTGCTTTGTAGACCTCTATAACTGACATAAGCACAGAAAAAGAAGAATGACACTTTTAATGTTTATTAAAATTTTGTATGAAGATCCTAAAAAATAGGGTTTTTTAATTAGCTCTAAATATATTAAAGTTAATGCAGCAAATTGTATTAAAGAACCTTCTCCGGCATTTTGCACGGCTCTGTGCAGATTCATATCTGACGTAGCATTTGTATTTTGAGCGTGATGCTATGACATACGGTAAAAAGCAAAATAAAAAAACATTTCTGAATCATTATTTAGATAGAGAAGGAGGGGCTAATGCGAGTTTTATTTAATTTCCCAATTTACCACGCAACTTTCTTAATTTTTTATTTCATAAGAACCTACTACTGATAAAAGCCAACACGACAAAAAAAAGAATTAGTGAAATCGGTTCAGCCGTTTAGGCGTGATGCGATGACATTGAGTAAAAAGCTAATAACAAAACATTTCTAAATTATTATGTAGATTTACCACGCAACTTTCTTAATTTTTTCTTTCATAAGAACCTTCTACTAATAAAAGCCAACACGACAAAAAAAGAATTAGTGAAATCGGTTCAGCCGTTTAGGCGTGATGTTCACATATACGATAGAAAGCACACAAACATTTCTGAATTATTATATAGATTTTCTACAACATTTATAAATTCATCATCTATTTGCAAAGTGTTTCCATTTTCTTAATTATTTGCTTTCTTTCGCGTTTAGTTTTAATTTGTGACAATTCAACCGGCTGGCCAACAAATTCAAATCAGCCTGCATTTTACAAAATCCCTCATTTATATCCTTACATTCTATGAATATAAGTGTGTCATCAGTATATAAATAAAACTACACAATATAGGCTAACGACCTTCGTTTCCTGCACATTCGAAGGTTACATATTACATACAATAAGAGAAAAAGCAACAGATCGCTTGAAACACACTGAATGTTACAAACAACAAAAACAATAAATCCCTCACAATGGAAGTAACATTTTTACGACTTGCGGAACACTGCACATTCACAACACAACCATTATACGATTGGCTGGTTTCTTTGATTTTGCGGTTTTTCTTTCAACAGAACATTACTTTTTATGTATTTTTCAAGATATTTTTCTTACAATGCATTCCGCTAATAAATGTGTGAAATATTTAATGTTCATTTTCCCCAACATAATATGTAGATTATCAACACTCTCCTCTATGCCCATGCTTACCAACTGTCACAAGTTTCCTCAAAAGCACTCAGTTTCGTTTTTTTTCACAAATAAGCCCTGTCAGGCTAAGAATTGGGTTGAAATATGTTGAAAATCTGGAGACGCCCCGAATTCTGGGACTAAACCTTTGTCAGACAGAAGGAGAAGAGGTGACATGATAGAGAAATAAATATTACATAAATTGCATGCAATGTTCCAGTACAATTTAAATGTTCATGGATTTAAGTTAGATGGCTAAAGGTGTTCAAGCAAAATCCGTTGAAGCATTGTTTGTTTAATAGAATGGTCAACCATTGGAATGATTTTCCACCTGAGCTGGTTGAATCTTGGTATTTGAACTTTCTTACTTCCGATGGCCATACAACTCCTGTAGAATATTGTCCTCCTGAACAATGTTTTTCCAAGCCGTCCTATCCTGTGCAATGGACTCCCACTGATCTCCCACACCCAGCAGATCCAGGTCCCGGGCGGCGTTGTCCATTAGCCGTTGCCTTGGTCTTCCGGGTGGTCTTCTACCCGTGGATCTGCTATCCAGAAGACTCTTTGCGGACCTCTTTACTCAGGATCTGGAATTTGAACGCTTTTAAAAATTTGTATAACTCGTTGAGGTTGTGATGATTTTGCTGTGCCTGGCAGTTGTCGTTCTGACAGTGTCGTTGAGATCATACAGATCATCTTAGCTGCCTGTGTGATAAAGATCTGTAATAACAGTCAATCAAAATTTGCAGAGCACACTCATATTTGAACACAGTGGCCGCTTTTAGACTAATTAATATCTACCATCTATTGGACTGTTCTGCCAAATACATCTGTTGCTATAATTTTTTATAGCCCAATAAACCTTGAAAGCTACACGACGGCGTCTTGCAGTTCACCAATTAACTGCAACTGATATTTTAGAATGTGCATTTGATACACATCCGGGCTACGTGATCAGCCTAACCACTTTAGCGCTGTTCTCGATAGATAGGACTTATGTCTTACTAGCTAAACATCGTTTTTCCATTATTTATTATTTAAAAACACATGGCAACATTTAAAATACACGTACGTTTTGACATTATGGCCATAAACATGTGAACGGAGGGGGCAGTAATCGAAGAAAGAGGCAGAGAGATGGAAGCACATAAATCAGCCATCCCGATATATTAAAACCGTTTACAAGAACTTTCCTGAAGATATGCTGGGACTACTGTATATATCGGTAAAATATTGCAAAAAAATCGCAACTTCTGGGTGTGCAAAACAGATATCTCTTCAATCTAGATAAAAGTTCGGGAGTAGCATTAGGGTTTGGGCACATAGTTCGTCTTCTCTAGAATGTGCATATCGAATCTAAAGCTTTTGCGGATCTTTTGCATGAAAATATTATTGACATAGTCTTACTGTCCATTGTTTGCTTTTAATATTACTTTTTGCAAGGTAATTTCGTTCTTGTACCACATTCCATAAGGCCACGGGACATTCATCCCTGCGTGTACTTTGGAAATTATGTTTGAGTAAACAATTAACTGCCGGCGACGCATCTGCGTGACCTAGTGGAGGAGCAAAGCAAACAATGACTCTGCTGCACGTTACTCAGCTTATTTGCTCTGCACACACCAGATGGGATGGGAAAGACGTATGAAATTGTGTGCCAATACGCAGGTTCTCTTGATCTTGCCAATTAGCGATTACCTAAGTGTGTGAAGATGTTGAATCAGTTGTACCTTTAGACAAAACTTCGAAACTGAAGATGGTTTACTTGTTATTGGATTAAAAGAGTCCAATAAGGGCAAGAAGGTCGTTATAAAAACCCTGTTTGACCTTTGAAAACCCTCTACGAATTCATTACCTGAATGTACCAACTGCGGTTATTCACCCGACATCCGCATATTGCCCAACATCTTCATGAGTTGGCTCCCAAGAAACCATCAGCTCCTCCGTGTTGTGTTGCACAATGGCTCTTACAGAGTGTTTGCTCGCGATGGCACTTTGATGGGACCTTAATGACTTATCTGTGTCCTCGCTATGTGCTTATACTTTAGTAAATGTTGGTGATATTCTACAAACATCTCGCTGCCTAATTGTCTTTTGTAACCGTAATACATAAAATTAATCTCTAGAACCATCCAGCCATCATATAAATACGCTGTATATTCGCAAAAATTGTGGAAAGTTGATAGCATGCAAAACCGTGAAGTAGAAAATTTCTTCAGATCTTGGAAGAATGTATCAACTTCAGTCGTTTACTTCTATAAAACAAATTTATAAAAATAAATTAAAATGTGAATTATATTTATGTTATGAGTATATATCATGGTTCAAACTTTTTTTGGAAAATCATCCACCTTCAGCAACCTAAGCAATAAGGTACCCTACTGAAGATAAACGGTTGTCCGAAGTCGTTTTAACCATGATATAAGAATAGGTCTAATACAAAGTTTTTCACGACAGTAAGTTTTCTTTAATTTTACTCGAACTTTTACTCTGCGGTCATGCTTCATTCTTGATGTGTTTTTCAGCGAGAATTTATTGCAAAAGTAAGCACTTATTCAGACAGAGAATTACTGAGATTAACATTACTGAAATTTTATTACATTTTATCTTTACCTATTTCAAATATGCCAAGCTAAAGATACTGTCCAAATTTAACACCAAGAACATTTGGCGCAAACAATCGAATCTTTCCAAATAAATTGGCAACTATTTTCATTGATGAACATAACATTTACAAATGTGTTTATTTATATATAATCTTGTTCTAATATTAACATATTATTGGGTATTAGTCACATTTATGTGCGAGGTCGGCGTAGAATGGTCTGGTGACTATTGTATTCGTGTCAGGGGTCAGTTGAGCCGTCGCGGCTATGATTATTGATGGTGAATCCAGGTGAGCAGGCGTCCTGAATGAGTGGTCGCACCGCGATCTTCTCTCGAATACTTAAAACAAAAAGCTTTCGTTAGAGGCGGCTCAGTCTTTATTGGACCGAGACGCTGTCTAATATTGTCATCACTCACCATTGTGCCAAAGTGGGTGAAGGCTGGTTGACCTCTGTGCCGCGCTGTGCCACTGCAGTCGCGCTGGAAAGCGTAACCAGACAATTCATCACGCAGACACGCTTGCTCGAGCGTTACTTATACCACAACCACATTTAGTAGCATTCAGCTTTTTAACTGACACTTCTAGAGCGTTATAATGCTGTTATTTTTTAGAAAATACACCGACCTAGGTGGTCTAGTTGCCTTGTTGGTTTTGAGCAAGAGATCCTGGGCTCAATTCCCGGTCCGATTAGAATTTGTTGGCGGTTCCGTAACTTTTCCGGTCGAGGGTTCGAGCTCAAGTGCTGACCATCTTCCTAAAATTATCTTGATTTTAAATAAAACACTGTATTATTTCACTTATGCATTTTTATTGGCAGAGGCCTTTCGGTCACACGACCATCTTCAGTGCCGCAAATACTTAAACTTTAAGTGCTCGTGACAGTGTTAAATTTAATTTATTTAAAATCATAATAATTTTAATTTGGTATTTCACAATTTTACCGCCGAAAACATCAATAATTTGACCATCTTCCTCTTTCACGACACAAGCTTTAAGTAGCTTTCTATGACAGAGTCCAAAAACGTATTTGTATAATATATTTGTGTTCACTTTGAGTGAGCCCAGATTAATTTATTTCAAAAAAATCATTTAAGAGCTTTCACTTGAAATTTACACCTAGAGTTGAAATCGTGCTTAAAATTGGAGACGAATGGTTGTCTTGAAGAAAATCTTTTAGGGAATGTGAGAAACATGTTTTCAACCTAGAACTTACAGACTCTGATAGCTGATACCAAAATGTAGACATTTTATGCTGATCTGGGCAAAACATAAAAAGTCTATAATCAGAAACACGTTCTGTTTCGTGTGTAGATACAAAAAAAGACATTGCCAGATGGAAGTAAATACATTGACCCGAATCTTATGTTACAGCAAACAGTATTCAAATGGTAAACAGCTAAACCGTAAAGACGATTTCCCAGGCGACCTCAATGCAACAAAATAAAGAGGTAAAATAACAAGCTCAGTGTCCCCCCGGAGAGGTCGCTCAGATCCTCGCTGACCCGCAAAGAAACGGGTTTTTAATTTCTTCTTTTAACAAAATATTAGAGTTCCTTGCATTGGGGTCAAGTTCGCACTCAGCTGTTTTATAATAAGTATCTTCATCAATATTTTGGACGTGTGTTTCCTCAATAATATGATATTTCATTAAATGTATATATTGTCACGGATTTTAATATTAGAAACCGGTTGTAATCAGGAATTCATTAAACTCATCTAATGTGTTATGGTGTCACCTATCATCTTCTTGATAGGCCAAACTAAGGAAGATCAGAGGTGGCACTACCAACCATTGCAAATTGTGGAGATGAAAAGGCTGGTTGATTATGCATGATGGAGCTTAATTTAGGTCTTCTTACCTTAATTATGTAGGCCAATTTTCGAATTGTACTGTAGCGCCATCAGAGGAGGCATGTAATTCAAGAGGTGTGGTTAGTCTCTTGCGAGGTCGACTCCCAGCTGTCCCCCCACCTTTTTGGTGGTTAGCCTAGAAGCCGTCTTCCATGGGGTTGGCAGTCCAAATGTATCAAGAAGTCCTCCCATCTCACTATCGTGTTTCTTACTCTACCTCTGACTGAGATTCTTCCTGGCCAAGCTCCAGAGAGTTTTTTTCCAATTTTTGGTCACAGTGGTATCCAATGCTGCTTTTCACTTAAAACCTTTGCTTTAATTGCAGGTTTCTTTAAATGTCTTCCTCTCAAAAGGACACCCCTTTAAGTTGTCTTTGTTAAAGTAAACAAAACTATCCACGCCGTATTGATAACAGGAAGACATAAATACATTTTCAACTATGAAGACTTCATTTATCGAAGATATGTAGATCAGCTGTTTTATGGCGAATCAACTTAATAACTGTATAGTAATCATTTTTATCAACTCCACACGGAAGCCATTGAACCAAACGAGTAGCTGTAAACCTTAGTATAGCCTCTGTTTTTATTTTCTTTTATGGGGCCTATTGGCCTGTTCTATTAAAGCTGATTTGTGAATTGGAATTCCAGGTGTTTCTACATCTTCAGGGAGTCTTCCTAGTAGGACTGATGGTTGTGAAAGAATAGAAAATTGATCAGAAAATTCAACTGAATGCAATTCAAATCAGACTAAGCAAAATATTTCGTTAGATTCTATATTGAAAATTAATTAAAATAATTTTCTGTAGGTACCTGAGAGCCAACTTGTCTTAACTCCAATTTTTTAGTGAAATGACATAAATACATATTATCCGAAATATACCCTGCATATCTGGGCCAAGTAGGAACTGGAAAATTGTTTTTTTTTTATGTGTTAAGACAAGTTGGTTATCAGGTACAGATTTTATGGAAATATTAGTTTTAGAAAAATATTTTTCATTCTTACGGGAGCCTCTTCAATCTTGATAAATACATATATTGGGAAATTCCGTTTCTGGTATATCTTTCTATGCTGAATATTTTGTATGAACAATTTTCGAAGAAAAATTCTAAGTTCGTCATATATAAAGAAACATTTGAAATTAATTGCTATATTCAACAAGATTGTCCAACACTGCGATTATATCGTCATTGTCTACATGAGGAAAACACGGCCACTTGATCCTCGATGTGTTTAACTTGTTCTGTTATGTCCGTGCTATATGTCGGGGCAATTATAATGAGTGAGGAATGTTCTTGCAGTGGACCTTATCACAGCAACACACGTGGGGAACGTGATAGAAGTGGCTGCAATCAAGGACCAACACTCCTTAATGAGCCATTGCGCTGAAATATTGTGCCAAAGGTTTCAGGCAGTTTCTCAGATTTCCTCACCTTAACCGACGGAGCGATAGGATTTATTGATAACTTTGACATAAACACCTGAGAAGCAGGAAAATTGACCCTTCCTTATTTGTATTGATCCTTTCTTGTAAAATTGTAATAAATGTGACTGGCAAAAGCTAACTAAATAATTATGCCAAAAATGCGATTAAAGGAAAACGTTTCTCTGATTTAGATGTCATCATTGGTGTGTACCGCACATATGCAATTTGATATAATATCATAATCCAGGCTGTTTTTATTATCGTTTTGTTATTTGTCTTTTGTTACATTTACTGACAGGAGACTTAAAGGGCCCTTTACACCTTTTAAGTCTCGCCTACGTATTAATTTATTCGTTTCTTAACATGGATTTTGGAAATAGTTTACTAACGTGTTATACTTAAATGTTGTCTTAGATACCTGTATTGAAAATTTTCTGACGATTTCGAGTGCCCGAAAAGGCCTAGGGACGACAATGAATAAATAAAAGACATTTTGTGAATAAATTCAGTTTAATCTGATTTTACAACGCCGACCTAGAAGAGTTTTTCAACAGTAGATGATGCAATAGTGCAATCAAAACAATTAATTGATTTGTTCAAATCTGGAGGATTTGACTTGGTTAAGTTTTCGAGCAATTCTCGAGAATTCATGAGGTCGATACCTATAACAAATACATCTCAAGACTTTGTAGATTTTAATGAAGCAGATGGTTTGAAGGTATTAGGTCTTAGGTGGATGCCAGCATCCGACTGTTTTACCTTCGTAGTTTCAGAAGACGTACGTCAATGTACAAAAAGAAACATTCTTTCAGTAATAGCTCGTCTCTGGGATGTCATGGGACTGGTAGCTCCAGTCACTCTTTTAGCAAAATTAATTGTAAAGTCCTTATGGGAAGCCGGTATTGGATGGGATGAAATACCACCTCCAGCCATTTTAACATTATGGGAAAAATTCAGAAATGAGCTTCCCTCATTACAACAAATATCAGTGCCTAGACATAGGAGTGCATAACGAATGTATTATCTCTTTATTGGGATGCTCTGACGCAAGTGAGAGAGCATACGGAGCTGTCATATATGTGCACATCTCCTTTCCTAACACGGGTCAAACAGCAATAAAACTATTATGTGCGCGTTCTCGGGTCAGTCCTGTTAGAACAGAGTCCATAGCTCGACTGGAGTTATGCTCAGCATTATTACTTTCAACTTTAATGCGCACCGTTCTGGATGCTTATCAATCACGATGCATCATACAGAATATTTACGCTTTCTGTGATAGCACAATTGCTCTGTCATGGATAAATGCACCACCATCACGATGGCAAACCTTCGTTGCCAATCGTGTCGCTAAAATACAAAATAATATATCATCAGATAGATTCTTTCATATTAGAAGTGCTGATAACCCCGCAGATTGCCTCTCGAGAGGACTACTGCCATCGCAACTTTTATCACACCCTTTGTGGTTTCACGGTCCACCCTTCGCAAAGTTGCCAGTGGATCAATGGCCTCTACAGAGAGTGGATACAGTCGCATCCGCCATTGCACCTGAAGCAAAGGTCACTGTCTTATCTGGCTGAACTGATATTCGGTGATATTTAATTTGTAAACAATTGTCTAACTGCCATTTTTTGTTTGTTTCAGGATTGCCATTACCACAAGCCAGCGAGATATATACGAGTACATAAGGTGAGTTTTAATTTCAAGATATTCGATTAAATTAAAAACTTTTTAAAATAATAAAATAAATTTGAATGATGAAATTTTGAATGTGGTTGGTAGCCTAGCGGTTCAGTCGCACACGACACCCGTGATGTGTGAGCGTGCTAATTTTAATCCCATTTTGTCTGGTGAATCTGAAACTGGTTACATTATTATCTATTAGTGTTATAGCACCCCATCCCCTATGGGTCGAAATCTGGTTAGATCTCCGCAGTGTCCTTGATAAGGATTTTCTATGTATCATCATGTTTGGCTCTGTATCCCAGTAAAAGCCTTGACTTCTTCTAAAATCCTTTGCCACAATTTGCTCATCCCATTGTTTGATTTTTCATTTGGTTTCCTCTGTAATTCTCATGTAATTCGCAAAAGGAATAGAAGAGCATGTATGCGGAATGTTATGCGTTTGGAAGACGCGAAAGAGCTTTTTTTGGATAGGAAAGAATGGAAAGCCGTACTCTCTGCCTACCACCTTCGGGAAACGGCGTGATGTGTAAAAAAATCTCATTGAGCCTCATTTAATGTTTAAAGTTCATAATGTGATACAAAAAATATTTCAATTATCGCTAGAATCTGCATAACCAACACAAATACTGACCCGACGCCGACCTCGGTAGCCTGGTGGCAAAGGCTCCTACTTCAGATCAAGAGGTCCCGGGTTCGATTCCCGGTCGGTTCAGAAATTTTCAATGTGTTTTTTCACTTGAAATTTCTACTCGGGGTTGGAATCCTGTCTCAGATTGGACGGGACCGGTTGACTGGTAGAGAATGTTTCATGCATTAAGTTCCGCCGGCTATACTGACACCTATGTATAGAAGAGTGTTATTTATTTTTATTTTTATTTTAAATACTCGGAAATTTCAGCAATGGAAGCACATAACGCATATTCCATTGCACAGTGTCACCACTCACCAAGTGGTCCAGTAGGTACTCGATCGCTACGCCCTGCGATCTGCAGAGATCTATAATACTGCTGCATTCTGCATAGAAAATTACATTAGTTCGGATTCCGAGTAATAGTTGAAGTCATATTCTGAATATAAAAAACCCGGTATTTTTCCTTATCACTAGGATACTAACCTTACCAGTCGTCGTCCTCACTGCTGAGGGTCGTGGCCATCATGCACTCTGTTGTGGACCATTGCTCGCCAGGATGTTCTGTCGGCTGACAGATGGACGGCTCCATGTAGTGTCGTGGTGGGAATATTTTTTTTTATTTGGTCGGTCCATCGCATCGGAGATCTGCCTCTTGGTCTTGTACCAGGCGCTCTTCCTACCATGATTAACTTCTCAAGGCTGTCTTCCCCTCTACGAGCTATGTGTCCAAAAAAACTTAAGTATGCGTTCGAGACAGAGAGACGACAATCTCACCGTGATGCGGAGTTCTTGAAGAATTGAGATGTTAGTTCTTCTTGCTGTCCATGGGATTTTCAGCATTCTTCTCCAGCACCACATTTCGAACGCGTCTATTCTGTCTCTATTGCTAGCTCGCAGAGTCCACGATTCCACTCCGTAAAAGAAAATCGAGAAAACAAGTGTGCGCACGATCTATTACCGGAAATTAAACAAATATGAATATGGATGGTAACTCAATGAAACTGAATCGTCTTTAAAAACCAGTTAGCGAAATAAATTAGGATGAATTGGGTGTTTCTCAATATTTTAAAAAATGAGGTCCACAAGCGTCGAAAAAATAAGTGATTTCGTTTCAGAAGTTTTTACAAGCATGGTTATATCGTTGACTGAAAATTTCTTCGGTTTTTGGGTGATGCGAAATAAGAGCAAGCAATTAAGTACCTACAAAACTGAACTATTAGTAGATGATAAAAAATCGCACATTAATACAAGTTATTTTAACTCGTATCCGTCAACTGTAGAAAAAACGTAGCGTTTATACGCTGATCTTTGCTGATTAGAAGAACTACATCGTCGTAAGTCGTAAAAAAACAATAATCATGTGAACCACCACACTGAGAACGGTTACAGCCATTGCCAGTAAAGCAATTTTTACCAATATTGGTTTAGGAATGCGGGGCTCCATAGTTTTGACCCAGTTGGAAGAATCTTCTGTTTCCAAAATAACACACTGGTCCGCTGTGCGCCCTAATCTTTGATAGGAGGCTGAACTTGTGTAATATTATTGTAGTGGAATCGATGTCAGCTTGTCGATACCAGTTCATTTACATAAAATGATATGCCAATAATTAGTTTTTGAATTTGAACGTCCACAGCGAAATATAATTTTATAGGTTTCCGGATAAATTAATGACTGGTAATATCATAACGTCGAGATCCACAATATTTGGATTGGAGTCACTGTGTGACCCAAGGCCAGCTGCTGCTGGCTGGACTCTAAATGCTAATCTCGTATCATATCATATCCTGCTCAACCTAAACATGTTACAGATAATTAGGTTGTAAATCACCAGGAATTTTAGTTATATTAAATTTGTTAATTGTTACTTTAGACTTGAATGATTCCTGTCTTGTTATTCAGATAGACGCACTGTCACAGGACAGTGTGTTTAAATTATTGTAGTGTTTTCTCTTGTTTAAACTGCGATAAAATGAATGATCAAGGGATGGTAGATGTGATTATTTCACAAATGGGGTGAAAGGAGCCATCATTTTTGTGAATGTGGTCAGATTGAGACTGTGATGACATAGCGCTCAGTTTTCGCATTGAAAAGTTTGAGGGATTATGTACTGAAAAAAAATGTCAGCAGATGCCATGTCCAATTGATTATTTGAGAAATATTGACACGGAGCTGTCAATCCAAGATATAGGAAGGTGGAGGTGTTAGCAGGAGGTGGCTCCGCAATGAACGCAACTGTTCACTCGACAGGTATAATGAATCATTTTAATAAATAAGGAGTTAGGTTAGAGCATTGCTCTTCGATTCTCGAGTGACTCTCCGGCCAGTGTCGCCCAACGACCTCCCGAACTAAAGTCAACACTCCGCGCCGGCATTGCCCTCCTCTACTGTGCGTGGCGACACTTCGTACGACGTCCTTCTTAACCTTTGCATTTTTTATTTAGGCAGTTCAGTTACACCGACTCCTACCTTATTATAACTTTATCATTTCGGGTAGAGACTGGATATTTCATAATAAGACTAAGTGGCTTCACTGAAGAATGCTCAGGGTTACATAGACCGATTGAGTAACAAATCTAGAAGCTCTGAATACGGAGAAAATTGCTTAGAATAAGCAGCTTCTCCGAGGAGCGAAGTTAGACCTGATCCATTTGATTTTGAAGGTGGTGGAATAGGAGGCTGTCGGTGGTAGTTAGAAAACAGATCTTCTGGCTACGAAATATGAGAGAGTGCATGGGAATCTCAATCGTAGAAAAGCCGTTACGGGAAGCTCAGAAGAGAATAAGAGCTTCATTAGAGTGAATATAGCCAAGGTCGAGGATATCTGGCAGGGTTCTTCTAGAGAGGAAGAATTCAGGTTTCTACGGCTAATGCTGTTTACGGATAAGTGGTCCGTGGTCGCAAGTAGCCCCAGCAATATCAACTGCATAATAAAATGATAACTAGTTAACTTTTATGAGCCTCGTGAGAAATATTATTTAGATCCTACACACATCAGCCATGCCAGTTAGAATCAATCACCAGATAATTTGATGCTATAATTAGGTCTACTGGTCAGTGGCTGCTGATATTTTTTTTTAGATTTATGTGTATTACATCACACCTTTTAATTTAAATCACGTCAAGACCAAAAACCTCTTTTAGTTTTGTTAATTCAGTTATCTCTTATCTGAAGCAGCATCTTCAAATTTATGTGTATTGTGTGGTTAGGTCGCCGGACTCAAGTTTGAACCCTAAAAATCTACTCATAGAGTTAATGGGTCGAAAAATTATAAGACTTTTTGTGCTCCTGTAGGGATGATTCCCGTAGTGAAGCTTTTTTTTGTTTTTAAGGGTATAATTACTGTCAATAAAAATTACTGACTCCTCTAAAATGTCAGTTGCTCCGACAGTGGAAATCTGTAAGAGACAACACATGACTGGTTAGTGGCTACCTTATTCTGAAGTATAATGATAAGTCAATTGTTTAAAGAATTGCTCCCAATACTCCTAAGCGACATTGGGAGGATTCGAACCCATAACCTGCTGAAATTCCACTTCAGTGTCCAGGTCTTTGAACCTTAAACATCTTCGTCGATATCACTTCAATAGTACAGCAACACTGCACTCAAGTCGGTACAATGCGATCGTGACCGATGAGGCGTTAAGTTGGCTGAAGTCATTAGAAGTTGCTATTGTCCAGTGTGCTGGCAAATATTGATCCATGCCTCTGTTGAACATCAAGCAGAATCCGTTATAGATTCAAGTACAATACCGTACGACAGTTCTCTGTACTAATTATTTTATCAATTTGCTCGTACCGGAGTACCATGGGAAAGATTTTTTCTTTCTACTTCTACTTCCGATGGCCGTAGAACTCAGGCAGAGTTTTGGCCTCATGAACAATGTTTGTCCAAGCCGTCCTGTCCTACGCGACGGACTCCCACACCAAACACGAGCAGGTCCCGGGCAACGTTGTCCATTAGCCACTGCTTTGGTCTACCTGGTGGTATTTACATCAAATTAAAGTAAAGACCACTTATACGAGGACCTACCTTATAACAATGTAAGTACCCTCGGAATGAACTGGCAGCCGGGGGCATAAGAATTTAAGAATCCTAATCCATTTTAGATGGATGTAAATAATACCAGTCGATTATGCCTTTTGAATTGGTTTATTACCCCGACTGCCAGTTCATTCCGGGGATATTTTAAGCACCAACAAGACTGACTGAATCAATTACTTGTTCATTATTTTTGTTTACGGATATTGGGAGGCAACAAAAAATCTTTCCTGCACTCGATCTCATACAGTGCGAATGACCTGCTCTACACCGTGTTCAAACTCCTCAATTTTCAATTGATGGATCACAGGGGGTATTTAGTATTGTTTTCAAAAACCGCATAATCAAGGACACAAAAATTGGAGCTCTCTTCTCGTTGGAGGAACTTGGTTGCGACACTCATCTGTACGCGCGTTCAAATCTAATGTAGCTCCGGAGTGTAGAGATGGTGACCGTCATAAAAGCTAGAAGCAACAGTGCGCAAATCCTCTGCTATTCAGCGGCGTGACGCAACTACGCACTTTCGCAACTATTGCGCCACCAAGGTATTTTTCTAGAAAACTTATCTAACAAATAATGTGCACTTACAATGTGTTTCAAAATTGGTTCTCCTTATTCTTTGAAACCTGGTGTCATATGTTTGCCCATAGATTATTCTCTAAATATAAATGTTTATAGATTCTTGTGCCGTGTCCAGGACTAAATCTAACATACAACGCGATAAGTTACCATTTCTTCTGTTTGATCCTAACGTTTCACCAATCATTTTAGATTTTTATGCATAGGTAGATACCTAAAATTTCTATTTAACCAATACCTACGGGCTTTCTTCTTGGAGACTGACTTAGTATGATCACTTATCGCTTTAACGTTGAACAGAATTGTATCTGGTTGCTTGAAGCCAACACCTATTAAAGAATTATAACCCATAATAGGCATTGCCCCTCGCGAAGTGAGACGTCGCGTAGCAGCTGAGGTGGAGCGGAATAACCTTGAGACTGACCCCAGACACTCCATGTATGGCGCTCAAGCGCGCACTGTAGACTGAAGTCGAGGAGTAGTTTCCTGGAGACGACACCCCCTGTGAATGAACTGCCCGAGGCTCGACGGCTGACACTGTGTAGAGAGACCTGCCATCCCACGTATCTTCCTCCAGCTGAGGAGATATCTGTGGGACACAACTTGCCCTACACATCTTGTAGAGCACTCAACAGGCTAAGAACAGGTGTCACCCGTTGCTACAGTAACCTTAAAAAGTGGGGTTACAGAGAAGAAGACACTTGTGAGTGCGGCTCCGTGCAAGAATACTCTCACCTGTTCTCGTGCCCTCCGATTGGTGACACATGCACATCATGGACATCGTGATGGCGAGGGATAGCGGCATACGGGTGGCCAGTTACTGGGGGTTTTAGATTTGATGTACCGGAAACGGAAAGTAAGTAAGTAAGTACTTTAACGTTTAAAACATTCGCCTTTAGGTGCAAAATGTCATTTGTGTGAATTCTTGATTTATCTGACGGTGATCTACAGGTCTGAAATGATTGTGTTATTACCTAATCTTTGAACGTCAGTGATCTGTTACTTCACCAGACACATACAACATTCTCTAAGATTATAATATGGACTTGTGTATGTGTAATTTCACACCACATGCCTATGAAATTAAAATTAGAATTACGTAAGTGATACCTTCACACCATAGGTCACATCTCAAAATATTGTGTAACTATCAAGTTTACAAAATGTCATACTGTGACCTACCGATGCTTATCTAATTCTAATATAAGCAGAGTCAACTTTTTCTTTTCAAACGGCCCCATTAAATTTGCTATCATATTTCAACCTGGGTAGCAAAGCGATTAAACAGAGAAAAAACAATGATCCAAACACTCATGGAACCCAGGACCTGACGATGAGAAGTTGGCACCTAGACAGCCAGGCTGATGTTGGTTGTGTCTTCATTGGGTATGAAGCATAACGAATGAAGAGGTTCTCCAAAGAATCGAAGGAAGAAGGCACCTGGTCAAAACCCTATCCGAAAGACGTGCAAGGATTACGTGATGTGATATGGAATGAAGGTCAAATACACTTCAGGAATGCCTACAGACGTGTAACTGGACATGTGCTGTTCCTCATTATTATGTGGAACTGAAATAACAGCTACAGGGAGAGCTGAGTGCGGAGAATTACTGCCAACTAATCCTAGGAATGTGATTTGTAACCAAAGAAAAGGAAAATACGAAATTATGTTCACTTGTCCACGCCTTTAACAGTCATATAGGTCGAATAGCTTCTACCTATAAAACCTTAAAATGTGCTGATGCTGATATAAGACGCACGTGGGATGCTGCGGAGTGCACACGCGAGGAAATTAGCATTGAGCCTCACGACCAGACCTCATGCACGTGTCTGCGCAGCAACAAAAAGCAGTGGCTGGTAACGGGAAGTGGCATCAGATGCAGAGCCGCTCACCTCGCTGCAGAGCACAGCACTAGGAAGTGGGGCATTGGAACGGTAAATCTGCGCGGGAAACTGCGCGCTGTGCCAATACACTGGGAGTGCACTGCCGTGGGTTGTCTACGAGGCTGGGAAAAACTTCTTCCACTTGTAGGTAGAATATCGCACATAATCTTTATCAAGTTGATGCGTGCCGGAGGTAAAGGATTCAAAATAAGTAGGCCTAGATTTAAAAACATAGAATCACCTTTTAATCGAGTATCATGTAATGTAATGCGACTGAAACATAATGACTGACTATGAATTCGATCAAATATCAAACAAATAATATATTTGAAGTCGCAAATAAGCCTGAATGTGTTTCAAATGGTAGAAAATAACAGATGGACCAAGAAAGTTTTTGAGTTGACGCAGGATAGCGAGCTGCGAAAGTCTCAGGGGGAGGCCTATGGCCAACAACAAAATATATTATAAAAATATCGATATATTTTTAGAAAATAATCGATTTTTTTAATCTGGAAATATTGATATTCGATTTTTATTTCTGAATATCGGAATCGATATTTTTTAAGCGCTTTAATAAATCTTATATATAAAAATGGAGAGCTAATTCCCGATGTCATCGCATCACGCCTAAACGGCTGGACCAATTTCGCTAATTCTTTTTTGTCATGTAGGCTTTTATCAGGACAAGGTTGTTTTAGAAGCAAAAAATAATAAAAATGCATGGAAAATTAGGAATCTTAAAAAAACTCTAAGTAGGTAATCTTTTTTGTACTTTTTACAATATAAATTTGTTCTACTTTTGTATTTTAATTAATTGACATTTGAAAGAATCCCGAGCAAGCCATGGTTTTCAAAAATCAAACTAAATAAGTTTGGCGTGTCAACTATTGTTAGAGTGAGACTGGGCAACTGTGGCTCACATTAAATGACAAATTTTGTTTCTAGGGTTGCAAGATGTACGGTTTTCGACCAAACAATCCGGTTTTCATTATGCTTGTCCAGTCCAGAAAATCTCAATAAACCGGACAGAAGATTGTCCGGTTTCCGTGAAAATTATGAAAAAAAAACACTTTCATAATTGACTGAAAATTCTGCAGAATGTGTGTAGTATTCCCGTATCTAATGCTTTTGTAGAAAGAATCTTTAGCGTCATGGGAAAGGACAGAAGAAAGAAAACGTCTCGCCGTAAATACTGTTAATAAAAGTGAATTGTTCGTTTTCTTTAATATTACTGCTAGTTGTACTGAATTTAAAGATGCCATCTCAGGCAATAGGTAAAACCTTACATAGGCGTAGCCCAGATCCCGTACTGCGAGTGCGGTAGTACAGAGGATCCTAATCATCTATTGAAGAAAGCGAATGTGGTTTGTTTGGATAGGAAAGAATGGAAGTCCATACTCTCTGCCTACCCCTTCGGGAATCGGCGTGATGGATGAAAAAAGTATTGATACCTCAATGCGTATTTTGAATCGGTATGGAGAAGTTTCTTACTTTGATAAATCAATCAATATCAAAACTCCTTTTGAACTCCACTCAGGAGCATAGGAAGGCAACAAGAGCCATATCACTAGATCTTGAGCAATGTTTATGACCTCCTCCCACAGTTAAGAGTTTTTGCTAATTGCCAAAGTTAATGCCAGAAATGGTCATTCGTGTTAAATAACTATAAACCGAATTTAAGCTCTGTCACATAAAACCTTGAGTACCTATACTTATTTCGATACGAAGTTCGACGGGTCAGCTAGTACGCAGCGTAGCCTTGAACACGCAACAGGTAGTGGATACCTTTGAAAAGGAGGTCAAGTCCCGATAAAATGTGTTTGGTTCTTTTTCACCATTGCCTGGCTGTCAACATGCAGTGCTTGTGCTCGCATAAAAAGCAGACAATTGTTTGTTTGAAATGTGTGAAAGTTTCGTAAGAGCCAATCAGCGTAACCATTGTTTAAAACTGACAGGCGCGGCTGTCAGATTAAAGACACCAATAAAATCGAATGAGTTGCAATGGTCTCACTAGTAGGTATTGGAAGGTATCTACTTAGTGAGTGAGTAGCTAGAAGGTACAACTGCATAAGAGGTCCTTCCTTTGTGGGAATTTTCTCGTACATAAATAACCTTATTTAAAAAAAAACGAAAAAATATAAAATATTTTCCATTCTTTTACATACTAGCTTTCCCGACAGATGCTGTCATGTGCTCCTAACTAATTATATCTATTATATTGAATTCTTACTAATTTTTTTTTTTTTAATTTTCCACGCAAGGGGTTTGAACCACCTAATGGCGAACGTTGTTAACGTAAAGTGATCATACTAAGTAAGCCTTCGGAATAACATTTGAAGACGGTCGTAAGCCCGTAGTGCTTTGTTCCATTTAAAAATCGAACATCAGTACCTAATGAATTGTTAGAGTCATTTTCGTTAAGATCATAACATTTAAAATCGAACAGTATTAGTCATCAACTGTTGATATATTCGCTAATTTCTTAATTGTTTCTTTCATGAGAGTCTTCTTCTGACAAAAACAAACACGACAAAAAGGCGTGATGCGATGACCACGCAAAATAGGGTTCCATTTTTTAAAATAAAAAAAAAACGTATAAGAAGTTCGCAGGTGAGTGGCGAGTTTAAATAAAGGCATTAGGTTATATTCATTCTTAAATTATTTATTTTTAGTGCATTGAATAAGCCGTGTTGAAGCAGTAGAAGCAGAAGCCCATCGCAGATGTAGAATAAACGAATCTGCGAACACACGAGTGCGGCGCCGAATCGGAATAACTCGATCTTTGTGGTATTCAGGTGACGTAAGAAGCTCGCGCAGTGCTCCACACCAAGTGCCGTTACAGGCCGCCGAGATTCGCACCATTTGGCCTGTCTCTGGCACACTTTGTGGATTTCTTCCGCATAAACTTGCAGCACAAACAGTTGACGATACCGATTTATTTGGAACAAATGATAGCCATCATTTCTTAAATGAATCCAAACTAATCGTTCTAAAAACAATACAAATAGATAGTACTAACTCTCCCATATTAGCACTTACCGACACTGATCTCTCGGATCACTGGACCAAAGGTTCCCAAACACTATTCTCTCTCGGATCACTGAACCTTTGTCATGATTTTCCGTTTTGTATAAACCCCTACGATTCATTTTGAAAGATTTAAATTTCAGCAATATAATGTTAAAAAAAGGATTTGATTGTTTTGTTAATCTATTCCCAGACGACTGAAGCTCCGGGTGTACGATACCCTCGTTAAACCGGTGGTCCTGTATGGCTCAGAGTCCTGGAGTATGACACTCAGGGATCAGCAACGTCTGCTGACCTTTGAGAACAGGATTCTGAGACGAATCTTGGGACCTAGGCCGGGAATTGCGGCTGGCACCTGGAGGCTGAGAAGCAATGCAGAAATACGTGCACTCACAGGACAACTACTGATCATCAGTGACATCAGATCCAGAAGATTGGCATGGATCGTGCATGTGGCCAGGTCCGGTGTGGAGAGGTCCACAAAGAGTCTTCTAGATAGGGGGCGTTCAAGTATTACGTAACGCAATTTGGGGGGGAGGGGGGGTCTTGCAAAACGTTACTGTGCGTTACGAGGGCGGGAGGGGGGGTTTGAACAACTCGTTACGTAACGGTATTTTTTTTCTTAAATAAAAAAAATTGGGAAATAAATCTTCCAAGTTGGGCAATCCTTTTCGTTTATGTTTTACGGGGAATCCCTCGATTGTACTGTACGTCATTTTTGTTTTTTTTTTTCTCCGAAGTTGGGCACCCTTTTCGTTTATGTTTTACGGGAAGTCCCTCGATTGTACTGTACATCATTTTTTTTCTCCGAAGTTAGCAAAGGAACCCTTTTCGACAATGTTTTACGGGAAGTCCCTCGATTGTACCGTACGTCATTTTTATTTTGTTCTCCGATGTTAAAGCTTTTGGTGGAAACACGTAGAATGCCGAATCCGACCCGCGCCGACCGGCGCAAAGAATGTTTCTATGCAGTTGAATGGGGATACGCACAGCAAAAGCAGAAACCTGCTTTCCGGCATGCCCATTTAAATGCATTGAAACCATAGACAACATTCTTTGCGCCGGTCGGAATCGGCTTTCTACGTGTTTTCACCCTAAGCGTAAGAATTTTTCGCTCTGCGAAAAAAGGAACCTTTTTCGTTTAAGTCTTACGGGGAGTCCCTCGACTGCATTGTATGTAATTTTTATTTCGCCCTCCCAAGTTAGCAAATCTTTTATTTTTTACGGGGATTCCCTCGACTGTATTATACTTACGTCATTTTTATTTTATTTTCGTTGTCAGCATTCGTTAGTGGTCAAAAGGGGGGATTTACATCATCAACTGTTTTCATCAACTGGACTTGCCAACGCAGCTATGCCAAAATTTGGAAAACAGCAAAAGAAAAAATAAAGATAAATTTATGGAACATATAAATAGTATTTTTTTTTCTCCGAAGTTAGCAAAGGAACCCTTTGAAACCCTTTTATTTTTTACGAGAGTTCAGTAAAAAAATAGTCTCTTGGGTGTTACGTAACATTTAGGGGGGGGGGGGGTACAGAAAAACGTTACGGCGCGTTACATGGGGGGGAGGGGGGGTCAAAAATCTTCAAAAATTGCGTTACGTAATACTTGAACGCCCCCATAGCAGATCCACGGGTAGAAGACCACCTGGAAGCAAGGCAGCGGCTTATGGACAACATTGCCCGGGACCTGGACGTGCTGGGTGTGGGAGATCGGTGGGAGTCCATTATGCAGGATAGGACGGCTTGGAAAAACATTGTTCAGGAGGCCAAAACTCTGCCGGAGTTGTACGGCCATCGGAAGTAAGTAAGTAGACCTCTGGAGGTCGATATAGGCCACTTTGGGAACAACTGTACTTGAGTAACAAACACTTTAACATTGCATATATATACCGGCATTTGCCTAATGAGAACATTCGCGAATGTATCATATACCTATGTGCCTTCAAAACTTCATGTGTTTACCTAATATTCGTCGAGTTCTACTATCAAGCCGTGTTTAAGGAAATGAAAACGATTTATAGAAGACAAAGGTAAAAAAATAAATAAATAAATCACTCAATTATGAGTGGAATTGCAGAGAAAATTAAAAAAAAAACCGGAAAAGTCCCGGAAGTTAGCGTTTTTGTAATTCTCTTGCAACTCTGAATATTCACACGACTTACACCTTACCTTATACTTCAAGGTTAAGAAGAGATTTTGAACGCAAAATATGAATATATTGATCCTATTAATTAGAGATGAAACAGATGTCCGGCAACTATCCGGTATCCGGGCTATTCGGCGGCGTAAATGCTATCCGGCCGAATACCGGATTTCTAGCACCTGTCCGGCCGGATACCGGATAGTAAAAAAAGATATGTTTGGAAAATTAATTGATTTATTTAGTAAGTAACACTTAGAAATGCACCTTGTAATCATAAAAAAAAATCTACAACATAGAAAATTGATTAGCAAACACACTGCGATAAGGGTAAATTATGGAGAAGGAATACTTATTTCTTTAATAGAGGTGGCAAGCGGCTTCGCTCGTCTCCATAAATAAGGAAAGTTTTATAAAATTACGTTTCGTCATAATATATCATTCTGCTAGAAGATGCAGATAGATTCTCCGATTTTTGGAACAATAACGTTCCGGCAACGGAGTCAGTCCAATTGGTATGTGCCGCCTACGTAAGCGTAATTCACGCACTGCCTGGATTCCTGCACTGCTAAGACTTCTTTAGCACTTGCGAATTATATAAATTAAAAAAAAAAACACTGATATTTTAAGGGGAGCGCTGTTCTTCCTCCCATCAGGGTCCCGAAGAAGAGGAAGACCCTCTCATACTGTGTTCCGCTCCTTGGAAGCAGAGCTGAGGAATCTGGACATGGTGTGTGAGGAGGTCATAAACATTGCGCAAGATCGAGCGCAATGGAGAGCTTTTTGCCTTCCTATGCCCATAAGTGGAGCGTAAAGGAAGTTTCGATTGGATGGGATGGAAAGGAGCCGAAAACCTAAACAGATTAGGAACCTCTGGTCAAATGCTATCCTGGCTACAGCCTTGGTTCCGAGGGTAAAAGTTAAAAATCTAAACGCTCTTATCATAGAAAAAATATCACACCACACTAATCCAGACTAACTAATGCGGTTGATGGTTTTTTCAACAATGTTCCCAATGATCCCATATGGATGCACCAACCAACCAGAAACATACGCCGGATATCCTGCTGCCGGTTATCCAGTATTCGGCTGCTTTATTCGCCGAATATCCGGCATCCGGTATCCGGCTAAAATGATATCCGTTTCATCTCTACTATTAATAAATCACTTGTCAATGAGATGCAGACCTTGCACACCACTGTCAACGATTTCTAATAGTGTTTAAGTGTGTAAATGAACGATTAAGTAGGTAGGTACCTCAATGGTGGTGACACTATGGGCGGAGTGTCGTCTACAAACTGTGGGTAGTGCAAGAGGCCAACATTGAGGATCTTCTGGGGCAGAAGACATGTCACCTTCAGGGCTCTTCCTGGTGGTAAAACCATAAAGGTCTGTGGATCTCATAGCAGACACACCAATCTTGTGAATGTCTAATTATTTCTGATGTTACTCCGGGTCAACATAAACATTGAAGGAAAAAAACCATAGTTTTGCAGAATTTTGATGAGTTATCAGAATAGCTCAGAATGATGACTAACGCCGCCTACCCGACGATTCCCCGTTGGTTACATATACACACATCTACCTACATATGTAGTGGTGCGTGAGTTATTGTGTTTGAAAATATACACACACATACCTACCCCATACAGGTATAACTCGTCAGTTAGTTGTCAATTTTTGAGTAGACAAGAAATCAGTACCTACAGAACCCCCCTGGCAACGAGAGAATTTTAAAACACGGCATAAAGCTAACGCCCCGGTGGATGTGAAGTGAACTAATGCAAGAAATTTTGAACAATATATTATTTTCACCATATCTGTGTAGACAAGCACATCACGTATCTACAGACAGCCATAATTGTCGAATCGAAATTATAATTATTGGTGACCTCCATTTTTTGCAAAAAATTTGCAATTAATTCGCATATAGTGTAGATATAAATGTGCACATGAGAAATATTTATTGTTTACTTCTCACACTTAGTATGCGCAGTGCGTCCACGGTGCGCACGTGTACCGGTGCTATCAGCATGTCGCGGCCACCGCACAGGTCCAACGGCCCCCACATCCACTACCGGTGTGTCCCTTTAAACGCCTATAACACGTGTTATTTATTAACACCAAAGATAGTCAATTATTTGTTGTACACACTTATATATGTAGTTTCCATTAAAATTATTATCACGACAATTCTGATAGTCAAATTTTGAACATGTACAATGTCTAGTCTAAGTGTTGTTAGGATACTATATAATTTGTTTTTTTTTTTTTTTTCAATTCTTGAGAATTTCGGTGGTGAACTTTTGTGAGTAATTTGTAGTCAGTTCCTTCGCATCTTTCAACTCTATATGTATAGTTTGCACAGGTTTCACACCTCTGGTCATTGGTCTAGTTCTTGATACTGGTTCTGAAAGTGCTATGTTTCACTCCGTAGATAGGCTGTGGGTCATTATGGGTTTATTTGGTGTGTACTACTTGCCCATGATTCCGAAATACGCATGCACCAGACCTCTATTTTACACTGAGGCAATTCAGTACTTATACGCATTTAAAAGATTCTGTGGGTCTATTGATTCAAGAACCTTAAGCGCTGCTTAAATGTCCGAGAATGTAGAACTTTTTGTTGTGGAATAATCTATGAATGTATTCAGTGATGGCGCTTTTTCACCTTGAAGACAATGGCGTTCTTTCCGATACTGGGCGCACTTCAAAATCCCAGTTTTTGCTCAACCATCTTGTTGAAATGTACATTTTTATGTCAAACAAATCTGCTTTTAAATCAACAAATGCGACGAAAATGCATTTCAGTAAATGGTGGCATTTACAACTCAGTTTCGCTAAATGGTTGACAAGTGATGTTTGTCCAATTGCATGTAAGTGAATCATTATTGCTAAAGCCTTCTTTACCATCTCGTTGGCCATTAATAGTGGAGTCGTGTCGTTGTTTAGCAGTTCTCAAAAAGTGAAATCTTCATGTGTACCCACTGATGTATTCTAGACAAACCGTCTGGTCTCCTGCCAACTTCAGGCGCCTCCACCTCAAATGGAGGTCCTCTGAGACATGAGCAGAATAACCAAAATACTCATGTTAGATCCATACCTTGATAGCTCTTTACTTCCGTTTAGAGTTCTCCGTTTAATATGGTTAATGATTTTTGCATACAAATTTAGCACGTATTGTTTTGCACCAAAATGTCTGGCATTGCGATCTGGTCTGTTCTATTTTTTCTATCCAAAAGACAAAGATTGTCAATGCATCAAGTTATTATTAATTAACTATGAAATGAGTCAAAATAATAAAAACAAATAAGTAAATTGTTTTATTTCAAAGAATATGTAACAACTAATGACTTCAACAATTCATTACTGATGTTCGATTTTTAAATGGAACAAACCACTATGGGCTTACGACCGTCTTCTACTGTTATTTCGAAGGCTGGTTTAGTGTGATCACTTTACGTTAACAACTTTCGCCATTAGGTTACCACCTACCATGTTTAAGTCTCCGAAACTCCTAATCATGAGAATTCTCAACATGTTCAACATGTCGAAAAATCTCATGTATGCAACAAGTAGATATTTAATAAGTATTAATAAAATATAGAGATAAAAGTTGGAAATTATTGAGAAATTTCAATGTTGTTGCTTGAATAATTCCACCAAGATTGCACATTCAATTCGTTAATATTACTATAACCTAGGCCAGGCTATGCATAAAATTTCTTGTGCACTAACAACTGCATGTTTAAGATAAAGTTGCAGGCGGCAGTCCGACTAGAACCTGTCCATTTATACTCAATGTTATCAGCAGTAATCTATTTTGGGACATAGGAAAATTCTAATGAGGCAATGATCAGGTTGTAATCCCGTCTCCACATCCCAGCTCGCAGCCTCCCGGAACCACCGCTCTGACCGCATCTGGGAGGTGTACGTGATGCCCAGCACGTTGGTCCCACATCGCCGCTACTCTATCAACACATTCGTTGCTAATAATGTGTCAATTTGTTGCTAGTTCATATTGGCAAGGATACCACCATAGACCACGCGACAAACAAGACTTGCTCTCGTTCATGTCACAGTTGCTAAGTGAATTAATTATTACTCATTTGAATTTGAGCAATGACTTTTGACATTTCCAATTCATACAAGATTGGACATTTGTTTGCGAATAAAAAATTCAATGTATTTATTTTGATTTGATCCCATTTTTTGAGCAATGTGATATCTTCTCTTCGCTGGGCTGAATCCAGCACGGCTGAATATTATAGTTTCCAAATGACGGGTTACATATACTCGGAAAACTTAAACAACAACGAAATTCTCTTTTATAATATAAACGTCATAGTTTCTGAGACGCAGATTACTTAGAAAATTCCTATACATATTTTTATTGTTAGGTTTTTATATGACATCGGCATTTTCACAATTAATGAAATATTCTCATTTAACTGAACCAATCGTAGCTTGTTAAATTTTAACCTAAACAGGAATGCCCACATTCAACAAATGGTTAAGAGAACTTATCTAAAGAACGTCGACTAGAGATCCAAGAATTCCATTAGAGTAAAGCTATAAAATGACGCCCCGGTACCCGCCGCCTCCACAAAGCAACTTCTGGGTAGTGAGTACGTAACTTTTGCTATAGTACGACTAACCACACAGCAATCTAACTACTCATAACCACGGCTTAACTACATAATAACTACGCTGAAACACACAACTAACTACATTTGTAACGTTACGTACTCGCGCTAACTACACTAGGAAGTAGTTAGTCGTGCTATAGCCCTTACGTACTCACCCCCCTGGTCGTTTGCAGAACTAGAAAGTGGGCAAGTCTGCAGTGCAACGGGGCTGCGTGCAATAGATGCGGCAGCGAGTGCTTACCTGCAAAGGTCAACGGCTCAGATAATGAGTGCGCCGCGGTTCTTGTACGGAAGACTACATTTGCTGAGAACCAACTCAGGTGTGTCCAACACCTTTGTTTTTTAAATAAGATCCATTGTGATTTTTCCTTATAATTTTGATCTATTCTTGCTCTTCTCTCTAAGCATACCCATCAATGTTTCACAGTTATAAATTATTGATGGTAACAGGATTGCGTTATGCATTTGTTTTTTTACTTGTAGTGAGAGGTTGTTGTTTCTCATAGTAGATCTTAGTGCAACACCCACCCTGCTGCCAGCCACATTCCTAAGTTTGATTTCTTTCTCACACTTTCCATCACTACTAAACACACTTCCCTTATAAACACACTCGTTCACTTCTTGTTGATGTTGATGTTGGCGTTCATTTTCTACAGTTATTTTACCTTTGCTTCTTTTTTCATCCCTTAAAAAACACCAAAACCTTTGTTTCTTTATTCTTAGAGATACAACAGCTTGTATATTTTTTTTCCATTTAATTCAACCCCGATATTTATATCTAATAACCCACCAACTAAAAAATGAAAAAAAAAAGGTAGACCTCCCTTGGAAGGTGACAGTTCACTTTCACACAGACATTATTATCCGTAAATAGCGAAACAATGTCACAAATCAGCTGGTCTTGTACTCCATATATTGATAGATTCTCCCATAATTTACACGACCTACCCTATTATAAGCCTTATCCAAATCCACGAATGCACATAAAAGCTTCTGATATTTTCCCAGCAATGTATATCATCATCATCATCATCATTGGCTCTACAGCCCGTTATGGGTCGTGGCCTCCTCAAGAAATCTTTTCCTTTCCTCTCTGTCCTCTGCTGCTCTCCTCCAGATCATCATTCCGATCACTCTGATGTCGCCCTCCGTGTCATTCAGCCGATGCGGCGCATGCTAGATGGCGTGAGACCCTTAGACGATGCTTGTTTTTTGATATTTAGTAATAGAAGTTGCTGCTCACTAACACACTTGCAAAAAAAAAAGATCCTAATTGTGGGACATTGAATAAGGTTTGGCGGTCTAAAATAACGGACGGGATTCACTCGGATGTGGGACCCTTACGGCGATGTCGGAGTCACGTCTTGGCTTCATATAATGCGAGTTAAAAGAAATCTCCAAATTCCTGTAATACTCGGGTGGTGGAGGGTCTTATTCAATGTGTCATCCAGCCATCTCAATTTGGGTCTGCCTCTACTCCTACGACCATCTATGCAGGTGTTTAGCAATTTCTATATTGCACTTCAATTATTCAGCCTAATCTAAGTGCATGTCATGCTGTTTCTGCAGCGTGCATTTCACGGTTTATGCCTATGTTTAATAATCCGATGCCTCTTTGTGCATTTCCATATTGCTATACGTTTGTCCAGCAAAGTGAAAACAAGAGTTTATCTGCAACCATCACAGCGGGAGAATTTGCACAGAAAACAATACATGTTCTGCTCTAATGGAATTCTAAGTGTGTCTTGAGAGTGCATCTTTCTCCAAATGGTGTGGCATTGCCCCCGTCGTTGTTATTTTCATTGGCATTTCTAGCGTGTTGTCTGGTGACCTGCATCTACGGTGCTGTGTTTGATAGCCACATGCAAATTTCTGTTATTTATTCGGCGCTTATCCGCCCACGTATTGTGCACCGCTGTTTGTGCTTCTAGCTAGATGGTTGCCTCGCTCCAGATAACTTTCTTTGATTGCATTTTAATGTTTCTAATTACACGACCACTGCAGAAAACTTCGCGACCATTCACTACTAAATCAGCCCAGCTACTCTCTACTCAAGGCAATATTATGGCAATTTAAAAAATATATAAACTTTCGACTCTTAATGGTGCTGGATCAACTAACTTCAAATCACAAAAATCTCTCCTCTCCTCCTCTTGAACTTATTTAGTACTTCAGCTAAGGGTTGGTTGAAAGCTTTTGTCCATCAAAACTAGAGGAATGCCCTATTTGATGTTTGAATGGAAGATAGTTCCGTAGAAGGGTTGCCAGATTACAACTTTCCTTGCCCCGTGAAATGTTTGATTGGACAATAATGAACTGTTCCGGTACAGTCGAGACAGAAGCCTTAAATGCTAGTGATTATCAACATCAGAGAAACCGGGCACATCGCAAAAAGAATCAAATTACATTTGCTTATGAATACTTTCTTGAAAACTTTTACTGGGTCCATTTTCAAGTAGTCTCTAGCATTAATTGCAGTCTGCAATCCTCACTACTTCATCCCAGTGAACACCGGCTCCTCGAAAATCCGCTTTTTATAAACTTCTTATAGTTTGGAGGGGTCCACCGCGTCTTCTGTTACCTTTAAGGTGGTAGTTGAGGCTAAGGCAGGCTTAAATCTTCCGTGGGCTTCCTGAAAACATGGCTCAGCCAGGTTAGTCGATGGAATTTAACGGTGCCGCGGTGGTGGCGACAAGCGGTTGACATATGGTCATGTTTCGACGTAGGCATGCACTTGCTAATAATACTACAAACTTTATTTATTACTGCGTGACTCGATATCGAGATGACCACAAAGGATACGATGAAATCTAATATTTACATCTATAGATAACAGTTAGATACTGTTGTTACCAGTAGGTTTCCATCCGTCATCAGGCGAACCTTGTAGCCTATGAAACGCTATGTGTTTTTAAAACCTCATTTTCCTAATGTGCATAATATTTAACTATAGGTAGGTACTGGATTTGCTAACATAACACGGCCATTAGAAAGTGCATCTCAGTCTGCCTGCTGGAGCATGGCGTCCAGTGCAGTGTGCAGCGACACACTCGTGCCCAGAATACAATGACATGACCTCAGAAAGTCATGCTTCGGCGAAAATTATACTACAAGGTACATAGCGATTTGTTGTATTTTTGTATTATTTATAGTCAGATTGTGCAAACTCGTCGCCTAGCAGCTAGATACTACTCCCTAAAAGTACCCAAGTAACCTGCTTTTTCTTAGTTTTCTTTTTAATTTGGCGTTTTTGTGTAAAAGACAATTATTATAGCGTTTATATTTGTACTGAAACATAAGACTACAGGCAAAAATGTTTGTTATTTTTAAAGAGGTACCTATATTCTGACATAGTAAATACATTTTATAATATTCTTATTCGATGTAAATGCAGATACATCTTTATCCTAAACACCCCAACTCCTATTTATTGAGAGCGATTGGTTTATATTCATGTAGTAACTCGTCGTTTTGTTCATTAAGTACACGAGCTGTCAAAAAATTCAATGATCCACAATGTGTATAATAATAATAATCTCCGGACGTTTTAATCATCTGTCGCACATGTCATAAAAAATAACTTGACACAATTCTCCGAGTTCACTTACCGTCGTTTTTTGTTTCCTAAGCTGGCTAACCTCAGATCGCGTGATCCGAATTTGCAGAGATACCGCCGATATTTTCCGCGACATGTACTTACCTTCTCATTTCATCCAAATCGCCGCATGACGCCGCAATGTTAGTAAACAAAGCCCGGCTACACAACGTCCTTGTGAGAACACGGGTCCCGATCATTGATAGTGCGATTTATGATTTAATAAACTTTGTAGTGTAGAGCGACATCTGTGTAATTAATCTAAAAGCATTTCGTTCTATTGTTTCAGATGAAGTTCCTCAACGTCCTCAACCGGTTCGTATCCGTGGTGCTGGTTAGCGTGGCTCTCACCGCGGCGCTGCAGTTCGGAGGAGTGGCCTCACATGCTAAAGACAGCGCGGACTTTGAGGTGAGTCAATAATAAAAATTTATGATTATTGCGTAACTACATATTATTATGTACTCAGACCAGCTAAGGCTCAAACCATTTCATTACATTGATCATTTATTGCCAACAAAACTTAGTGGAAAATCCGACAGATGCCTTCGTGTTAATGAATTTCCCTCAAGTCATTGCAACCAACGTGGGTGTATTGTGACATCTTTCATTCATTCATGGAGTGCTGCCTATTATTGTTCCTTTTATCCAGAAGACTCTTTCAGAGTGACAGTACCTTCTCCGGCTCCTGCCCTCCGCAAAAAAGTCTTTTTGATGGCTCCGAAAGATTGTTCATTATAGGGTTCACATCTCCCGGTTTTGGAAAACAATTGTTTTTTTTTCATTGTGACCTAATGTCCCTTTTGACCACTGTGAAGGTGCCTACTGGATATATCCTCCACATCAGGTCATTTCTGTAGAGGTACTAGGAATATGAAGTGGTTGGTAGCCTGGCGGTTACAGCGCCGGCTTTCGTACTGTTTCGTGCGGACGACGTCGAGGTTCGATCCCAGGTGCCGACCATCTTCCTCTTTCACGACACAAGCCTTAAGTAGCTTACTGTGAAAGAGTCAAGGAGTGTATTTGTGTTCACTTTGAGTGAGCACACATTCATTTTATTAAAAAAAAAAAAACCTCCACTTCCATATTATCTACAGAGGTGCTAGATGCATCCTCCATAGCCACAGCCATGGAAATAAGAGGCTGCCCCTCAGAGCCCCGCATGTAGGAGTAAGGCTTTTGGTTGCATGGTATCAGGGAAAATTGAAACGTAGAAGTTGTGGAGAAACTTTATATTGTGCTTGATATTTCCATAGAATCATCCCGAACCCCATACTACGCAATAAATGAGACCCAATCCTCATGTGACCTTTGTATGTTGCAGGCTCTCAGCAAGGCGAAGTCGGACTACTCCACGGATGTGATCGACAGCATATTCAACGTGAGTTGGTACAGCGTAGCCTTAAGGAGTGTGGTGCGGGGCGGCGTCTTCACCGCCCTCACCGTCATGTGGAACTACCAGGCCGCCAAGAGACTGCTGTGCCTCGCCAGGTACAACTGCACCTGCAGCATGCGGCACCGCCCTCATCCTTCATGTGTCTTCCAACTTTTTCACCACTTTCTGTGTCCCTAGAGTCTTATCTCTTGTATCTCTCCCTCTCGAACTAACAGCAGGATCGATGGTGCTTACATCTTACAGTCAACCTTTCTTTTCATTCTCTATTACATCATCAAGTCACTATTTTGTGAATATACCAACATATTTTATTCTTCCCTTCACTGCATTTCATCTCAATGAGTGCCAATTTTATCTGAATATATTGACGTTTTATTCCACACAATGCTAATTAATTTCTGTTTTCTTGCAGATCCCAATCGCCACACTGAATGCTGTCAGCGAGCTGGTGCAAATAAGCGAACCTCTCTTGAAGAAGGCGAATGAGCAACGCGCTGAAAATAGGAAATCCCGCGCTGAACTGTTGCTGGCGAGGGCCGCAGACAGACAGGCCAGGAACGATGCGAAGGCTTTGAGGAGGTCGGAGCGCGGCAGACACGTGGTGGTCATCCAGGAGGAGCCTGTGGTGGTCGTGAAGAAGGGGGTCTCCCGCGACGAAGAGTGAAGAAGTGTCGGGCTGCATTCACTTGCTTTATCCTAATATCCACTTAGTGCTAAGTGTTCTGTTGTACCTGTTTAATAGTTCTTAAGAAGATATTTTATACGAGTGTGTACGCGAGGAATCATGATATTATTTCATCTCTGTGTGCTCCGCAGTTATCAATAATAATTGTAACCTACCACGTGTTTAAAAAATAATACTCCCTTAGTACATACGTACATTATGTGCACTTGATATATTTTTCTACTGTTATTTTTCTTTTTAAATAAACGCACCGCATAATAATGTCAGTATTTTATTTTCAAATCCCCAAACATAATTTGATAGATTCTTGATTCATTACGCAAAATTACGATTACATTAGCGCAAAGGTTTAGTACCTGTTACGCTGAGTAATGATTTTTTGATTGTATAAAAATAAAATAAAATTACTCCCAGAGAGTAGTAGAGCAGACAAATCTTGGAAGAGTACTATAAAATGCATTAAGTAATAAACGAGCTTGTAATTAGGTGAAAAGAGAGAGAATCAAAGTTGAATATAAATGTGCAGATGATGAAATTTCAGTCAGGGGAACTCATCATACCAAGGAAATGTTTTGGTTTCGCGTCGCACAGCAGACCCAGCCTACATATTATGTTGATAGGTGACGCAGGAGTATAATTTAGGTAAAAATCTTCCCCTTATTTGTGGTGTGACCAGAAGAACCAGTTGGCGATGTAAAAACCCATCCGTCTCGCGAGTCGTGCCTTCTCACTGCCCAAACAGTCCTAACTCCAAGTTTTCAATAACTCAACATGTTAGATGCGATAATTTGTGAAACTGGTCAGTAAGGATTAAATAATTAACTGTCTATTCGATGTGTATTGGTAAATCACCGAATTTAGTATACATATTGCAATAGATGTTACCTACTTCTGAATGGCTTTTCCTCCTTCCTGAGGTTGACTATTTATCTTGTTGTTGATATATTATTTGGCATTACTTCTCACAATACCGTCCTCTCCAGGTGTTATAACCTTCTGATCCGTGTAATGGGGATCTTCCTCGTCCTCAATTTCCTTCAACGCCACTTATTGATAAAAAAAACAAGATAGCTGTCGTCTTTTCTGTCAGTGTTACAATAAAACTAACTGCAGTTCTTGGGTTATATTTGTCTTGGCTCTATCCATTTCCACAAGTAAATACATACCATATATTATTTCAATGACCTGAAATGGCTTAAAGCTTCTTGTACTAAGCAGAAAAGGGTTACATTTGAGTTTTCCATAAATTCTCGAACCTCCATTAAATCACGGCTGACCTTTAAGTTTTCAGCTATTTAACTAAAGTAACTATTCTAATGTATAACACAAACATCATTAGAATCACTTGAACCACAAAACATCAACAACTGATCCATTATTAACCAAACGACAGACAGTGCTGTATGTATGCAGAGTTGTTTCACCAATTCACTCACGAGATCAGAGTTTTGGACCAACGATTCGTGGAAATATGTCGATTTGAGGATGTGTGGTTCTGGCGGGCAAAGTTCAAGTCTATGAAAACAGTTTTTTATACAAGACGACGTGATGGATGATTCCGAGGAGGTTGAAGATCGTCTCCACTTAGTGTCTCTGCGCTACATGAGATAATGGATTACCCACACACAGCCATGAGCTGGGTGGGTTGGTACTCTAGGAGCAACGTCACTTCACTGCAAATGCTGCAATTTATGAGAGATGCAGCGTTTTTGGTCTGAGTGGTGTCTGATGTCCGCCAGGTGCATAGCCGATAAGTGTCTTTGTTACAGAGACACAATTATTTTTCTTAATGATACTCGTTTGATGATGATACAATGATACTAGTTTATAGGCTGGAGGCTGGAAGAACTATTGACAGCTAAATGACGTGACGCTATGGCTAGCTGGATAATCAACACTCAACAGGCCTGTGACTTTTCATAAAAACGAGACAATAACCTCCCTACTCACTCACACTCCGATGACGCTACAGCCCATATCGATTCTTGGCCTCCGCTATCTTTCGTCTCCAACAGTCCCGATTCCCGGCTTGTTGTTCCATCGATTCCAGTTGTTCGTCCCTAGTAGCTGTGCTTCATCCCTCTTCACCTCGTCTTCTCATTTCAGCCTTGGTCTTCCAACCCCTCTCATTCCACTCCGGCGCGCATCCTCTTGTACAACACGAGCTTTATTTTCTTTAAAAATGACAAAATTGTATTAGTGTTTTCATTTTAATTTAAAAAAAATCTGAGGTCGTACATTAATAACATTAGTCTCTTTAACACAAAGTCAATGGCCTCTGAGATTATAAAGTGTAGAAAATAGAGATTTGTATGATTTCAGAGAAGTTCAAATGTATGGAAAAGCTTGTTGCCATTAATCAAAAAAATACATGCTGAATGAAAAGTGCATAAAAGATGGTGGCCACAGAATTATATGTTACATAATATTATACTCATGCAATGAAAGTGCGTTCCAAGGAAATGCCACAAATCTGTCACAGCCTTACACGCAGCACTTTAACAATTTTTTGCAGCCAGTCGATGAGTTGATGTAAATCCTTTTATTAACGACGTCTAGTGTTAGTAGCGACAATCTTCCGCCTCTCAAGCCAGCAGCCGCAGAGACGCACAACAGTACCTATGTACCTACCGAGTGGACAGGAAAATGATCTTCATATTGTAGCGTGACACGTGGATAAAAAATGTATAAAAGGGTCGCTTCTCCTTCGTTGTTTTGTTTAAATTCTACATCTGATAATTGTTTCAACAACATTTTATTTTTAACAATATCATGCTCCCATCAGATATCGAGTGATTTAGGGTTATCAAAATTACAATGTGATGACGAGATTCTCTTTATGATTAAAAATAACTAGGTAATGATTGCAGACTTGATAAGTTCACACGACAAGGCCCTCACAGTGATCGACCTCATCCTCACTCTCAGCCAACACTACCTACTGAAAAAAATACAGACAGATGGCAGATCATAATAACTCATTAACAACCTTCATTAATTAAGCATCACTGGGAAATTGATGTACAGTCAAAGCCGAGATGATGTAGAACTTACCATGGCTAGGAGTCACAGATAGAAAATAAAAATCTATTTCCGAAACTAAGCTCGAAAATGAAATAAACTATTTGTAAAATGTGTGTTTTAACTCTAGAAATATAAAATTCATTAAAGGAAACCGTGGTACAAAAAAATATGAGTCACGTTGCTATTAGGGAAATGTCAACGGAAAATGTTCAAATATTGGAATCAACATTTCTACATAGAAAATAAGATTCTAACTGAAGCTAGAAGGTTTGTCAACAAAAAAGGTAGATTTAGCCGATGACACTTCATAATTATTCATAAACAAGGAAAAGTACTTAATTAGCAAAATGTTGGTGGGTTGTGTGAAGTGACCGCAAGGATGACGGAGTCTTGCTCCACCGCGCACCAGCCTTGATCTACGCCACGTAGAGAGGACTAGAAGCGTCAGCTGCGTAGCCCACTAGTTCCTCACCCCACACTCTATAATGGCCGCCCCGTGTCTACCACTCATGCACACAATCAATCTGACTAATCAATAAAGAATTTAAAATCAAATATGAATATAAATTGAAATGCATGGAGGAGGACGATACGGGCTTGTCCTCTTGTGATCTGATAGAAAGTGCCCACTCTCATCTAATAAGAGTTAATCAGCGTGAACCTACAGTGGATCTGTTAAATTAGAGAATGACACGAGCTATTTAACTTGGATAGTACAACTTATAGAAGTGTAATGAAATCAGTTCAATGGCCGGCACAAAGCAATAAGTCCTTAGCGTGTACCTAATTGAAAATATTTCTACCCCCCTTTCCTCTTTGGCGCAGGTAATTTGCAAATATTTTTTGAAAAGATAATCTGATTCTTTGATATTCAGAAGTAAGACGATATTATTATGTACCTGGGTATCCATCCACGCAGCATAAACACAACAACACTATCAAGAGACACAAATAATGTATCATAAAATTAACACATATCTCTAATATAAATGAAAGTCGGATTAGTGCGAACACTTATAACTCGAGAACGGGTGGACGGATTCTTCCGATATTTAATTTATTGGATTCTTCTCCTCTCCGGATCGAAGTGGCAACACTGTTGCGCAAGTAGTGTTAAAAATTTTCTGTAAATTGTTTTCAGTGATATAGCTCTCATTTTGATTCTTATTGTAATTCTCTCCATTAATTTTACTATTCTGACCATTTTCTGTTGGTAGAAGTGTTTTTTCCGACAACGGATTCGTTTAAATCGTTAAAATCAATCATAAAATTCAAATGTAATCAGCTGACTCATCATCCGCTGTGACAGAAGTGTTTTGTCCTGCTCACACACTGCAAACTGAGCATTTTGAGAAAGAGAAGGACTATTTTCACACAAAATAAGGCTTTAAAAGGTCAGAAAAAAGCTCTTATATTATTAATCATCATTTATAACACGCTCTGGAATAAATAAATATTCACTCTGAAAGATTCAACGTATTATTCAAACACACACATACACATCCAGACAGTATATTATTGAACACACGACACCTGTCAAAACGCTCCGCAAGCGATGTGTTATGTCAAAGTGATATTCTGCATAATAAACAAATTCAACACTTAAATTGATATCCACAAAGAATTCATGGAAGTTCATCCCCAACAGACATTCTCCAACCAATTACTGACATCACAATTTGGCCGACAAGCTGTGGAATTACTACATAATAAAACTCGATATAAGTATTCAGACGAGAAAGACAAGCCAAGGCTTTACATATCCTGAAAGGGTGAAAACATTCATTTTCCAATTAACCAACATTACGACAAGTCTATCCACTTTAAATTGTTCACGGCTCAAGCACAAAAACACTGAACGCAACACAACACGACGCACGACATTACAATTTAATTATCTTTTCTATGCATAGCTACTATCAATGCTACTATAGTAGCTGATGACACCTCCAGTTCCATAGAAAATAAAATCAATTTAACAAGACCACAGACATTTTATAATATTTAACAAAGTTGAAGAAATCAAAAAATTATTATTATTCTATTATTAAGTGCCCACCTATATTTATTCTGACTCTACATATTGAATATTGACAATTTTTCTTAAAATATAATTAATTCTTTAATAAAAAATGGCCAAAATTATGACTAGAAGTCAGAAGGATAAAAAAAATATTTATATTACCATGATAGATAGCTCAATGGAGGAGAGCATAATTCAAGAAACAAGTCCCATTAATGTTTTAAAAAATAAATCAGAAGATGCTAAAAGGGAGAGAGATGAAGTGAGACAAAAGTTGGCGCAGTGTCAAACTGAACTTAAGCTAAAAAGCAAACAGATAACCATACTTAAAAGACAAATTAAGAATTTGGAAAAATATGAGGATACTCTCAATAAATTTAAAAATGATTATAAACATTTAAAACATACGATATCAGAGAGGGATGATGAAATTCAGAGAATGAAGCTAGAAATGGAACAGAACACGAAAAAATGGCAGATTCAGCTAGATAACTACCAGGAAAATAACAGAAATATTACCTCCAAACTAGCAGAGGCACAGAACTGCAATAAAGCCTTGCGAGCAAGCTATGATGATAATTACGAAAAATTGCAGGTCTACAGGAACTATGTTGGAAATCATCTGGACCAATCAAACTTACTCCAAGCTGATGACGTTAAAAACAAACCCACTAAGTGCTTTCTTCAAAATAAAATAAAAAATAAAAAAAAATAAAAAAAATCAGGAACCTGTGCTATACATAGTGGGCGATGAATATGCGAAAGGTCTTGGAACCAAAATGTCACACATGAGTAAATATAAAATAAGCTGCGAGTGCAGACCTGGTGACAGATTGATTAATTATAGAGATATCGCCATGAATATGATACACAAGTGCACCAAAAATGACGCACTGGCATTGATTGCCGCCAACAGTATAAACCTAAAGGACAGGGGGGCATTGAAGGAGGCTATCCAAGATATCATCAAAATGTCCCACCAAATGAATGTTTTTCTTTATATAGCGTCCATAAAGTATGGAAATAACAGGAACATAAATAAACAGATATACAACTTCAATCTGGAACTCTACAAAATGACTAAAGAATTTAAAACTGTAAATGTTATTGAAACCAATGAACAAAATATATCCATATCAGAACAGATACTGTTCAGACTCAAATTTAGACCTATTGGAACGTCTAATAACCATGTTATTCAGGAATCAGGGGAAAATGAAGAAGATAAAAGGAATTCAAACATTACGGTGATCCAATCAACTCCAGGTTTGCATAGACCTAGTGCATCTTTTTTATGGAGAGGAGCGAGGGAAAGGAGCAGAGTTTTGGTGGAGCTGGCTTCAGGATAGCACATCAAAATGTTCAAGGTTTAAAAGGAAAACTTCACGAACTGTGTACGTCAAACGAATTGCTAAATATTGACATAATCTGTTTAAGTGAAACGTGGTTAACCAACGGTGATATTTTACAATACAGTGTTCCAAATTATAGATTATTAAGTTATTTTAATAGAATGAAAACGATCAGGGGAGGGACATTAATTATGGTGAAACACGGCATTAAAATGAAAAACAGACAAGATGTGGTGGATGCCTCGGTGGAAGGTGTTTGTGAACTGAGCTGTGTGGAACTGAAGAATGTTGTAATTGTTTGCGTCTACAGACCCCCATCTGGGAATTTTAGTACCTTTTTAATTGTTTTAAATGAAATTCTGACAAAGATATGCGACAAGAACAATAAGTATGTAGCTTTATGTGGTGATTTTAATGTTAATTTTGACAATACCTCAAATGAGAGTTGCCTTCTAGTAGATTTATTAAATAGTTTTCTACTTACAAGAAGCATCTTCAATGCCACTAGAGTTACATATAAATCTTCAACATGTATTGACAATATTTTCACAGACCTGAAGGTATACGACACTAAATTAGTAAATTTTGTTAAATCAGATCATTTCGGTCAATCAATAAGTGTAGAAATTGCAACACAGAAAAAAAATGTTTGTAATGAAGAAGCAATTTACAAGAGAATGTACAGTAAAAAAGGTTTGGATAACTTTAAATCCTCACTATCTCAAATTAGAATGGAGAATTTTTCATATAACTGCAACAATGTAAATGAGTCTATTAAAAATGTACTGAACTCGTTTTATATTGAGTTGGAACATCACCTCCCATTGAAAAAAATTAAACCCAAACCTAAGCAAGCATTTCAATCATGGGCCACTAAAGGCATCAAAATTTCTCGAGAAAAACTCTTCAAACTCTATAACATAAAAAACTATGATAATTCCAAAACAACTCAAATCTATGTAAGGAACTATAGTGCAGTTTTCAAAAGAGTATGTAGAGAGGCAAAAAAGATATATTTGAGTGAACAAATATTAAACTCCGATAACCCAATTAAAACAACTTGGGAAATTATCAAACAGGAAACTGGAAGATCAGTTAGTGACGATTGTTCATGCAAGAAGAAAATTAACCTTAAAGAAACTAACCACTTAACTCCTGTAGATACAGCTAACTTTTTTAATAATTACTTTGTAAATATATCTAATACACTAACAAACTCCTTTGTACCTTCTATTGACAATGCCTTAACACACCTTATTAACACTCGCCCAATTTTGACCACAAACTTCAAATTTACAAAGGTTACAGACAAGGATATAATAACAGCATGTAAACAGTTGAAATCGAAAAATACTGCTGACCTTTGGTACATTTCAACACGTCTATTGAAAGAAATAATTGATAGCCTAGCCCCTCTACTTACACATATTATTAATATTTGCTTTGAAAATGGAATATTCCCAGAGAGTCAGAAATTTGCTAGGGTCTTACCAATTTTTAAAAAAGGAGACAGACTTGAAGCAAATAATTATAGGCCAATCTCTATACTTCCAACGTTAAGCAAAATAATTGAAAAACTTGTCTTTAATCAGCTAAAAATGTATTTAGACAAAAACAAATTAATAAATGTAGCTCAATCCGGTTTTCAAAAAGGAAAGAGCACTTCAGATAGCATTGCTTCCTTACTCAATACTATCTTAAAAACGCTGGATGATAAACACAATGCTTATGGCATTTTCTGTGATTTGTCGAAGGCGTTCGATTGTGTAAATCATGACATATTAATTAAAAAACTGGAATTTTATGGTATAAAAAATGTAGAAAATAAGTTTTTTCAATCCTACTTAAAAAATCGTCAACAGTGTGTTGAAATTAATGGAGTTAGATCTGACTCAGGTATGATAAAAAGTGGAGTTCCTCAAGGATCTATTCTGGGCCCCTTATTATTTATTATTTATATAAATGACTTGCCTAGTATTATTAACACGGACGCTGATATTGTTATGTTTGCTGACGACACCTCTTTAATTTTAAAGGGTGGAAAAAATTATGATTTATCCTATAAAAATTCTTTAGACACTCTATCTAACTTGGAAAATTGGTTTGTTGATAATTCTCTAGTCCTTAACATGACAAAGACGAGTGCCATTGGCTTCTCTCTGGGAAGATCTGATGGGACTGATGCAGTTAAAACTGCATTAATTGAAAAAGGAATAGACCTGACAGACAGCTGTAGGTTCTTAGGTGTCACGGTTGATAAAGGTCTTCAATGGGATCCCCATGTGGATCAGCTGTGCACAAAATTGAACTCGGCAATTTATGCCATCAAAAAGATAAGGGAAATATGTGGAATAAGCACCGCTAAATCTGTGTACTATGCCTACTTCCACTCGATTATGTCATATGGGGTGATGTTCTGGGGTATGGGATCTGGTGCAAAAAGAGTGTTCATCCTACAAAAGCGAGCCTTAAGAACTCTATTGGGTATGAGCCCTAGAGACTCATGTAGGGACGCTTTTAAAGAACAGCGCATTTTAACATTGCCTGGTTTATTTATATTTGAATGTTTAAAGTATGCTCATAAAAATCTGTCAAACACTCCACAAAACTTGAACTTTCATCACCACGATACCCGCAATAAAAGTCTACTGAGGCCTATTGAGCATAGACTAACAAAACTGTCAAAGAGCTTCGTTTGTATGAGCGTGAGGCTTTATAATCGCCTCCCTCTCGAACTCAAATTATCTGACTCTGTTTGTTTCCAGAGGGAGGTCAAAAGGTATCTTGTTGAGAATGCTTTTTATTCAACTAATGACATGTAGATTAATTTTACCTTCTGTGTTGACAATTTGTAATACCTATCTGTTTCTTTTTCTCGACTTTGTTCTTGTCGCTGCTGCATGAAGTGGCCTTGTACATTGACGAGATGCCAATGGGACCCTTTACACCCCTTTGGCATCGAATTTACTTTCTACATAATATTGATTGATGTCTTTGTATAATGAAATTTATTTGTCTTTTATGTACTATTAAATTGTAAATATTTTAATGAACCCGAGTGCCTCGTGAGGGGCCTATGGGGGATGTAATAAAGATTTGAAGATTTGAACAGAATAACTAATAAAAAGTTGAATAAATGGCTGAGAAATGAAATAAAATATAATATTAAAGTTTATATGGAAGGGATTTTCTTTCGGGGACATTAACGCCATCTGTCTGGTAGATTGATATTTTGGTAGAAAGATTCTATACATCAATGTTTTCCCTTTGTTTCCACAGATGGCGGCAATATGACAACCATTGAAATAAATATTGATACGTACATCAGATGAAAATTCAATATAGATATCTAATATATAAATGGGTGAGTTTTGGTGCTTTTGAAATAATTGACTCATAGTTTTATAACCACATAACTTTTGATTTTTTCACAATGAGTAGTCATGTATTGCAATATTTTATTGACTTTGATGTGAGGGATTTATTCAGATGTGTTATTCAGAATATTGTTAAGTCATTATTTGAAAATTTGGGAACGCGATGGTAAAGAGTTTGAAAACCAGTTGCTTCTTTGTTTATGACAGATTAGAATTTTTGGTATTTTTACATATTGAATGGATGTACGGCGAAACCATTTTTAGAAAAAATGTTGTTTAAAGGGATTAGTAGAGAAGGCAAGGCTTCTTTGTTTTGAGATAGTATATTTGGCCCTCGATAGGACAAATAGTTTTTTTGAAGTTTAGTCTAGATCCACGCTCCGATGGGAGACGTTCTTAAATTTTGTGTTGAAGTGTTTGAGTAATTTTTAATATCCTTCGCATATTTCAATTGTACATATTATGTACCTACCGGGGTGTGTCCGAGTGTGTTGTTATTAATACGGGATTTGCGTGCGACTTGATTGATGTGTATCTTTGGAGGTTGAAATATCACATTTGATAAATTCGCGTTTCACTTAGAATCTTCGGTTTTGGATTAAGCCTTCTGTTTAATTATTATAATATATTATTTATTGTTTGACTGGGCTAACCATAGAGGGAGGATGCGTGGCGGATCGTTAGATTGGACAGCCCCGTGGTAATTCAACTTCCAACTATGAATGTGACGTGTTTATTTTCGTTTAGTGCTTTTTTTTGCTAAATATTTGAAGGTAGGCAGAATTTTGGGTGAGTGACCAGATTTTTTTTATATTAGAATTTGTATGGACACAGAGAGATGTTTTCTTGTGTGGTATTTTGTTTGTTGCTTGGTTGCCCCGCCAAGCATGCTTATGAGCAAGTTGCTCTATTGGTTTTCGCTGAGAGATATATGGCCGATGCGTTACGGCATTGTTTTGAATATTTGTGTTCTCTGTGTGCCATTGGGCTTATTGTATTGCAGCATGTACCTCCCTGTATTGTTTTCACACGTCACATGTCAAGCACACGTCGCGAATTGTTATCTGTCATTCGCGGGTTACCCCATTTTCCGATACCAGTGGTGTGACCTATCTTTAATGTTTATTTTTGAATCCGGTTGGGAATTTCATATTTAGAACCTTCTAGTAAGCTTAGTGTAGAATTTTCATTTGTCAAAGTAGGTACATCGGTGTTTTCCCCGAGAGAGTAATTTTGTTATGAATATCCGGTCGCGATATTATGATATTCTGAGCTTGTTATTGCCCGCGCATAAGATAGATTAGGTATTATACACGCGCCGTTGTAAATCTATTAAGTTTAAAGTTACGGAGTCCTTATAAGAATATTTAGTATGTCAGGAGGGCTGTGGACTGAAGATATACCTCACATGACTCTCCAAGAGAATGGGCTGTGGCTGATTTGGACGCTTTTCAGCTCAGTTCATGAGGTTCACTGGCGAAAAGGTCGCGGGCCACAAGACCGAAGCAGTTGAGCGATTTGGAACTCTAATGAGGAAAATTTGCGGTATTATGACAGCCCGCGGTAATTCGACTAGAAGGCTCATTAGTTCGTCGATAAAGTGATTGCACGTTTATTTTGATAGTGAGATCGATAATAATTAAATGCACGCGAGGTAGACATTAAAATTGTTAATAGGCAGGATCGTTTTGACTGTAGCTAGTCGTGGCATATTTTTCGCGTAGTAATATCCTGTCCTATTTTGAGTCTCTGCCGAAAGTACGTTTAGGTATTTAGAGTCAAGAGGTAGATAGTTAAAAGAAAGCTTTCAGCCCCTGTAGTCTGTACACCATCAGGAACCTTTTTCAGTTGTATATATACACTATATCTGATAGCCGAATTTCGGCCCCCTTTTTGGTACCTGTTCGAGGCGTGAGGTCGCATCGAAACTGGGCCAGTCTCGGACCTTCGGAGTTTTATTTTTGCCTGAATTTTGGCAAGAAGGTTCGTTTGACATGGAAGGCCCTCTTTCGGTGGCTAATTCCTCCCATAGACCTCGATCATGCTTATCAACTTTAAGGCGGGACGAAGTTCGATGGGTCAGCTTGTTACATATAAACTGATGATAATAATAATATATTCAACTGTTTGCAGAAAAGGAAAACTTTGCAGTATGTACCTACTATTACATTTTTATAATACCCGAAATATTTTCTGACGTCCACGCGTCCATCCTCAGCGGGGAGTAGGTATATCAAAACAAAGTTTTTCTTTTTCTGCATTATGTCGAAGGTTGAAAACAGTGTTTATTATTTTAATGGATATAGATTCATTTTTTTTTCATACAAACACTCCTGTATAATTTAGGTATGTTATACGACAACCACACTTGCTCACACGTTAAAAGTCACTTAATTCAAATAATCGAAATTAACTTCTGCAGAATTTTGGCCTCCTGAACAGTGTTTTTCCAACCCGTCCTGTCTTGCGCAACGGACTCCCATTGATTTCCCATGCCCAATTTCCCGTCCCGAAAATTCTTTGTGGTCCTTTCCATATATAGTAGATGTACGGACCTTGCAATACACCTGATCCCGCTGCCGACCATTTCCATTCTCACAATACAAGTTTGTTTTCTGTGAAATACGTCGCCCAAAGTGTATTTGTGTTCACTTTGGGTGAGTTTCTGCTAATTCATTTTTATTTTGAAAATAGAACATAGAAACAAATTAAATGCACTTTATTTTTACATCAGTGATGTGAGTCCGGAAGTTTCTGTTTTCTTTAAAAGTATGCTTGGAGAACATCTACAGACTGATGCCGTATTTCCTTCTATGCACTTAGGTACTCTCTCAGGAATACGAACACTTTTATACCTAATTAAGAAGCCTTAATTTTTTTAAGAGTTTCTTTCCTGCACTGAGTTACATTTAATTTTCTCAAAATTTCTTATGAGGTAGGCCTAGCATTCTTGCTTTTGATTCGACCACATAAAACAATTGTAAAAAATGCTTGTAACAAAGTTTTCATAGTGTAAAATGTCATGAGTCTACTAAAAAATGCCTGAATGATATTCCGTCAACGTTGACTGGATAGCCCCCCAGCACGGAGCTGAAGCACCCAGGCGGGCACCACAAGAATTAGCGCTGATAAGTCACCATAGTGGTGGTACACCACCGGGTGATTAGTGATCGTGCTCTGCGGAGTCCCTCGCCGTGGTCGCCATTGCTGCCACTCTGCCTGAGGCCTTCGAGCTGTTAGCTGTGAATCCTGATTGTTCCAATTGTGAATATTATATTATCTAGTATTTAGTTAGTGCGAATAGTTTGTGGTTCCGGAGAACTCCCCAGCACCCCCAGGTATGTCAACAAGCATTCTAAACACTGGCCCACGGCGCCGTTAATCACTTTACGTTATTACAGCACTTTCTTCGCATTTTTGGAATAGTTTGTCGCCCCCCTAATAATCAACCTAATCGTTGTCTTTCTTTATTCATAATATTTAAATTAGCCATGCCCTTAACCTCCATGCACTTGCTCTTAACCCTGAATACAGTTTAACAATTACATCAATAGTTTTATACCTAAAATGTTCATATCAATAAAATCAGGTTGTATTCGTAATGTTAATGCTAAATTAAAAAAATATCAATGTAGGTTCCAAAATTATCGATTTTTCATGGTACATTTAGGACCGTCTGCGAGCTTACGACCGTCTTCTATTGTTGTACTTAGATAATATAAAAGGATAAATTAGTGTGATCACTTTACGTTAACAATGTTTCAAAATACCAAAACCCATCACGATTGTTTTCTGGTGACTAAATAGGTGGTTGATACGAAATATTTTTTTTTAATTCTAATCATAAATTGTATTATATTATGTAAGGATCTAGGAAAATAAAATGTGTCGAATAATAACAAAACAATTTCTTTGACTAATTTTAAGTAAGCAATCATTTCAAGCAATGTGTCCACAATGTTGAGTGGTGTAACCAAGGATTGTAATGCAATACGTCTGATACTCCAAGTATCTGCCTATCTCTATTGATGTTATTTTACGCAAGATTCAATAGCAATGTTACACTATTTCATAGACGCACTGTATTGACTTAAGCAAAGGAATAGAGCGAGGATTAAATCAAGTATCAACAATTTTCTATACAAAGTGTCAAAATAGCAGACGGAACTTATTTCCTGAGGCAAGTTTTTCCAGTCAACCGGTCCCATCCAATTTGAGACAGGCCAACCCCGGGTAGGAACGTTTGAAGTGAACCTGGGACCTCTTCATCAGAAGTAAGCACCATTAACTTTGTAGTATCGGTTTTTAATGTCACTTTTGATGAACCAGTAGAAAATGTTTTCATTTTGACGTATTTATTTCAAACTGTGTGTTGTAAAATTGGCAAAATAATTTCGCTGCGGAAATTATAATGCATTATTGTGTCTCTTATATAAGTCTGTTAAAATCGTTTGTAACTTAGAATTATTAAAAATCGGTTTGCTTATTTGCTCATAAAAATCATCTGTAGCAATGTCGTGATCAAGGTAAGTAAAACTATAACTATTTGATGAGCATTATAGATATTAGATAGCATTAGGTAAATCAATAATTAGAGTTCATTTTTTAAGAGATATTTTTTTAACAAATGTCTTCTACTACTGCTGTATTCTGAAGACTGGCTTAGTGGGATCATTTTAAGCTAACAACGTTCGCCATTTAAGTATGGAAATCTTTGAGATATTAAACATTTCGAAAAATCAAGAACTGAATTGGTTGGAAGTCTTGTTTCGTTCGCCGGTTTTCGTACTGAAGTTTCGATCTTGTGAAAACCATCAATGACACAGAAATAAACCTTTTCATTCTGTGAAAGATATCATAAGTATATTTTCTCACTTGGGGTGAGTTTTGATTCATAAAAAAGGTTAATTGAAGTGATTTTTAATAAGGGTTTAATTATTATTTTTATTCATAGGTACACATAGGTATTTACAATATTATATAAAGAGATAAATAGTTGATTTATGTATATAGTTAATGATTGAAAAAACCAGTAAACAATATTAAACTATTTATGTGTTGTTTTTCTTTACTGTTAGTTAAAGATATAAACAAAAAACATCATGCATAGTCTGACGAATCATGGGTAAGTCGAATGTGTTAACATTCTGTACCTGCCTTATCCTTAATCTATTGGAACATTTCGTTGTAAGAAAAAAACGGAATAATAAAAAACAGGTAATACTAGATGGAGCCCAGCCAAATAGTTCTAGCGGCCTCCAAACGCTGCCTATTAATAATAGAGACTTGTGCGGAAATGAAGGCTCACAATATACTGTACTGAGGTTTGGCCAAACAAATTTGTGCTGAAAAGACGCCGTGCGTAGTAATATCGGCGTGTGTTGATGCGGCTGTTTTATGAATGAAAGATGGCAGGTATCATACCATAAAATAACCATTAAAATATGATACCTATAATTTAATTTACTGTTTACAAACAGTAGAAGACGGTCGTAAGCCCGTAGTGGTGTGTTCCATTTAAAAATTGAACATCAGTAATAAATTGTTAGAGTCATTAGTTGTTATATATTCGTTAATTGCATTGTTGTTTTCTTTTGCCGTTGCATTTTTCAATATTTAGATATAGTGTGGGGGATTTTACAGGAACTTAAGAACACTTTATTTTACGGGATTTTGTAGATAATTTTCGGGTCAGGCCTTTCATTTCGTGTTGTATCCACGTAGTTTTAGTCTAAAAGTAAAACAATGACAAAAATAATTCAGTTAAAATTATGAATAGTTGTTATGTAACAGTTCTTTGATGTGGAAAACTCTCTGCTCTGGGCTGTTCCTGAAACTTTTTCCAAGAATACTACCATCGTTCATCATTATTATAAAATTATATTATTATTATTCATTCTGACTACAAAATAAAATGATTGAAATATTTGTATTTGCCAAAAAACTTGTTTTGTAGTAGATAAATTATTAAAAACGAATTTTGTTTACTACATATAATATGTATCGATAATCTTCTAAAGTCGTGAATCAAGTGATCTACGTACACGAGTCGATTATGTTTTAACGTGAAACATTTTAATGTTCCATTACCTGATTGTGGAGATACTCGTACCACCTCTCATTCATACGAACATAAAGCACTATATTTAGTAACTTTAATTAAAAGTTCTTGTTGACGTTTTGACTTAATCTGCTTCTAGACACATGTGTAATCAGATCAAAACAAAACATGCAGGTTAGTTACATTGAGTTGCTTTGTGAGATATCGAACTGCATTATGGTAGATAGGAAGGTACTTATAGATGTTAATGAGTTGATAGCAGCCACAGTGTGCACACCATCCACATTCCTCACGCATTATCTCCTGTTTCTTGCACTTCCTGATCCTTCCACCCCACGTGCTTCCTTTGCTTGACCAATGGTTCCTTTTATCAGTGGTTCATCTATCCTTTTTGGTAACCCTCGGACTTGTGAAACTTCTGCAAGGATCATTAACACTTTCCACGTGAGTCTCGCACTTAACAGATCCACGGAAAACAAATCAGGTAAGATCAGAAAATTGGCACACGAAAATAAGAGATAATCCGCATTGTAAATCGTTAAATTAACGCATATCCCTTCATTGTCCAATCAAATATACCTAATAATTAGTTAAGTGCGATCGTAACTGTGTATTTTCGTTGAAACAATCACCGCATGCGAAATAGTTTCATCCTATCCAAACTCCCTTTACGCCCAATCAGGGGCATATGGAGACAACAAAAGATCTCCATTGCGGTCGATCTCGCGCAATGTTTATGACCTCCTCCCACAATATTTCCAGATCCCTCAGCTCTGCTTCGAAGGAGCAGAACACGGTATGAGAGGGTCTTTCTCGTTTTCGGGACCCTGATGGGAGGAACCACAGCCCTCTCCTCGGCCAAACTATCATTCGGCATCCTTAACACATGTCCCAGCCAAGTCCATCTCCTCTTCATATAGTGGTAGAAGTGATAGAATGAATGGGAAATAGTATCATACACATGACGAAACCATTCCAACTATGGAACTTATTTTTCATGCCCGTAGTCGATAGTTGCTATGACAATTAATAATAAAACGAAGTCGATCTTACAAACATGTGATAGGTATTTGAGCAGAGGTTCTTACATACAACTGTTTCTACGACAAGAAGAAATGTAAATTTTTCCACAGTTCTCAACGTGATAATATAAAATTTGAACCCATTTAGGTACGACATAACTGATTTATAGGACAATCAAACAATCAATGACCCTTTTCCATGCCTGACCTCCGACAGGTTTTGCTGCTTATTTATTTATAATAGAAATTAGTAACTTGGCACCAGAAGTCAAGCAATGCACGCTAGTGGAGCGTTTTTCATGATACGAAGTTCCTTGATGAATAACTATGATTCAAACCCTCAAAAATTGTTAAAACTGAAATCCATTTAGAAGAATTCAACAACTCACATAATATCAATAGCATACAATACCAACGTGGGTCGGGGTATGTCCATAATTACTGCCACCGTCATGTGACTAATTGCTAGCATAGCAAACTTCACCAAATATTCCGTCGCTGATTGATGAGGGCACGATTTGCATATTTGACCTAGAAGGCTGTTGATGGCTGCACGGATCATTATGAAGATTAAAATAACAGGCAAAAAATCCACCATTGAAAAAGTGCCTATTGAATTGATCGTCGCATTGTTATGATGTCCAATCATTTCTTCAAATGATTGGACATAATTGCCTAACCTCAAAACCGCAAGCTACGGTTGCCGGATTTGACAAGCTTGACTTCCTTCCTGCAGTGTCCTCCCACAACAATCATGCTCCTCCCACGGCCACTGGTGTCATCATGGTTGAAAATCAACTCATCATTTAGTAAAAAAAACCACCATAGATCCATCATGAGAATAATCACTGCTTTCAACAGTACTTTAATAATAGATGGGTTTAATGGGTTCGATCCCAGGAGCCGACCATCTTCCTCTTTCACGACACAAGCTTTAAGTAGCTTACTGTGAAAGGTCAAAGAGTGTGTGTAGTATTCACTTTGAGTGAACACAGATTTATTTTAACAAAAAAATATATATATAATTCCATTTCCAGTTCCAAGTTTTCTACGTTTGAAGAAAACTGAAGCTCCAGACATTTTTTAATAAACCCGGTTTCGCTCAAAATGAACACAAATATTTTTTGGCATATTTCACTGAACGTACAGTCTGTTTTGTGAAAGGGGAAGGTGATCGGCACCGGGATCGAACCAATTAAATCGCTATAAGCTACCAGCCACTTCAAAACAATACACTCTCTAAATGTGTAGTCATGTATGGATTGTAGTTGACACTTTTATCCAAAACATCTGCTGATACTTGAACTCGATTCTGTTACGGGTTTTAGGTCTTGGACCAGGAATTGCGGCTGACGCGTGGAGGTTAAGCAGCAACGCAAAAATGCGTGCACTTACGATTATATGGTTATCTTCATGAATATGCCATGATATCAGATCTGCAGGGAATACTCTGCAAGAGATAACAGACAGTAGCAATGCATCATTTGTTTATAGATAGTTTCAATTATTAGGCTATAGACGCTCAAGGTGTCAGGGATAAGTTGGTGAGTTCCTTTGCCCAAAACATGAGAGTTTGATAATGTGGAGTTCAAAACTCTGCAGGACAGTAGTAGCCACCCAAGACGAATAAATTAATCATCATTATGTCTGCGCACCTCTATTACACGTCATCTTGTTTATTTATTGAACAAAGCATAGAGCCTGCAGTTGCTGCAAATGTGTCGCAACCAGCAGTGCTGCGCTGTGATCGTCCTTCTCCCCGCTGAATATAATTACCACCTCATTAACATCTGCACCACACTCAGGTGCATGGTATTGTGTTGTGTAACTCGACTGGTGTTGGCTCACACAGGACAGGCCCTGGGCCCTGATAGAAGTAATGTCCGCCTTGATCCTGTCCCTCTGGTATCTGCTCTTGCAGGTCAATATCAGAAGGTTTTCTTCTGCGTTATATCTGAACAGTGAACGATTATGAAAATTCACGCGATGACAGTCAAATTTACCTCTTACAATCAAACAAGAATTAATTGATTGTGTCGTTGGTTCTACGTGTAGGTATACTTATAATATTGTTTGTTTCGCTTCTAACAATACCGTATATTCCGTATCTAGCTTTGGTAAGGCAAAGTAAATACGTTTCAGTTTCTTAAATTCTAAGCCCATTTCTTTGGCTTCATCCGGAGACATGGCACCTTTTCTTTTTACTTCTGAGCTGACCTGCTTATAATATTGTCCAAAAAAAATTCAAGATGTCTTTTAGAACTTAGGTTCCTGAGACATCCAGGGGTATATTAAAGATTTTTCTAAATGTCGAAATCATCAGAATATTTTGACGTTTATCTTTGTTTCACTACGTGTCTATATAGAACATAGTCTTGCTAATCGCTACAATATCAAATTATTTCCCACATTCGCCCAATTCTAAAATATATTTCCGCAAATGCCACCAAATGTCTTATTTTCAATTTTCTTGATCGAGTGATAACTACTATTTATTTTTATTATCATTAGTCTTGTGAGTTTCTCAATAACGATTATTGAATAATTATTACTGTTTGCTTAATGCGGTGTTCATGCGTGGCGAATATCGCCAGGACACCAAAATATCGCCAGCCAATTGAACCGTGTGAACAGATTGTCGATAAATCAGAAGCGATAAAAATGGTTGAAAGCGATATCGCCTCAAGTTGACCACCTTTCAACTTTTGTTTCTGGTGGAACGATGCACGCATGCGCAGTCGCCAGGGCGTCCGTATCTATGGATGACAGCAGTGCTCCAAAAAAATTCTCCTTAGAATCCAATGCCGCGTCCAATATCTGCGTTTTTTTTTTTTTTTTCTTAATTAGGAGTGTCTTTATATGGTCTAAAACAACACTTTCAACTAACCCCAATTACTCCGCGACTTCTACCTCGACGTCCGCCATTTTTAAAACAATCAGCGCACCTGACAGATTGAATGTATGTCGGTGGACTCGTGTGAACACATGATGACACAACGTTCACAGGCGACCGAGCGATATTTTTTTATGCAAGCGAAATCGTCTGGCCTTATATCGCCTCGTGTGAACACCGCATAAGAGTTAAAAATCGACATCAAATAATAATATTCAATACGCCAACCATAGCAGAGTTATGTAAGTAGAGGTGTAATTATAATTTGTTTTATTTATTTAAATGAGTCATTGTAATGGAACATGATATAGTTAGTGGAAATTGTTGGGTGCCTCGCAGATAGACTGAAGGTCGCCCCCTCCCTCCTTCCACAACATTTTGGCCGACAATAATCAAACAGCCTACCGCACGGCCTCACTGCTGCTAATGACTGCGGAACTCTTCCTGTTCTGCGAAATTATGCTGTCTTCTGTCCAAATACCTCACTGAACATGTTGGTGCTAGTGCTGCGGCGGTATTAGAAGAAGGAATGACTGCTGTTCTTTAATTAACGTCTTCTGAAAACAGCGCTGAGCGATTTGGACTTGTTGTGGGCGGGGGTTATTGGCATTGGGCAGGATCGAAAAAAGATGTGAAAGGAATAGGAAGAATTATAGACCAAGGATTATTCCTAGGAAAGTATGGATCTGAAGAATAATTATCATCTGAACAATTATACACCAAGGATTATTCCTAGGAAAATTTAGTATCTGGGACATATCATGCGTGGGGAGAAGTATGGGCAGGTCCGTCGCGTGGTCCCCCCCCCCCCCATAAAACTTGGAATTTTGATCATTCCAGTTTTGGTATAAAACTGCAGATATGCTATTTATTTTATAAAAGAACTAGTTTTTGAAATGCGCCCGCGCGCTCGCACTAACTCAAAACCGCTTTTAAATTTATTGCAAACTTAAAAAAACAATTAAATTATTACAAACTTGGCATTCGTATGGCTCTTCTCCGTTATGAAGACGCTGGTTCCCTGGATAAGCGACGGACGTCTCTTAGCCAAAATTTCCTGTTGCTCGCTCGCTCGCTCGCGATGAAAATAAAGGATGAAATAAAGCTTATTTAAGAGTTTTTTTTTAGATTTAAATTTAAAAACTGTTTAAGCTTTATATTGCAAATATGTATTGCATATCTTTGGCTTTTCTCAGCTTTGAGTTTGCATGTGAATTCCTGCCCCCGTAGACAAATTCAAACTGGCGTTCGACTACAAACGAAGATTTCGCCAATGTATAGTGCGAAAATATATCTGTCCACTGGAACAAGTAAACAATTATTTGAACTAAGCAATGACACTGATATAAAATTATAAAAAGTGGACAGCTAATTTTCTTCCTACTCTACATTGTCGAAGAATTCGTTTGTAGTCGATCGCCAACTGCATTTTGTCTAGGCCCCCTGGACTATACCACAAACAAAATAGAATTTGTTTTACCCACGGCGGCACCCCTCGTATCGCGGCGCCCTAGGCGACCCCACGGTCACCCCACCCACGCGACGGCCCTGAGTATGGGCTAATCCACCTGACACTGAAGGGAAAGATCGAGGGTCGCAGAGAGGCTGGAAGGAGGCAGTAGTCCTTGCTGCATAGTGTTAGAAACTGGACTGGTACTGTGAAACTATATTGTTCCGAGTGGCACAGGACAGAGAAGGATTCCTCCGCAGTGATCGCCAAAGCCGACGTTGGGACTACCTGCCACGGTACCAGAAGTAGAATATAATATATTCTAGAATATATTATTTACATATTATGTACTTGGAAACACTAGCAGCACCGCTCAATATGAGACAGGATATATTATTATACCTAGATGACAATCAGATATTTTCCAACAAATTGTTGTAGATTCGTTCGTAAACAAATTAGGTTTATTTTTCAAATGAAAATACGTAACGGATATAATTAGGTGATTTTTTACAAACATGATTCACGTTTTGTGTTTAATGAATGTAGGTATGTAGGTATGCTATGTGATCGCAGTGTGAAGCAGTTTTAAAACCAATAAAAATAAGCGAATGGTGAAAATGGCACCAGTCCAGAAACCAACCTAGTCAGCTCTTGGGCATAGATTTTTATATTATACCTACTAGCTTTCCCGACAGACGTTGTCCTGTGGTTCTTGCTCGAGGCGGCCCTCTCATATGTACATATTGTGCACTGCGCCCCCATAAAAGAATACACAATTAATTCGATTGAGTTAAGCTAATAAAATATTAACATTATAATATTTCCAAAACATCCATATTTCATTCGTATTTAAAATTCAGGCGGGAACAACGCGAGAATATAATATGCGCGCGCAGACATGTGCCCGATGTTGACTTTGTATGAAAATAATTGGAGTAAGTGGGATGGGCTACTGTAAGAGCAGCAATCACGTATGCGAGAATGAGAGGGAACTGCCATCATGGCGTTGGCGCGTCGCAGAAAGTCGGTTCCATACTAATTTTATAATTATATTTTATACTATCCATTATCTACTTTTTATTAATTATTCTGTTATCCGGAACGGAGAAGAATCCAATAAATCAAACATCAGAAGAATCCATTCAGCCCATCTTGAGTTTTTAGTGTTCGCACTAACCCGACTTTAATTTATATTGGAGATACCTACCTAAATATGGTTTTATGGCTTACCTAATTATGGTTTGCTAAAATAATTTAAATCAAACAATTGATTTTTTATTCCTCGAATTATTTAATACCCTGCCTGACTAGTTTCGCAGGTACCTACAGGTCCTGTATGGTCGCAGGTGACACTTCTTAGACTCAGAGTATCAAATAAATAGTGAATAAACAAATACGAGATTGTCGTATAACTCTATTTACATAATTCCACCAAGAATTCAGATTCAACCGTTAATTTAATTAAAACGAAGTTCCTCTAAATAGGAAGCGAAGTAGTAAACCTACCTATTAAATAAAAGTATTTCAAATTAATATTTAAAGGTGAAATATGAATCACAACTGACAGCTGCAGACTTCCCTTCGCCTTGGTGGTTGTCCTTTGAAGCGTGCCAGTCTCCTCAAGACCGCCTTTTGCTATTTCCATTTCGATGTCTCTCGCGTTGATGTCTCTGAAAAACATTCACAACAGACGGGAGGTTATAGGCTACAAGGCTGTATGCTCGTGTCTTGATCAACTCGAGAATGGCTAGACCGATTTGGTTGATTCTGGTTTTGAAATATTCAGATAAGCTCACGGTATTTTTAAACAGTGACAAATTATGGAAAATTTTCTAGGAAAATAACTTCTTAACTATTTTGTTTAACGTTACTTGGTAATCTGGTTTCTTATATTATCTTTGTCTATTTTTTTGCAGCACAATGCAGTCATATTCGGCCATCTTGCTCTTTGTAGCGACCACACTTTCTGCCGTAATCGCAGCACCCCAGGTAATTTGATGTTTCATCCTCAAGATTATTTTTAATTTAATTTATTTATTATGGTCATAAAAGCTGTGCCCCAATGCCCTAAAGATGGCAAATTCGCGAGTCTCCTGCATGCGACTGTGGAGAGCCAACCCAGACCATAGAACATACTGTGAAAGAGAAGCTTTTTGTGACTCTTTTGTGGAGATGTACATTGTACAATGTTACCCCTCATCAGGCTCTGCAAAGGTTCAACGAATTGGATATTGTTTTGTAGGCCTGTGATCTCCTAGAGCTGTAGCCAGTCTGTGAACTATCTCTCAAACTTTTTTTTCTTTTCAAATTTTTACTTTTATCATAACTTTATTTTATTACTCATAGTATATGGAATACCTATACATGAGTCTTGTGATCGGATTTCAAAAAAAAAATAGATTTCGCTGAAATTAATTTTCTCGACGTTTTCGAGGATGTAGATTCCAAAAATGCAAAAAAAATTTTTTTTAATTTCCGCGTACCTATACGCGTACACCAAAAATGTGTGCGCACCCATAACTCATAGTAATTCTTAACCGATTTGATTGAAATTTGGTAGAACGGTTAGCCCCTCGATGTAGATGAGTCAGTAAAATGTTGAGATCTCTACCTTAAGGAAAACCTTCTTAAAGTATCCAAAGAAAATTTCACTTGTACTAGAAAAAGGGCTAAAAAAGAAAAAAAAAATTTCTTAGATTTTCATAAAATTTGGTATAAAAATTCTATTGTCGCTGCAGCCAGGGAACTAAGTCATAAAGAACGCGTGGTCCAAAATGACAGCAGAATATGCTGTGACTGTGACAAGGTCTATCTTTCAAATTTTGCTCTTCTTATTCGTATCCACGGCAAATTCATATATAGATACATCATATTAAAATACCATGGTATAAGTATGCGCATTAATCAAGAAATAGACTCCAGGCAGAAAACTAATGATGAAAATTATAATAAAATGGCCATAAGTACGTGCGCAGAAACATACAAAGAACCACACGGGATGGCTTTGCCTAGCAGTTTGTGATGTTGCGCTACTGGTGAATATCCAATGGCTAATTAGGACCAACGTAGTCGAGATGGTCGATAGATAAGTGGTTTGGTCGCAGACTTTCCTTCAATGATTATCGAGACTATCACCACTCCCCACCATTTCAAGTTCCCGGTGCAACGCCAAGTGCATCAGGGCCTCCCTCAGTGTCTCCCCTGTTGCCTCTTTCACCTGGTCACTCGAGGGAACCTAGGGAAGATATTAATATCGTTAACCATATTTTCTAATCAACAAAAGAATCGAGTATTAATTTTGATTAGGAGAACAGGTTAAATGTAGACGCATGAACGGGTTAAAAGTCAACTTGAGAGACCGGCCGGGACAACTCGTAGTGTTGTTGAGATTTATTTGGACAAAAGAGATCATCACATAGTCCACTGTGTCGACCTTTAGTCTTATATTGTGGCGTCATGTTCCAGGTGCCTTTTGGAGTAACCTACGATAATGGAAAACTTGGAGTGAACTTCTTCGGATTCAACGCCGCCGTTGGTATTGGCGGGCAGCTGAATCCTAACGGCACTGGTGGTGGACTCTTCGCTGAAGCCGGTACTCCATTTGGACAGAGAGCAATCGCCGGACTAGGAGGCAATATTGACGGAAGACACATGGGAGGTTGTGGATATAGCTTATAGTCATTGTTGAAGGTTCGCAGGTCACTTTGAATACTTAATGTCCAGGTGTTTTTGCAGGTGGTCTGTATGCTGGAGCCACGGCAGGTGGTAATATCAAAGCATCCGCCGGCCTCAATGGAGATCTGTTCAATGATGAGGTAGGAAGCAGTGGCAGAGGAAGCTTGTACTCCAGCGCCTCGGCTGGACCCGCGAAGACTGGCAAGACGGTGGAGAAGGAGTTCAATAGTGGGGGGTACGATGTGGAGGAATACCAAGCCAACAAAGTAAAGACCACAGTGAACGAGTACGAGGCGAGGCCCGCTGTGACCAGGCACGAGTTCAAGGCTCCAGCGATGGAGACGCTCAACGAGGTCCAACTGGACAGCAGACATGGCTTGCTGGATACCACGCAGATCAAAGTGGTAAGAGAGGAGATGTTTTGTTCTTATCTAGTTATCTAGGCACCAGCTACTGCTAATGGCCCAAAATCCCAAATTACTCAACGACGAGCAAATGGGTTATAAATAAAAAAATCTTCAACATCACACTCTTTCTAGGGTGGAGAGACGGAACTATAATAGTGATCAATTTGTTATTTATGCGGTCTGTACAGAGACATCTGTGTGGCGAGAGGCGAAGGAAAACCTAATTGAATGGATTCATTGATCTTTGCCTGCCTTCACTGTATTGTGTCGTTTGTTTATAAATAGGTGTTGATAGTCATGATTCAAACCATCGCAAACCATGATAATAATGTGTACTTATCATATATTTTATAGATCCCAGTAGTGGTAAGAAAAAAGGGGAGACGCGCGTATCTCCGCAAACAGGCTCATTTAGGAGCAAACAGCGTTGGCTATGGCACAGCCCATCTGAACGCCTACCTGTCTCCCAACTACCAGCCCCCGGCCCCAGCCCAGGTGTTCTTGAAAGAGCCAGAAGAGCACATCATGCCCATCTACCACAGCAGCCCCCCCAGCAGGGTGCACGTGGAGAAGGAGGTGGTCGTCAGCAGGCAGCACAGACCTGACTTCTTCCAGGATATCTTCAATGTAGGACCTCGCGCCGATCAGAAAATATACCTAATTAACTCAATAATCGCCTCCTCTGACAAAGGCGCGGGTCTGGGTGCGGAGAAATATTCTCAGAATTGCCAACATTCTTGGTGTATCTCTGGTTCTATATAGTAATGGTGCTGGTGTCATTCTTCATATTGTGCCATAAGTCTAACAGTCATATTATCAGACATATTTACAGGACCCATAAGACTGCAGAGTTCTTATAACATACCCATCATATTCACTAATTCATTACGTCCATTATTTGGTTCCAGGCCTAACAGCTGGGGCGCCTTGTCTCCCACATTCCTACTTAGTAACGCTAACACTTTAATAGTTCTATACCAAATCAGGTGATTATTTATTTACAATTATTCTATGTACTGCATGCTTCTATTATGTATTGCCCCTCCTCTTATAGGGCATTGTAACTCCATCACTAATAATATATACTTAAGTAGGTATTCTGGATTTACAGAAAGGCATTTGCGATATTTTTTATTGAATCTTGAGCGCTCTCGTCTAACTCAAGAAAACACAGACGAAAATCGTGAAAGTGCAACTGTGTTTTTCTAAATTCACAATAATGAACTTTCACTACGTAAATACACAAACCTTTCAAAAAATATTAACATATTCATTTATACAAACTAATAAATAGTATTTAAAATTTATTTTAAAAATAACAACTCTATTTTTTATTAATTCTACTCGAATCTTCCTCAATTAATTCCATATTATAGTCTGTCTGTGACATTGTCAGCTGATTGTAATTGCCCATATTTCCAGATTCCCATCTCCACTCTGGGAGCCGTCAGCAGGTTCCTGAGCAACTCGGCCAGCGCCAAGTCTGGCTCCATTGACATCAGGAAGTCTGTGAGGTACGAGTAGCGGACCCAGGCCCGGCCCCTCCTCTTACACGGGCCCGCTCTCCTCAAAATCACTGTGATTATTTTTAAGTATTACATTTTTTCAATTATTGTAAAACCCTCATGTTCATACAATATTTTATAATTATAATAATATAAATATTTAATATAAATTTTTACAGAATAATTTTATTAAACATTTTTGAGATATTTTTACCCAAGCAAACTTGTGCAATGAAAGAGAAAAATATTCGATTTTTCAGGCCGAAGATCCTTGGTGGTATTTATCCAATATATTGTCTTAATTCGTAATACATTTCTTATAAGTTTAAAAATCATTAACCGTTTTCAAATTACTCAATTATTCTTCTTCAGTAAGACTAAACTTGAAGTGGTTGGTAGACTAGCGGTCAAAGAGTGTATTTGTGTTCACTTTAAGTGAGCACAGATTAATTTTTTCTAAAAAAAAAAATACAAATTTTATTTTAACAAAAGTTGTTGAGAAATATTTACAAATAGACATATATATGTCTTCTCATATGAGAGAAAAGAGTGGTGGCCCCCGTTCTCACTGCCTACCCCTTCCGATTTTTTAATTCTTTTTCCACGACCTACCATCTTTCATGCGGGAGATACCTGTTATTGGAGCGCTGGAGATTATATATATTTTTCTTTCATGATTTTTTTAGTTTTTGTTGTTCAGTGTTCTGTTGGTTTCTCTAATAGATAATACCTACTACATATTATATACCTACTCGAAAGTATTACTTCACCTGGGGATGAAAACGGTAGCTTTCGAAAACCGGTTTAAGGTTATTAAAATTATACTGACGTTTCACATAAGGGAATCGTCTTTTCATTTTAGGTATAAAGATGAAATATTGAATTCACAATTCAATTCAAAAGGTCTAGAATAGTGTTTTCACAGATGACTCATTTTGTATAAATTAGGTAAATTCAATGACATCGATACGAGTCAAGTGCAGACATAATGTAGGTAGGTAGGTGTTAGCATTTTTACAGTTAAAAACCAAAAGAGTCTAACTAACTAGCGTCGACGTGCCATCAGGCTAACAGGCTAACATCAGGTACTCTTGTGGCAAGGGTCAATTAAAGATGTACGAATAAATTATCCAAACTAAACAATCATTTATTTTCTGAATTAAATTTCAATTCAATCAATTCTCCCTTTTACACCCCACTCAGGAGCATAGCGAGGCAACAAGAGCTCTCCATTGCGCAATGTTTATGACCTCCTCCCACACCATGTCCAAATCCCTCAGCTCTGCTTCGAAGGAGCGGAACACAGTGTGAGAGGGTCTTCCTCGTCTTCGGGACCCTGATGGGAGGAAGAACAGCGCTCTTTCGGACAAAATTATTGGCCGTTGTCTATGTGCTAAGACTAATCGAAATTCGACTAGAGGCGTGAGTGCCAACATTGTTCATAATATAACACAAGTACCTACTTACTTACGTGATACAATGGAAAAGGGAAACCCATAGGATCAAACTCAGCATCGTGGACTTTGAAAGTTTCAAGCAGTGGATGGAATTATGGGATGTAGAATATGTGAGAGATCGTGTGTTTCCAAATTATTATTAGGTAGCACAATAAAAATACGGTTTTGCGTGCATGGCCAAGGATTGTTCTGTAGTTAGTGTCACATACAACACAACTTTTTCACGTGTTTCTGTTTTCATAGGTAGCACGACCTCGTTAAGGATTAAGACTAGGTAAGGTGAACATTTTGCTTCTATGTATCAACTCATCAAAACATACTTAACATATTATTGTATTTTAACCCTTTGCAATCGTAAATCTTTTTTTCACGTCCTATAAAAAATAAACAAATAAGAAATGTGTACTTACGTTTTATTAATTTCCATCTCTGTACTGAATAGGGGTCCTGATAATATGATTGTCTTTTTTCATCTTTTAAGTTTTTAGCAATGATAATTTTATGTACCTAGGTACTTACAATAGATATATTGCAACGTTTAGGGTACCTAGGTATCTTTCTCATGAACAAAATAAATAAATAAAATATTGGTTACATATAAATAACGTATGTAACAAACTTTTTCGCCGTCCTATATTGGTTGATTTTATCAAATTACTTTTCCGACAGACGTTTCCCTGGCCTACCGAGGGAAGGGCGGAGGGGCGGACCGCCCCGGGCGCCTCTTTAGAAAGGGCGGCAAAATCTGCTTGAGCTTTGTTATACACGACCAGATTGATAAAATCAGAATTTATATTTCGACCAAAAATAACATTTAATTTCGGGTTTAAGGTCTTAAAATTTTTTTTGTGATGAATCCGCAGGAAGAAAAATCTGACAGAAGTTAGCTCTGTCCCAAAATTGAATATTTGTACTTTATTGGTGTGCAGTAAGTACTTATGTAAATTAAAATAAATATGCAAACTTTTTTATTTTGATTTTTTTTCATTCTCGTATATTTTTTATATGGGGGGGGGGGTTCCAAATTATATAAGGGGGAAGGGCGCCAAACTATATGGTGGGGGGGGGGAGATTTTAATTCCGCACCGGGCGCCAACCAAAAACCCACGGTACGCCACTGGTCCTTACTAAGAATATTGAATTCAAATTTTTTATTTATATAAAAATACGTTTAAAATAATATGTTTGAATGTTAAAAAAGATATTTCTGAAAACTCAAAAAAATCCATCAATAATCTGCGTACCGATATGTCAGTGGTTGTCAGGTAAACAATAATTTTCTTGTTGTAGATTTTTTCATAGATGGCGTTGGCGTCGCAAGAAATCCGTTCCATACTAATTTGAATTATATTTTATATTATTTCTTATCCATTGTTTAACTTTTTATTAGTTATTCTATTGTCCGGAGCGGAGAAGAATCCAATAAATCAAATATCGGAAGAATCTGTTAATCTAAGGAAGTGTTAACCCGACTTTCTTTCATAGATTTAAATTCTTATTAAAATAAAATGGAGATAAAAAAGTGATTTTGGGAACATTTTGTTGGAAATAAATAAAAAGTCATACGTAACATAGTACACCTACTCCATGCAAGTGGTCAAGATGCAATCTAAGGCAGATCTGGAGACATCTCAAGCTTCCTCACTTCAGAGCGCGGCAAACTGATGACCGAAAAGTCCAGGCTGGAGAGTGGAGAGCCAATGTATGGTGGTGTAGCTGGTGCACTGCGGAGTGTGAAGGTAAACCTGATGCTGTCGTAATCTTCGGGCCCGTGCACACCTAGGTACCAACCTCTGCAGACAAACCTCTCTTCTTTATTTTATTTCCTTAATATGAGTGAAGTATATTAATAATAGTTAAGTTAGTTACACACAGCATAAATGTGCTGAGCAATGGCGGGATTACCCGCTTAACGCCCATCTCATACATCCAACCATTTACAGAAACGAAATAAAAATATCCAAAGTAAAAACATAAAAAAAAAATATTTCACAGACTCTCATCTGTCAGGGAAATGGGACGGGAGAGGATAAGTAAAGAGTATCACTCAAAGTAAATACAAATACACTCTTTGACTCTTTCACAGTAACCTTAAAGCTTGTGTCGTGAAAGAGGAAGACGGTCGGCACCTGGGATTGAAACCACGGCCTCCGCACGAAACGGTAGGTACTTTCTAAAAACAAGCAACACGAAAATGGAAAGCTGTTGAAAGCTGTTCTGTACGCTGTGGTTTAGATAGAAGACATTTACTTGGTGTTTAAAATTTACCCTTTTAAGTTATTGAAGTTGGGAGTTTCTGAAGAATAACAAAACAACCTATGATTGATTAATAATTTATTTATTTACGGACTGTTTGGCCTTTTAAAAATTAAAATGTAATACAATATTTAGAATATAATTGTTTCAATATTACAGCAAAAAAAGCAATATATAAAATAACAAAACATTGTGGACACTGGAGTAAGAACAATTGAATGGATCAACGAAACAATAAAGCTGTTAATGAACAGTGATAAAAATTGATTAAAAAGTTCAATAATTATTATTTAAATGAAACAATTATTTAAATATATCCCCACCAAGAATGCACGTTCAGTTCGTTAATTTTATTAAAAAGTTCAAGTCCATCACTAAAACAAACAAGTCGTGTTGAAAGAAAATAATAATAATACGAAATGGGTCATTTAGACATATTAATAAAAATAATTGATCAAAAAATAAAATATAAAAAAAAACAAATGGGGTTAGCCTAATATAGATTAATTGATTGTATAAAAAGAAACAGGTAAATTAAGACACATCAATAAAATATTATTGATTAAACAAAAACAGCGCTCCCTTTTACACCCCACTCAGGGGCATAGGGAGGCAACAAGAGCTCTCCATTGCGCTCAATCTTGTGCCATCACATGAGGGATACTAGTCCCGCTGATGGGGTCCAGGCATCCCCGGAGCTTATTCATTGTGCCTTTTTTGATCTGTGGAGGTTTAAGGAAGTGAGGTGGTCAACCTCACCCTCCCGATCTGATTTTTCGATTTCCTGCCTCTTACAGGATACTAGAAAAACCAGCAAAAAAATGTTGAATAATAGGCATCATTGATTACTTCAAGTGATACGTTCCTGTGGTCCTTCTATTTCATTTCTTAGTCTTAATTTAAATTGTGAGATAGGAGTATTAAATATGCCTATAGAACCTAAGTAGCGGTTAGCCAAAATGCGAATACGTGAAGTAAATGAGAACACATGCTCGGATGAGCATCTGAAGATGTGTCGTAATCCTCTTCTTCTCTTAGTGTTTTGCCAGAGTATTCCAACGTTCCACAACCAAACAACATCAAGATGTTGAGCAGCAGCTCCCTCCTCACTAATCTAACATTAAATTCTTGTCTTTCGTACGTTTCACATCTGACAATAATAATACAATAACCATCCATATAGGTCTGATAAATAGGAGATATTCCACTAATTGTATAGCATATTTTTGTGGTAGTAAAACAACAAAGTAAAGATCTGCCAGATATAACTGACAGGTTTTCTTGCTAGTGTATGAGCGGGGCCGCCCGCCCTAGTGAGTTGTGAGGCCGACCTATCGGAGGTTTTCTCAGTCAAATCAACCGTCCCGCCAAGTACGGACTGGCCTCACACCAGCTGCCAAACAACAGCCACTGCCTCAGTCGTAGAGATTCTGCGCACGAGCAGCGCCGAGATTGCGGCAACAGATTAGTGGCAGCCGAGAGGGCGATAGCACCGTTGCATCACGCATAGAAATTGGACTGTCAGTTATTCAACACTTGCAACATTTGTGCGGACGTGAGGCGGTTTTGTTGTTGTGTTCTTATTTGTCACCGGTGAAGTGCAGGATGGCGCGCAGCGGTTGTTTAGTGATCCTTGCAGTGGTGTGCCTGGTCGGGCTGACTCTGGGGAAGCCTGCCAATGACATGGTGAGTCACACTTTCACCTATTTGATGGGCCATTCTAGGGGTCTTAATTGCTGCAAATGATGTGGGCCGGGGGGGGGCAAGGACATTCGAGTGCTTTCTAGTACTCTCCGAGTGGGTCATTAGTCAACTATTGTGTGTCTGGGTGTCACCCAACACGGTGAGAGACTCAGCCATGTCTCCCTCCTGCGAGTCACACGTTATTCGCACCGCTAGACCTGCTTGTTCGAGACTGTGCGCTTTTTGTTTCCAAACAAAACATGGGCCATTACTTTGCTCTCTGGACCCGCTAAATTTTCATCAGATAGTCCAGTGGTCAATGCGTTGACGTTGCGATTTAAAGGTCCCTCACACGTGGAGCCGGGTCTAGTAGAAAGAGAGAGCCTAACATCTTTGTGCACTTCCTCAACAAGTCTCCCTCGCGGCCGTGGAATGTTTGAAAGGCTCCACTCTGCATTACATAAACCGTGTTATTTAATTGTTGTACTGCAGAGTTGTAGTACCCGTCGACTTTACATAATAACTACGTGCTCCATGTAACACTTAGGTACTCATATGCACTATACTGCGCCACACACTTGTTTCACACCGCGAAATCGATATGTGTAGCTCGCAATCCTCTCAAGTCGAGATCAATATAAGTCATCTTTCAGGAAATGTCCCAAATAGAAATTAATCACGAACTTATCAATCTGTATACCAACACAAAAATGCAAATGACCCGACTTTACCCGTTAAATTAACCCGTTGGGCAGTCATGGCCCCTGTGTGACCCTTTTAAACAACTTCATTTCTGTCGTTCAAATACCAACGCATTGTGGCTATAAAAATATTCTTAAAGAAATGTTTTTTTGGCAATTTCCATTGTGTAATCAAGGCCGTGTCTTTGAGATATTTGGCAAGACTTAACAGAACTTTAGCCATAAAATTACAACACACCTTTGACATAAAAATAGCCATAGGTACTGCAAGAGCGACAACTTTTCCTCAAAGAGTAAGAACAATTTTCAGCGAGCTGTTAAAATGTTTAATTGAAAAGTGTGATGTGTTTGGAATGATAAGTACTGCGTGAAATTGTGTTACTCAACACACTAATAATAATTATTAATAGTAGGAATATAATATTATTATATTAGTGATGTACATATTTGCTTGTGTTTCTTCCCTAGAGAAGGTTCGACAGCCTTGCATAGTTGGTAACTTGAACATCTTATATAGTTTCCCCAGTATTAGCTGCCTAAACCAGACTCAGATATCTGAAATATAAATAACGCAGTGGTATTCGCAATGAATGAAGCCAACACGTGTTTTACTTCTACAAACGCTTGTCCGTTACATACATATGATGCCTACTACAATAGTATTGGCACTCTGATTCGCGTTCCAGTAAGGATGACGTGGTCCTGTGAGGCCTTTGTGTCTTGGCTACTTGGCACTTTTCAGTGCTATCCCGTCACCCATCATGTTTATTCGGACGTTGACACGGTACAACAGAATGTGTTTTATGTGAGGCATAATTGGGCCGTTACGCAGAGAATGTGGAATGACCATTGTTACGTGTCTTCTACGGAGTCGGAATCTGCTTCAGCTTCTCTTCTTCTTTTAACCATGAATACTTGCCTCGGCTAGTGTTGGTAGAGCGGACTCCAGAATCTCTGGTCTTTGGAAGTTCGATCCAGGAGGAGATGATGATTTGTTTAATCAAAGATGTTGTTTGATAAATTAAGAAACACTTGTTTATTGCGTGTAACAGGAAATTGGAAAATATACAAAAGTTCAGAATTTTCACGTAATTCACAACAGTAATTGTATCAAATTTACAATCAATTAAAATGTTTGCTTATTCTTTTAAAACAACAATATTAATCACTTTTCGTATCTATGAATATAATTGGTTGGATTCTAAGGAAATCGCGGTAAGAAATGGTTTGAGTTTCTCCAACTATCAGGGAGTACTCTAAAATTTTATACGTCTGATTCCCACAAGGTGAGTTTTAAGAATGAATTTTGAAACAAAGGAAAAAAATACTTAACGGTCGTTTTACTTGGGTCAGCAGGCCCGTGATCATGTGACTATGGGTGAGAGAGATGGAAGATATCTGCCTCTCATATTCCCATACTCAGTAGCGAAAGTTTGACAACATAGGAATAGAATCTGCGTCGTAACTAATTATAAAAAAGGGGTGGAGAGAAAGTGAGTGAGTGAAATGCATAGGCATCCATCCCACTTACACCAGTGCAATTATATCCATATTTGGCAACATGACCTGTGGCCTACGTGCAAAATCGCACGATCAACAGAAACCAAATTATAAATAGATGCATACCTGTTAGTATAGGGGTAGGTATGTATAGCAATATTTGAAATTTATAAAGAATATTCCGTACTGAGACGGGTGAAGCTTCACAACAAAAAAATACATGCTACAAATCGATTTTTAGTTACCAAAAGAAAAAAAAAAAAAAAAAAAAGAAGATTTTGAGTACATAAAAATCTCTTAAGGAGTAACTGATCCAATAAGGTAGGATCAAGGAATTTAGAATAATCCTTGAACATTTAACTTCAAGAGTTCCAAAGTTGTAAGGGGTATACCAAAGATAGATACCCTAGTTTAGTAATTAGGTATAACAAAAAAAAATTTATATTTTCATACATATAGATAAGGAATTTAAACATGGCATGAGAAGAAAATTTGATTGTGGAAGTATGGGACAACCCTCATGAAGAGTACAACCTAGATTGGTAAATTGTTTGTCACACTTTCTTACCTATTCATCCATCCCTAACGGCCTTCATTCATAACCTCTCACTCCTAGATTTATTCATCAATAATTACTATCACACGGTTAGACAAACAACACAAAAAAAAAATTTATTAAATAATGGTTCCAAGCAGAGACTGCAATCCAATAATTCCACAAAAAAAAAATTATTATTTTTAATCAATACAATTAACAATCCAACTGTCAAGAAGTAGAAGGTGACAGAATATTAAACATAAACATAAAAAGGATATAAATAAAAAAAATATTTCGTACAATATTTCCTCTTCATCAAGGACATCTCTTAAGAATATCTGATAGTGCTCACTTAGATTATTATTAATATTGATTTTAAAATGCCCATAACATTTCTCAAAGTGAGAAATGTCCACTGATTTAGTTCACTGTTCACTGAGTAGTTTAAGAGCACTCCTAAGGTTAGCTTGTAGCTCAAAGGTTTGGAGAGAACTAATTTAAATGTTCTGGTGTTTGTACATAAAAAAAAATTATTATATCATTTACAATTGCATAAGAGTATCCTGCAAAGAAAGAAATTCACTTAAAAAAAAAAATATATAAGAGAAAGGTATCCGTTGCCCAAAGATTACGGATCGACAAGTAAGAAGAGATGTCAAACTTCATGCTAGCTATTGTCCTGTAATTAGGACACAATACTAAGTTTTGAGCGCCACCTAGTTTGGGAAAATACGGGGAATGAACTAGGAAAATTCCAATAATAAACCAAAACAGCAAAAAAAAATATTATCTTACTTCCTGACAAGAGAGAAAGATTTGAGTATGCCAAAGTTGTATAAGATTGATCCGAGCGTCCTCATTTCAATCGAATAGAAAAGTTAAGAATATACTTAAATAGAGAAAACGAGTTGCAACTCAAAAAAAAATTGTCTAAGATTATTAGAGAAGTATTAACTACAAATTGTCAGTAGACTAACGTTATGAGTCGACTAAAATATTAACTAATAATTAAGAAGATTTGTGGCCTTAATTAGGAACACAAAAAAAAGTTTCATTGAAATTGATGTCTGCTCTACGCCAACAACGCGGTGACGAAAGATGCCATTTTTACATCAGATAGCGTGCTTATCATTGCACAGATTTACAAGCCTGGCATAACCAGAAATGTACCAAAAAAAAATTTTATTCAATACACATTATCATAAGGGTGCATTGCTCATTTACAGCTCTCAAAAAAAAAATAGGAAGGTTGAGAGTGTACCAAAGTTTATTATTGCGCTTATCATAGCACAGATTTACAAGCCTGGCATAACCAGAAATGTACTAAAAAAAAAATTTCATTCAACACACATTCTCACAAGTGTGCTTTGCTCATTTACAGCTCTCAAAAAAAAAAAATTAATTAGGAAGGTTGAGAGTGTACCAAGTTTATGATTCGCACAAATTTTCTTAACGGGTGCGATTAGATCAAGGAGAAGTGAATTGAGCATTCCAAAAAAAAAAAAAGGAAGTGAATAACTAATATTGACCCTGTGTGTAACAAAACAGTATAGAAGGTATTACTACGATTAGGGTAATATCATGAAGAAAAAAAAATAGTTCCATGTGGATAAATCGTGACTACAATTAACGTTCAAAAAAAAAATTAACAATCGCAGAAGCGAAAGACAACAACACAGAATAGTATCCGCGCTCAATACCAAACTAGAAATTATATAGGACACCTAGAATTACACTGACCCAGTAAACAAAACGTATTCGACAAAAAAAATTATTAGTGGGGAATTTATGAAAAGAGTCGATATTCTGACGCGCTTCTATGAAACTCGTTAGCCGCGATGCGGGGCGCAGGGAAGTTTTGTGGGCCGGGAGGTGGGTCTAGCGGTGCGCATGGAAGTTTTTACGGGGCGAGCGATGCAATTCGTAAACAACTGTGGAAGTTCACGTAATGTGTAATATGTCTGAACCACTCTCTCACAGGCTCAAAACATGCCATCTCGCTCACTCGCCGACTCTGGGCGGTGCTGTGTGTCGGGGACGCAACACGATTAGTGAGTGAAAAACCAGTTTAATGAAGGAGAGAACACACATTTTGTTAGTGATGTGAAGTTATAATATGAAAAGCGGAGCGGGATAACGTCACAACATTTATTTATTAAGATATTCTGGGAAGTATTTTTATTTACTACAGTCACACAAAAAAAAGGAACTTAGGACGTAATTCTTCTACAAGTTATTTGAGATAATTATAATTATAAAAATTACTCGACAACCTAGAGGGATGTGGGTGGTATAGAAGATATGTTAATGGAATTCACATAATGGAAAGAAGTCTTTCATGACTTAGCCTACATCCTCGGACAAGGAACACGGTAATCTAATGAGAAGGCGTACCGAGTTCAAGTCGTTAGACGAAAAAAAAAAATTAATTAATAAAAAAAATGAAGTTACACTTAGTGCAACAAAAAAAATAAATAATAAAAATGGAGATCATGCTTCTTACCGGGTAAAACAGTATTTAAACGTGGGTTGTCCCAATATGATAGCCTGAAGCAAGAAGTAAGCTATCATACTGGACCACAAGGAAGAGAGATGCCAAGTAGGATCGTATACTTGGAATTCTCGCCCTGCTCCTCCCAAATGAATAGCCAACAGAAGGTTGGGTTCCAGGAGGCACACTTAGGATCTCTGAATATACTTCGATTAGAATTTTTTTGTTAAACAAAATTCACATGTATTGGGGTGAGCCCAATTTGACTTATGATTCTGACTGTACGAGACTAGTCAGGGTGTTAAAAGATAATAAACGTATGGGAACGGGTCCTCAGGAGCCCTTTAACCATAAATCAAGATATGATAAAACCTAAACTACAACTTTATTATATCCTTCGTATGGAACCTACCGATGGATCCACTATCACAATCCTTTAGTTCAAAAATTGTTCTTGATATTTTACGTACAACCTGAGACTTAATGAAGCGAGGAGCTAATTTTTTTGAAAAATATTGCGAAGCATTTGAGAGATAATGAGATCTTCTCCATACCAGCTGACCAATTGACAAGGATATGTCTTTACGACGCAAATTATAACGGTCCTTATTTTTATTAAAAGCTTGTACTAACGTTTGTGAGACTTTATTATATAGATTTTCTAAGGTGGAAATGTCATTCAATCTTTGTTTTAAGGGATCAAATGTTTCAGACGGGGAATCATGATTTATCTGTAGTGGCTTATAAAAAGAGGCGTGGGGAATGTACTCTCTACCGAACATCAAAAAATGTGGAGAATATCCGGTAGCAATGTTAGTCATAGAATTTAAACAAGAACAGATTTTTGGAAGATGTTTACACCAATTGCGTTGGTCCTCCTCTACTAATATTGCCAACAAGGTTACTAGAGACTGATTATATCTTTCGGAGACATTATGTTGGGGATGAAAATATGCGTTATATCTAAGATCATTTATTCCGTGGGAATGTAAGAATTCTTTAAACTGTCGAGAAACAAACTGTTTTCCGTTGTCTAAAACAATCTGTCGAGGGATTCCAAAGACTTTAAAGATTCTTTCTTCTAAGATTTGAATTATACTACTGGTATTTGCGGCTCGGAGAGGAAATGCCCAAGTTATTTTACTAAAATTACAAACTACAGTGAAAATGTAACGGTTTCGCTTATGACTCAGCGGTAAGGGACCTATGAAATCCATAGATATACTTTCCATGGGACGTTCAATTTTTTTAGGGTATTTCATAAGACCATGGGGCATTTGGTTATTATACTTGTAGGCCTTGCATATTTCACACTCATTCACAACCTGTCTAACAAGAGGTAATAATCGTTTACAGAAGTATGTACGGGAAATAAATTCGTAGGTTTTTTCCATTCCAGAATGACAGTTTCCCTTATGGTAGTCCAATATGAGACTTTCTATCTTACACGCAGGGACAACCAATTTCCAAAGGTGAGTGGGAGAGTTAGACAAGGAATCTTTTTTATACCTAGAATAACGATACAAGTGTCCATCATTTATCATAAAATTAGTGAACGATTGGGGTTTTTGAAGATAAGAATTGTACACCTTTTTATACCAGGGGTCTATAATATTTTCAAACGGTTCTGGAACAGATAGACTAGAAACAGGAATACGGCTCAATCCGTCGGCAAGGTTATTTTCGCAGCCACGCTTAAATACAAAAGTGAAATCAAACTGTGAAAGTCGGCAAGCCCATCTGGCTAACCTACCAGAAGGTGAAGAAATTGAGTTTAGGTATTTTAAACATCCGTGATCACTGACTACTGTAAAGTGTACTCCGTCTAGATAGCTTTTAAAGTGTTGTATAGAATCTACTATGGCGAGAAGTTCTCTCTCCGTGGTACTATAATTTCGTTCTGGACCGGACAATTTACGTGAATGATAAGCAATTATATATTCTACTCCATTAGAGTCTTTCTGGGACAAGAAGCTGCCCAAGGAAACTCCACTTGCATCACACGTCAATGTATACGGAAGGGAATAGTCTGGTGGTTTAAGGATTGGAGCGGAAATCATTGCTTGTTTCAAGGCTTGGAAGGCAAGTTCAGCTTCATTTGACCATTCGAATTTTTTACCGTTAAATTTATTACTCGTGAGGCGAGTCAAGGGAGAAGCAATCTTAGAAAAGTCCTTAATGAAACGCCTGTAATAAGACATTAATCCCAAAAATGAGCGGATTTCCTTACTGGTGGATGGTCTAGGATAATCTTTCATAGCACTAATCTTATCTGGGTCCGTATGAATTCCCTCCCTGTCAATAATATGACCGAGGTACTTAAGCGATGATTTACAAAACACGGATTTACTGAGCCTAATTGTCAAGTTGGCTTCTTTCAAGCGCTGGAGAACAATTCGTAAGGTGGAAATATGGGAATCAAAATCTGAACTACAAATCAAAACATCATCAAGGAAACTGAATACTCTTTGTCCCAAATCGGAGAAAAGCTTATCCATAATTCTCTGCATTTCGGCGGGCACGTTTTTCAGGCCGAACGGGCAGGTAACAAACTGATACATCCCTTTGGATTCTACATAGAAGGCTGTCTTAGGTCTGCTTTCTGGACTCAAAGGAATTTGCCAGAAGCCGTAGCTCAAGTCTAAGGTGGTTAAGAACTTGGTGTCTCTCAGATTATCCAACATATGGTTGATATTAGGGAGTCTATAAGAGTCTGAGACTGTGACCTCATTCAATCTTCTAGGATCGAGAACGAATCTAGCTGTGCCATCGGATTTTGGTACACAGAAGCAGGAATTTAACCAAGGGGAACGTGAAGGTTCTATTATTTTTAAAGCTATCATTTTATCTACCTCTTGACACATCTGAACTCGTCGTACATGGGAAGCTGGATATAATTTCTGTTTAACGGGCAAACTATCACCTGTATTAATGACATGAGAAACTACATTTGTCCTACCCAAACCCATCTTCTCAAAAGAAATATTCTCGAATTCATTTTTCAGGTCATCCAAAATTTTCCTCTGCGACACTGTCAAATCGTTTATGGAGTTAAGACATTTTGGAGCTGATTCTACATTAGACGACTGTTGATCAGATATGGATGCTACCGTAACATGAGTTTTGGTGGGGAACAACCGAGGAATTATTCCTGACTTTTCCAGAAAGGGTGACCCTAAAATGAATTGGTCAGGAATGGAAGGAACAATAACAAATTTAACCTGCTGAATTTTATTGTTGTAACATAATGGCAAAACTATGGTACCTATAGATCTTATGGAATTATTGTCAACCCCACGAATATTTTGCTGACAATATTCAGGACGGAACCCTATTTCGATAAAAGACCGATATAACTGACCCCCCAGGACATTACAAGCTGATCCGGTATCAAGCAAGGCTCGGAGTTGTATTTGAGAGATAGAAAATAGCAAATAAGGGCGTCGATCTCTCTCGTTTATTACGGAAACTTTATTGACCTGCAATGTTGAAAAGAACAATTTAACACTCTGAATCCACGACAATCTTTCGCGAGCTGAGGTCTCTGGGCTCGGGAAAATTGCAGGATTCATTGTTCGTTTTTTGAATTTCTAAGTGGGGGAGGCGGTTTACTCACGTCAGGTAAGCGTTGGCGTGGCACAGGATTGAAGGGTTTCCTAAACTGAAATGAATGAACATTATTGGCACTGGGTCCTGACTTAGAGTAACAGTTTCGAGCAATGTGACCTATACGTCCGCAGTGAAAACATTTAATCATAGGAGCAGAAGGCTGTTGAGAAGAAATTGATTGAACAGGGTTTTTCCTTACTATCTTAACTTTAGAGGGAGAGCGGGTTGGAACTGTAACCGAAACACACTCCAACTCCGTGCAAACTTCATCTAGCTCAGCAATTGAGTTCGGTCGCCTGGACACTAATACACTGGCGTATCTGCTATCTAATCCTTTTCTGATGGCCTTTAGGATATCTGACATACGCAATGGAGACTGTAAGGACTGATTCAATAGGGTTATACGTGAAATGTAATCACTAGCACTCTCCAAAGGTTGCTGTGATGCAGTTAAGATTTCCAATCGTCTGTTGCCTTCAGCATCAGGCAAATCGAAGCGCTTGATAAACGATTGTTTAAGCTGTGTCCAAGTTTTAACACTGTTATAAAATGTCCGGTAGAAGGTGAGTGCTTTTCCCTCCAAAAATTCGGGCAAGGCGGGGCCTAGGTTTTCCAGTGGAAAATTTCGAGCTCGGGAGATTTCCTCCAATCTCAAAAAGAAATCCCTAACATCCTCGACACCGGAATAATGTTGAACTGGCCATGAACTAAAATTTACTGAATGTATGATGTGTGATTGGCTAACTGTAGGATTGGGTCTATCTAAATTTCTGCGAACCGGTGTAATAATTAAATCGTTGGAAACATTAGTATTTATCATTGTCACGGCTTGAGTGGGCGGAGAAGAAGGTACAAAACTATCACGAGGTGGATTAATCTCCGAGAGGCTATCAGGGCGTTGGATACCTAACAATCCCGAAGGGTGATTGTCACGCTGACCTACATCAGACAATAAGTTAGAATTGAAAAGTCTGCATTGCCTTCGCAGAGATTCAATACCTACATCAGGCTGGATTCCTCTATTCAACAGTGCTTTAGAGAGAGTCTTGCATGTCGCCCTCTCCACACGCGGAATAACTTGATCGACCAGGGATGACATTATTAAGAAATAAAACTAGCGGAGTGTGACTATCTCAAACTTTGACCACCGTCGGGAGTATTCGATCACAAGAAAGTCAAAAAAAAAAATTATTAAAATTATCGAAGTTTTATCTCAACCTCACTCACTTATCCAACATTCAAGGGAGGAAGACCCTTTCTCAAGGAAAGTTATTGAATTATTGTGGCAGAACAGAGTACCCAAATGCAAAAATAAAAATTTTTAAGAAAAATTGCAACAAAACACAAAAAAAACTTTTCTAGTTGCCGTCGGCTGAATTTATCTGTAGGTATTGCAAAACTTTACGGCTCTTGGCCCACAACAAAATTTTAGCAATTTCAGAATTTAAATTGAGATAATAGAACTTGCTAATACTCAAGAGAGAAGAAAAGGAAAAAAAAAAAAAAAGGCAACTTAATACACCATTATCAAAAAAAACTTTAAACACCAGAACACTGTGTTATTGCATTATTTAGTGATTTTCAAAAGAATTGGATTATTAATTACGTTTCGCTCACCAATTTCCTGTCCGGCATCTATGTGAGTCAAGGGAGGCGCAGACAAGGTTCCTCTGGATGTCTTCGAATCTTGACGCTGCTCGCATTGCCATCAGCTCGTTCTGGATTTGATGCCCCACGTTGGGCGCCATAATTGTTACGTGTCTTCTACGGAGTCGGAATCTGCTTCAGCTTCTCTTCTTCTTTTAACCATGAATACTTGCCTCGGCTAGTGTTGGTAGAGCGGACTCCAGAATCTCTGGTCTTTGGAAGTTCGATCCAGGAGGAGATGATGATTTGTTTAATCAAAGATGTTGTTTGATAAATTAAGAAACACTTGTTTATTGCGTGTAACAGGAAATTGGAAAATATACAAAAGTTCAGAATTTTCACGTAATTCACAACAGTAATTGTATCAAATTTACAATCAATTAAAATGTTTGCTTATTCTTTTAAAACAACAATATTAATCACTTTTCGTATCTATGAATATAATTGGTTGGATTCTAAGGAAATCGCGGTAAGAAATGGTTTGAGTTTCTCCAACTATCAGGGAGTACTCTAAAATTTTATACGTCTGATTCCCACAAGGTGAGTTTTAAGAATGAATTTTGAAACAAAGGAAAAAAATACTTAACGGTCGTTTTACTTGGGTCAGCAGGCCCGTGATCATGTGACTATGGGTGAGAGAGATGGAAGATATCTGCCTCTCATATTCCCATACTCAGTAGCGAAAGTTTGACAACATAGGAATAGAATCTGCGTCGTAACTAATTATAAAAAAGGGGTGGAGAGAAAGTGAGTGAGTGAAATGCATAGGCATCCATCCCACTTACACCAGTGCAATTATATCCATATTTGGCAACATGACCTGTGGCCTACGTGCAAAATCGCACGATCAACAGAAACCAAATTATAAATAGATGCATACCTGTTAGTATAGGGGTAGGTATGTATAGCAATATTTGAAATTTATAAAGAATATTCCGTACTGAGACGGGTGAAGCTTCACAACAAAAAAATACATGCTACACCATTTAAGGATTTTCCAACCATCTCAAACACTGCACATGCATACGTACCAAGTGGCACCCATCTCATCTGCAGGAAAGTATGTTCCGTGGATTCTTGGGGATCATTTCCAACTCGGTGCAATATACTTGTTGAACCAGTGTCTTGAGAACCTGTTCTTGGGACCGCAGTTTGTCACAACAAACCCCAGCAGGTATCACTGATTAGCCAATACTACTGTATCTATATAGCCAATACTAGAATATCTATTCTGGAAACAATGACCCTAACCAGAAAAAAATTGAAAAGTTTCAGCTTTTCAATTTTTTTGCAACGATCCAAGGAAAGACACATTCTCGGCTTCAGACTTCGAGATAAAATAAGAATCGATTAATTAGACGCCATGGAACGGGTTCCTGTGAGGCTAGTACGAGTTTCATCGAAAGCTTATTGCACGCTAATAAGCGCTTATAAACGTGCAAATAGTGTTCTAAAATCAAACGATCGAATCGTTCGATCCATTTTTGTATGGAAATTTTTCGAAACTCTTCCGATGATCGTTTCGATATTCGATCATCAAAAACTTATACTAGGTCTCGATTGGAAGGACGGTGACAGATGGACTCAATGATTGTTAAAGTGGAGACCGTGGGAAAACTGGAGGACACATGCCAGGCAGAAGAGATGGGCCGATGACAATGCTGCTGTAAGTGGAAATTTACATCAGTGTATCAGAGAGAGCTGAAAAAGAACTAGGACTGTTAAAGCATTTTACATTTTAAGATAATGATCTATAATAATGAAAACAAATCAATAGATCTGAGATAAGCGGCTAATTAGTGTGCAATGGCGTGTCATTATTCCACTTGTTCTCTGCAGAGCCTGTGATTAGCGGCTCAACACCTCCGACAACGCCACCCGGAAATTATATGAACAGACTTAACATGTTTATTAATTTCCAATTAAAATAAATTGAGTGGAAGAGAAGTAGATACATACGATACTCTAGTGGGAAATGGAACTCGCGATTGCAGCTGAAGACAGTTATGTTAAAGAATATTCAAAAATGGAATACCTGACCCAAACGCTAATTATGGAGAAAATGTCCGATGAAACGAAGAAATGACACAACGAATAAAAAGGCAACATTTTAGTGAGCGAAGGAACCGCTGTTGCTGGGGCGAATTCTGTTCTGCCTTAAGATAGGAGCATAATTGCTTCAAGTAACTTTCTTCAAGAAAATGTGCCACTTCTTCTTCTTCAGCCTTCGGTCATCCACTGCTGTACATAGACCTCTTCCATATCTTTCCATTTTTCCTGTTGACTCCTGTTTGCAATCTCAAAACATCTATATTGTCGCCATATCTTTTTTAGGTCTTTCAAAAGCCAGGGTCTCTTTCTCTAAATTTTAGAGGACCATCAAGAAAAGGTGCAATCGGTTTGGAAGCATTATTTTTGGCAGTTCCAATGACGCAAATAGCAAACAAAAATAACATTATATTTTCGTTTACCCTTTTTAGACTATAAAAAATATCGAGTTATTATTGTTAAACATGTACGAGTACAATGCAAGATCGTAAATAGCAAAAAGTATACAAAGGCAATTCGCGTGATGGCAACTCGGAGTGCCTACTCGCGCAGCGCAATGCAGCAGACAAGCTGAGGCTGATTTCCTGCTTCTTCAAAGATAGAAAGAGTGGGATGTTTCCAAACAGCATGAACTTTCCAATTCTTCAAACCTGCATAAACTATATAAATATTTTGTTATATAATTTAGATATGTTATTACATATTAAATTCATAAATAAATTGCAAACATCTACATCCAAAAAAAAGAAGAATAAACGTAGCTAGGTCACCTTCAATAATTCAAACTAAGGATAATGTCAAAGAGGATGGTGGTAAATTAAACCCAACGAGAGGAAAGCCATTGTCGATGTAATCAAGGAAAAAGATGTGAAAAAAATGAAATTTTATTGGAGCAAACCACAGTCGCTATTTAAAAAAGATCCTTATTGTGGGACTGTAAATGTTTCGGCGGTATCAACGCCTCATCCTGTATTCGTAATAATAATTGGCGCGTGACCGGAATAATTGTTTCCCAGCTATAATAAAAGATGCAAAGATGATCTTCACTGTATTTGATTCTCTTATTTTTGTACGTCAAGTCCCCCTGACGCCGACTATTTACCACTGTGAACAGCCATAGAGAAATGGGCAATAGAGGAAGCACTGAATGATGCAAGAATTGATTTCCAGATATACCAGACTGATTAAATTTATTTACGATTATGCCACTTTCTGTCCTGTGGAGGAGTTTAACACTGCCCACTATAGCGCATGCAAAGTGTGCGTTTACACCAAACGAACAAGCAAGAACTAATAATGAATGAGCGATGAGGCTGATTAGTGTGGATATGGATATCAACGATCAAGAAAATATACTCTATGTTCGTTTGGTGTAAACGCACCCTAACAAACGAGCGAATCGTTCGATCATTTTGTCAAACGATCATCGCAACTCTTTCGATGATCTTTTGACATTCGATCTTCGAAAACTTATACTTGACATTAACAAAAATGGATATACCTAGTCATTTCCTGGCGCCAAATACATGACAGCAGTCGCAGTCTTTAAATTTGGTTGCTCTCTTGTTCTCAATATATTTTTTTTTATTTGTATTAAAAGTATAAAAACAATAACTTCTCCCTCCCGAAGCACGAGTATATACTCATTTTCGGGAGGTATCTTGTTTGTATATTTTAGTTGTTAATAATTATTATCTGTAAGCATGTTATTTTTATATTTGTATATATTATCAATAAAGGCTTTATATTATTTATTATTATTATTAATAAAAATAAACCGTAACAATAGATAAAATATACATACTATAAATAAAAATAATCCCAGACAGCACCAGGTGCATGCATATATAAGGGATCGGGCTGTACTTTTTTGATCTATTATAAACACTATTGTTGGACAAGCTAAGGTCACTCTCGCCTTTCCAAAATATGCTTCTTGAGACGCTTCACAAACAGTGCTTCGCTCCCACAGCCCTTGCTTGCTTTTATCTCTATATTTCATTCATTATTATTAAATATCTACTTGTTGTATACATGGGATTATTCGACATGTTGAACATGATAGTGGAGAATTCTCATGATTAGGAGTTTCGGAGACTTAAACATTACCACCTAATGGCGAACGTTGTTAACGTAAAGTGTCACACTAAGCCAGCCTTCGAAATAACAGTAGAAGACGGTCGTAAACCCGTAGTGGTTTGTTCCATTTAAAAATGGAACATCAGTAATGAATTCTTAGTCATTAGTTGTTACATATTCGTTATACTAGATCCATTGCCTGATATTTTTAAACCGGATATCTGCCGTCTACCCACACCCCGACTTCCTTAAATTTCCTCTCTGTGAATCAACCTGTATTTTGTGTTGCGAAGTTTGTGTCTTGGATAAGAATGTAACGTAACGTAAGACCGTTACAATCTTCTCTCACCCCGTGTTCAAAACCTGATTAGAAAGAACAGATTACAATATTTTGAGAGGGGCTTTTTTGTCAGGTTATTCAATTCCACAATGATCAAAGACCCAAGATCTCATGCTCACACTGCAGAGCTACAAAAGACGACCCTGAGGCTCGCCACCTAGGTCTGACTCCATTGTGTCACTTGTCAGTACCTGCAGCTCCCCACGTTCCGAATTCCACTGCATGTACGTGGTGGAAATCTTGTCTTTCACAACCATCAACACTGGGAAAATTGTTGCTTGAGTGAAGGAAAAACAGTCACAATTCACAACCCTTTAGAGTGCAGAAGTGTTAAATATTATGTTTGTTAACATCAAGAACATTGTTCATAACCCAGCTCAAATTATTTAATACGACGTGATGGAATAGATATTGGTATAAAAAGAAAGTCGGGTTAGTGCGAAAACTTATAACTCGATATCGGCTGCACAGATTTTTATGATGCTTGGTTTATTGGATTCTTCTCCGCCCCGGATAACAGAATAATTATTCAAAATTCGAAAAAATGGATAGCAAATAATATAAAATATAATATGTAAATTAGTATGGAATGGAATTACTGATAACAACGGCCATCTGTGAAAAATTCCATAACAACACAATTTTTACTAACCATTGAGTTTCAAAACATTGTTACGCAGATTTTTTATAGAATTTCTTTGGAGCTTTCAGAAATATTTTTTTTTTCAAACATATTATCTTGTATGTATTTTTGTATATTGTGAATGAAAAAATACTTGTCTTATACTACACAAATTACCTACTACTGTATTCCTAAAATATTAATTATTTTTGTATAAATTATATATATATATATATATAAATTTGGAATCAATATTCATGAATGAATGAACGTCTGTCGTGAAAACTAGTTATAGATATAGGTCATAAACATTGTGCAAGATCGAGCGCAATGGGGAGCTCTTTTTGCCTCCCTATACGTGAGGCGTAAAGGAATAATGCATGAATGAATAGTTGTTAACATCCATGATTTTATGAAATTGCTACTGTATTATTCAAATAACTTATTATCATTAATTAATTGATTGAGTGTTCTTAGATTAATAATTATATCGACCCTTAAGGGTTCTGAATTTTCCTTTACCACAACTGCGGTCAGTTTTTGTCAATGATATTTCTCACTCTCTGGACATATTAGTCTTGGAGGACCATGAAAAGTAACCTAACTTGTTTCAGCTTCATTTTCTCAGAATATCGTTGCAGCCTCATATGGATGGCCAATTATTCCTAAATGCGTAGTTTCCTCTCTATAAGTTTGAGAGCCATCTGTAGTGTTTATCACAAACCATTTTACTATTTCCTTTGAGCCTCGTATTTTATATAACCGTGTTTGATTGATTTTCCGTGCAAGCTAGTGTTTATGCGCATTTACAATAAATATGAAACCCGCTGTAGTTTGTTGCCACTTAGTGTTAGTATTTTTTATCACCGCCATCTTGTGAAGGAATCATAATACTTTAGCTGTTGTCTGTTTGTTCTAAAAAGGAATAAATTAATTAGTAATACTGCAGAAACGCGTTTTTCGACCTAACCCAGAATAAAAAAATAATTTTGACTTATTACATGAATAAAATGTGATTTACGACATTAAAACTTAAATAAATTTAGCTAATAATTTATTGCCTTATGTAATAGTTATCGTTGATTCGGATGCGGGAAGAAATTCGATGGGTCATAAGTTTGAAATCAAAACAATTCCTCTATAATTGCTTTACTTTTTAAAAAAATCCAAGAGATGACGTGTAGTAGAAAATTAATCACATGTGAAACCTGTTAATTTATCTATACTAATATTATAAAGAGGAAATATTTGATTTTTTGTTTGTTTGTATGTTTGTTTGTTTGTTTGCATTGAATAGGCTCCGAAACTACTGAACCGATTTGAAAAATTCTTTCACTTTTGGGAAGCTACACTATCCTCGGTGAACATAGGCTATATTGAATTTTCAAAAATATTTGGGATCCTTACTAAAACTCCAATAATGTAAGCCAAAGTGTAAAAAAATTACCTAAAATATTCTTAACATCGCGTGCGCTGTGAAAACCATTGATGATTGAATAAAATAATGTACTACGACTTTGTAGAAGACATAATTATTTACAAAAAGTGTCGCAACAGCATATGTCTAACTATTATAGTTATGCCACAATAAGTGTTGATTTATTTAAAAAAATGTAATTGAAATGCGGCAGAGATATATGTAGGGGTCACTGGACTCACTGGGCTACTAGCCGGACGGGAGGGGACTGTTGGAATGCTACATTATTCCAGATTAACATAGCCTATAGAATATTTTGATAAAGTTAGGGATCTATAGATCATAAGAAAACTGTTTTTTTTAAATACCTATCTACCCGTGCGAAGCTGGGATAGACCTCTAGTTGTATATATTCTTGAAAGGATAGACCCCATTTAAACCAAATTTTACTGAATTATTATGGTAAGATACGTATACCACTGCAATTTGACCACAGTTAGATTTTAGGTCTCTCTCCGAAATGCGGGGGAATTTATTTATTTCATTCTACAAATAAAATAAAAACAGAGAGTTAATGATTCGTCTTTTCGTTGTGATGTGACCCTAACTCCATCCTGTCTGATGGAAAGCAGATTAAACAGTCCTTATTACAGAACCAATGTCTTACGATCCTAAATGACAAAACACCAAAACACAAAACAAAACACTAATAATAACAATAATAGTTTATTTTTCGACAATAATATACAAAACATATACTTAACACTTAAATAAATCGAAAAATCCCACAAGGCAAAGCCTGTGTGTGGGTGTAACAATTGAGACAAAATATTTTTATACAACAAATACCTACGGCTCAATATCAAAACAATAAGCAAAAGCAAATTCCTCATAGCTCAATATCAAAACAATAAGTAAAACAAAGATGTGAAGCAGAAAAGGAAGTTCACATTAAAAAAATAAAGAAAACAAAATATAAAAAATATACATATTAGAAATAAAATACAAAATAACAACTACAATAGTCAAAGCAAATTCCAGCTCAAAAGTGAAGCAAAAAATAAATAAGAAAGAAGTTTCCATAAAACAATAAGGAAACCAAAATATTAAAAACAATGCAAAAATAATAATACAAAATACATACATATTAGAAATGAAAAACAAGATAACAACCGAACTCACCTGCAATCACCAGAGGATATACATACATACATACATTCTCCCTTTAATGCCCCCCGCACACCACAAGTCAGCCCAGAGGAGACAAATCCGCAGCAAACCTAACCTGCACGAAACCAACCCTCCAGTTCGATCAAAGCAATCAAACCAAAAAGCCGGCCCCACACAAATCAAGCACCAATAGGCTTAAGGTGCCTTTTCTGACCGGTTGAGGTTTAAGGACGTGAGGTAGACAACCTCACGGTCCCGATCTTCTTTGACCAGAGGATAACAAATTTAATATAATTTAGTACCGTGACAATCGTTACATCAAATACACAGTGATGTCCAATTCACGCAGCCATAGCTTAACGAGCTTGAGGTATGTTAAATATTCATCCTTGTTCCTCAGACTGTCTGGCATATCATTGTACAATTTCGGGCCAATAAATGACGGTTGCCTTTGTCCGTGTCTAGTTCTGCACAATGGAACCAGAAATCTATTCCCCAACCTTGCACTAGCCCGTCTATCAGTGTCTATCCGACTCAACATCTCCGGTTTTTTATAAATCAATTTCAGTATTTGGAGAAAATATAGCTTGCGAAGATCAAAGAGTCCGCTCAGTTCAAACAATTGTTTCGTGCTGAAATCGCGCCTCTTCCTATAAATGAACTTAAAAGTAGACCTTTGCACAACATTAAGTGATCCTATATGGTTGTTATATGCCCCTCCCCACGCTAGTATACCGTAAGTGAGAGCGGATTGAGTTAAACTAAAGTATACCGTTCGGATCGTTTGGAGTCCGACTACTTCTCTTAATCTTTTATACAGATAAAATTGATTCCTAATTTTCCTGGTTATGTAATCAAGATGACAGGTCCAGTTTAAGTTAGAGTCAATGAATACTCCCAAATATTTCACGTTTTCAGCTCTTTGGACCTCTTTACAGCTGGTGCATTGCTCGTCACAGGATTTTCCATGGAATCTCATAACAATACAGTTATCAGGGGATTTACGTTTTGTTAGTGAGTATGGAACATAATAAGTTTTTTCGCAGTTCAGCGACAGCAAATTATTTCTTAGCCAGGACTTAACTATTTTTAGAGAATTTGTTGCATTAGTATAGGTTTCCGTCCATGAATCACCGCAAACTGTTATAGACGTGTCGTCTGCAAAAGTGACCAACAATCCTGAAATTTTTAAATCGCAGAGTTCATTGATATATATCAAAATTAGTACAGGACCCAAAACTGTACCCTGTGGGACACCATTTTCTACTTTTAAGTAAGAGCTATCAAATTTGTTTACCTTTGTCGACTGCATCCTATCACTTAAGTAGCTTCTGTGCGTCTAATGAGAATGACAAACAATTTCCACCAATCCCAGCTCTCTTCAACTTTTGAAGAAGTATTTCGTGATTCACAGTGTCAAAAGCTTTTCTAAGGTCTAAAAATATTGACAATACATTCTGTTTCTGCCCTAATTCTTCATTAATATACGATGTAAGTTTATGTAAGGCGTCTTCAGTTCCCATTTCGGATTGATTTTTCGAAATTATGTCTTCTCTATTAAAGAAACTCAATAAACGACGTTTTATAGCCTTTTCAAATAGCTTCGCGATCTGGGACACTAGTGTAATAGGTCTGTAATTATTCATTGATATGGATGAACCGGCTTTATACATGGAAATTACAATGGAACGTTTCAGAAGAGCAGGGAAAATTCCGACGTTTAGGGAAAGGTTGATTAAATAACGCAAAGGTGCCAGAATATGACGCTTCGCCCTTTTCAGAACTTCAACACTTATCTCATCTGGCCCTACTGCTGTGCCATTTCTCAATTCATCTATACAAATACCCACCTCTCCCTCAGTTATGTTTTCAAATTCGGTCAGACGTTCTGTTCTCATATTCATCATATTCAAAGAAGTGTCGCATCTTTCTGTAACTGCGGAACAGTTCATTTCCTCTACCAAACTACTGGCGATATTTGTAAAATATTGATTAAACATATTAGACATAGTCTGGCCATCCGTCACTGTTTCGCTTCCTAGCTCCAATCTGTTTATGGTGGTTTTGGTGATCGAATTTCTTGCCGTAATTTCATTCACAATCTTCCACACATCTCTGGCATTACCGCCCGACTGTTTGAGTCGGTCCTCATAGTACGTCCTCTTACAATTCTTTATCAACATATTAAGCATATTTCTATAAGTTATGTATCCACTCTTCAATGATTCACTAACAGGCAGTCCCAATCTTTTACAATAATTTTCATGCTTCTTAAGATTGCTGTAAAGTCTACTAAGTTTTTGTATAGAAATCACTATTCCACGTGTGATCCAAGGTTTAATTTTTCTAAACCTACTCTTATTAGGAGGAGAACAATCTCCTTTGACACTTTACCATATAAAGGTTTTCGCCAATGGAGGCGCCGCGCCGTCTAATTTGTGAGACACAGACAAGCCAACACCAAGGTGCGGGACCTTCATAAGAAGTCGGGCACTAGACAACTATTATACCTATCAACTAAGTCGGTCCTACCTCCACATCCAATAACCACAAATAAGTACGTAGGTACTCTCTCAACCACAATTAATTTGCACTTATAAAGCCAAGTGCCCTCCAAGTTACAGCCATAAACCAGAGAAAGTGGTTTCACTCTACTATTCCATGGTTCATGTTCCAACCACAAACACGTTCACTATACTTAAATCTAACATGGAGATGTATTCAATTTCCTGAACAGTCTAATCAATCCCTAAACATAATTTATTCCACATAGTATAGTGTGTTTTATGTTACTACTGTGCTGTAAATAATTACTTGGGGGGTGTGGTGTAGTGCGTCTTACTTTGAACATGCACAATTGCACAGTTCATTAAAAATGGCTAACATTTTGAATTGTGCAATGTTTTTTATGCTTTTTTTCTTAGCCTTATCCTAATTTAGGTATGCGTAATATTTCACTAGTATTTTTATTCAAACTTAGAACTGCCTCAGAACAGACTATACTAGCGGGGCAATAAAATTACCAATGAATTTTGTACCTTGTAATTGTAATTTAAGGGAAATAAATTTTCATTCATTCAGTTGATAATATTTTTGATGCTTCATTTTTATATACTTAAATATACCATGCAACATGACTTTTTCTCACCCAAATAAAAATTCCTGGAAATAAATATTTTTCCTCGTTAAATTTTGAAATTTTGGAGCTGTTTGTACTTTTTCAGAACCTTAGAGGTTCAAAAATGACCGTAAAGAAAAAAAACGCTTCGAAACACGCAATAATCCAGTAATTGTTTATTTTGAATCCGTGACACTATAAGATGGCGCTTTAGTAAAGATCGACCTCGGTAGCCTAGTTGTACTAGCGTGGACTTCAGATCCGAGGTCCCGAGTTCGATTCCCGGTCTGGTCAGAGTTTTTCTAAGTGTTTTTTCACTTGAAAATTCTACCCGGGGATGGCCTGTCTCAGATTGGATGGGACCGGTTGACTGGAAAAAATTGCCCCAGGCAATAAGTTCTGCCGGCTATACTGACACCTTTGTATAGAAAAGTGTTATATTATTATTAAAGATGAATCTACAACGACTAACAATGCTGATTGTTTCAGGACAAAGCGACGGACGTCCATCTGAACAGTGTGCTGCCCGAGCGGGAGAGGGGCGCCGTCAGACTGACGCAGTCCCCGGGGCGCCAGAGTCAGGCCGCGGCCCCTCAGCTAGCCCAGCTGGAGACCATGTCTGAGGAGCAGGAGAGCACCCAGACCTTCACCACGGAGACAGTCCCCGAGGTGGTCTCCAACAAACCCTCCTACTTCTCCAGAATCATCCAGAGCATATTCGATGTGAGTAGACCAACTTCCTATCCAACTTTCCTTACCAACCCAGTCTAGGTATTGAAGGACGTCTTCGCCAACCACTAGGCAAGCGTGGCCAATCACCCTATGTATATACTGTATCACGTTGAGTTCAGTGATGTCTGCATATAATGTGCGAGGTGGACAGTCGATGGCTAAGAAGAAAAGAAGATTTACGTTTAGTTCGGGTAAATTTATTTTCTTTTATTTTGAATTGCCTATAAGAACAAAACATAAAGCAGAAACAGAATTAATTTACTCCTTCACAACTGATGGAATAAAAAACAAACCTAAAAATGCAATGGAATCATATTTATTTATATCAAAGGAACATTAGTGAATATTGTACATACCTAATGGAAAAGAAAGAAAAAAACATAAAACATAAGGATGCCCACTTATTATTTTACAAATTTTCCTTTTATGTGTCACATGTTATGGCGAAGGTCCATTATCGAATAAAATATTTTTTGAATCTTGATTTGGTATAATAAATCTACCTATTGGTGGTTTGAGGTCTGATGACTTAGAAGCCGAAACCGAAAATTAGTTTGATGATTCTAATGAGTTTCTATTTTGCAGATCCCCATATCCATCCTGGAGTCCGTGAGGAACCTGGTGCAGACGACGAGCAACAGGCACAGTTGAGCCTCTCTCATCTCCTCATCCATCTACCACATTTCCACCCGCAACGCTACAAATTACTCACATCGTATTGCTAATTAAGTACATTCTCCCAGAGGATAGACAGGTTTATAGAACTTGTTGTATGGAAATGACTGTATTTACACTTTCATAAAATTTACAAAATCTTCACTAAAATCATCTTCATCGTATCCCATCCAGTTGCTTTTTATAAAAATGACAAAATGTAAACTCAAGTCTCTAAAATTTTTCTTCAAACACATTATTTTCAACTTTGTATTACTTAGACAATATTATAAATGTTTATAAATAAAAATAACTTTGCAGTATTACATATATTTTTTTTTCCGAAATATATTTTCGATCGACTATGCGACCATCGTCAGCGGAGAGTTTATTAGACTAACATGGTTAGACCGCTGACGATGGTCGCATAGTCGATCGAAAATATATTTCGGAAAAAAAAATATATGTAATACTGCAAAGTTATTTTTATTTATAAACATCTAAAAATTTTGTCCACATTTTCAACATGAGGACTTAGGACAATAAGTGTCATTGGTTTATGACTTCTTCTACACAGTTCACGCAGCGGCAAAGTCGTACATTTTGGTAACATGGAAATTTTATAGAACGTTTATATACTTTATTTTTGTCGCAGGCGAACGGCGGTGCTGCTTCGTTATTTCTTCTCCATTGTACAAAGTCATCCTCGCATTCGAACTTATTTTGAGGTATCGTCTGTATCTTTAACTGTATCGTTCTGGCCCGTATTGTCTCCGTCTGTTTGCATTTCTATCGGACAGTTGCTGTCCGTGTGCTCTCAGTCCTCCACGAATTGTTTGTCCTTTTTCTTGACATCTGTACTCATCGTAGTTCCACCCGCTAGTAGTTTCCACTGTTCAAACTGGTTGGCAGTCATCCTGCATTCATCCATCAGCACTGCGTTGGTATATACGAGGGATGCAAAATTGAATGAGAAATTTGCAGTCAGTCCCGTCAATCTCGTCAAATTGAAATAATGCCTCCATCACCATAAGCTTGTCCGTGTTTGCCGATCCATAAAAAATAAATTATTTTTTTTGTCCAATCTTTAAAAGAAATGTTTTCTGTCAATTTTGCGAAACGATTATGATCAATTTTGCCGTTTTTAAACGTGGTGAATAATTTGTTTGAACTTTGTTCAATTACTTCTGGAGCAAACTCCATTGTGATTAAAATTCCAAATTAAAATTCCGCTCTTTCGTACCTTTGTTCTCTGGCTTCCTGAAATACCAGAACTCTGGCAATTTTGAGACCGTGTTTGCGCTTATCCCCGCCCCTTCCGTTAAAGAGGAACTCAAGCCCTTTAACTTCTCTCGATTGAAAGCACGCCTTGAAAAAAGAAGCAGAACAATTTCTTCATTCTTAAAGACACTTCCGCTAATAGTGCCTTGTTGTTGAGTTTGGTTGGTTCGTCTAGCACCGACAGAGTAAAATTTTCCGGGTCCAAGCTGTACCTGATTCCCCCTTCAGCATGTTAAACAGTATCCCTTTCAACAGCTGTATCACCCATTCCCTCGACCCATGAACTAGATGACCCGCCTTCCATGATAGGTACAGCAACTGCACCTTTTTCACACTCAAGAAGCAGCTCCGCCTTGTATTCATTATTTCTGCATATTCGCATTTGATGAATGATACATTGACGAGCTTCGAAAAGTCTTCGCTGGAGAATGTCAAGTAGCACTTGACGACCTGAGCCACTCCAGAAGACACATGAGACATTTACATACATTTCTATAGGCTGCACTTCTAATAGCTCGTCCAAGAACGCTGATGAGATAAGTCTGCATATTTATGTTTATGTACAAATGCCAGTGTGGTTTCTTCGTTTCGAAATAGTCCACTGATACTTGCCAAGGGGAGCGTACCATTGTTTCTCCGGACCGGTACTCTTGTAAGAGCCGTCCCGTTTCACAATCTTTAAAAAATGTACCAGTTCGGCCTCTCCATCCTGTACTGGGGTCTCCTCTTCTCTCAAAATCCAGAACCTCTCAATTTCTGTAAGTATATCCTCCATCTGCTTTCCGTTCGATTCTTCTGCAGCCAGTTCTTCTTTTAATTTCTTCACATCGGCTTTGGCTTTGTGTAACTGGGTTGTATCTCTTCGCTCATTTTAGCTCCGGTATGCTCGGTACTCTGCAGGGCTCGGACTCCAATCCAGCAATGTAGTTTTCTCCTGAGATCCGACATGTTTGCAATCTAACGGTGGTACTTATTACGGGATACGGGTTAGCTGTTGTCTTGAAGTTATTCCAAAGTAATTATATGATAATAATAATCCAAATAGTAGGAACCATAGCCAACTTTCCAGCAGCCAACATCAATACATATCACTCATATTCATGTACATACCTACTTATTTTATGATTTTTTTATACTTTTTTAATAAATAAAATATAAAAAAGGTATTTAAAGTTTTTATTTTTTCGTTCCCTTTTAACGAACCTCAAGAGGCTGAGGTTCTCGTCATTCATAACAATACAATAATGCAGTACCCACTCAGGTGCATAGGGAGGCAACAAGAGTTCTCCGTTGCGCTCGATCCTGCGCAATGCTTATGACCTCCTCCCACACCATATCCAGAACCCCCAGCACTGCCTCGAAGGAATGGAACACTCTATGAGAGAATTTTCGTCATCGTACCTACTTACTTGACTAGCCTAACCCAGATAGACTCATGAATATGCCTGTGTGAGTTAGATGGAAGCGCTTCAATTTTGTAAAAAATGAATTATCTTTCTATTATCTATTCTTGTGTCCTCGAACAAAGCAGCAAATAGAGAAAGGTTACCAAAATATCAAGATGGATATCATTCTGAGAGTGAGAAACGAAACGATACGGCAGAAAATAACAGACACAGATATTGTCCAAAGTATCACATCTCTCAAACGAGACAGATCTACATAAGATAGTGTTCGGAGACGATCAGAAGCTGGGATCCTAGAATGTCTACCAGGCCACCACTACGACGGAGGGACTATTGAAGCACTTTGGTGTCAACTGCGTCCAGTGTGGAAGGAGATGGAGGAGTTTGGAGGTAGGAGTGGACGGAGATAGGCTGGGAAGAAGGTGTGCTCGTAAAAAAAGGGTTTTATGTATATGGTTGAAAACAGAAAGTTGATCTTTACCAGTGCTCGTGTACCTGAAGGCTCCAATTTCCAATCCAATCCAGTGCAGATCTGGCTTTTTTGAATGACGTAACGGTGGTTCCGACTGTTCCGAGACCCGAAGTTATTATCTTCTTTCTAGTGGGAAGTGTATGAACAGTCTTGTTTTGAAGACATTCTGAATTTGATGTGCTTTTAAGAAATATTTCATCAACAAGACTCTTCTTAAACACTTCCTGTCCAGCAGAGCTTTCAATGCTTGCTCCTGCCACCAACTCTTTCAAGAAAGACAAAATAGTGTAGAAACACAACTTACATAGCTGGGACTTGGATCAATACAGTGAAGGTAAGTATAAATTTTTTAAGTATCTTATGGTTGTCTTTGGTTTATGTGTATGTATGTATTACCCTCTCCCTTCGTTAACATCTCTCCTCTCTCCCCACTCCCCTCTTCATCTATGTTTTCCCCAAGCACCAGGCTTTTTTTTTTTTTGTTTTTGTTGAGGCCTTCCACCCGATAACGAGTGATTTTGGCCATTCATCCATATACAAGTGACACAAGTTAAAAGAAAAATAGTAGAATTATTGAGGAACAAAAATGTAAAAAGTAAATATTGTTACGCGCCTATCCACACACAGTGCAGGAGCAGTCGCGGGTACATCGACAACGAATCGCCACCACCACCACCCTACACTCTGCGACGCGATTAGACTGACCACTGCACATTTAAATCTTTAAATTATTTAATTTAATAAAACCCGCCAGTTGTTTAAATATTTTTTGAGAGTTTAATGAAAGAAGATATGAGATGTTGATTGGACGTTCACATCCAACCAGACTATTGTAAAAATCCGTATTAGAAGCGATAGGGCAACCAAAAAAAACATGATCCAACGTTTCGACGTCCAGACCGCATTCGCAGTATGGATCATCGACTATTCCGATTCTGTAAAGATGGGAGGCCACCAGGCAGTGTCCCAGACGCATCCGGCAAATAACCGATATGGTGTTTTTATGGTATCTATGCTTATAAAACCACGGTTTCCCAGGTATTTTTGGTTGAATAGCCTTATATTGTTTACCTTTCTCTGGATTTTCCCAAAGCAGATCCCAAGCCCTGGCTCCTCGAGCCCTTAACACAAGAGAAGTGTCACCAACCGAGGAACCAAAAGACCCTGGGACACCACCCTCTGAAACCGCAGTTTTTGCCAGATCGTCAGCTTTTTCGTTTCCATGTATACCGTGATGCGATGGAATCCACGCCAACCAAACTTCACACCCTGCAGAGCGGATGGCGAGGATCTCAGTTAGTATTTCAGCTAAAAGTCGGTTCATTGGTTGCCCCCATATGTTTCCAGTAATTGATTTAATCGAACTCAATGAGTCCGATAAAATTAGGGCTTTTTTAATTTTGTTTGAGTGAACTAGTATTAAAGCTTCTTTGATTGCAAACAGTTCCGCGGTAAAAATTGAGGTAGAAGGTGGCAGTTTATACATTAAATTAATATTGAGAGATGGAACATAAATTCCTACACCCACATCTAAGTCTGGTGAAAACTTTGAACCGTCCGTATAAATTTCTGTGAATTCGCGATATTCTGACTGGAAATTTGAAACTGTATTCGTGTTATTTTGGTGTTGGCCACAGATTTATTTAATCCTATATTTTCTATTACATATGCCTCCAGAGAGAACGCTTCCAATGGGATTTCATATATTGGAACAGAGACAGATTTGTTTTGGAAAATGTGGCAAACTCGAGAAATAAGTAAAACTATTCAATAGATTTGGACAGTCTCCGTCGACCCCCCCGGATGAAGCAGGCCCCGACGCTCTCGCTGACGACAACGACGTAATCGACTCCACCAGAGCGTGGCCGCTCAAGACTAATCGCTTAAGTAAAAAATTATCTGATAGAAATTGTCTCCGAAACTGGAGAGGCAGATGCCTCGGTGACGGCAGATGACGGGTGAGATCACCCGTCTCCACCTGCAGTGCAGATGTAGGAGTGGATGACATCAGTCGGAGACATTTGAATTGAATTCTGTCCAATTTTAATTTTAAATATTTAGGAAGAGGTTCTAGCAGGAAACTCCCGTAGTCAAGATGGCTTCGGACCAAGGCATTATACATAAGTTTCATGGTAGAAGGGTGGCATCCCCACCACACTCTTGTGATTGCTCTCAGGGTGTTGATACTTTTTTCACATTTCGAAACAATATAGTCTATGTGGTGTCTCCAAGATAGTTTTTTATCTAGGATCATCCCCAAAAATTTGACCTCATTTTTTAAAGGAATTGGCGTTCCCTTGATTTGCAACTGGAGGGGAGGAAGTTTACGCTTTTTACTGAAAACGACTGTTTGAGACTTAGTAGGAGAAAGACCTAGACCTACAGATCCTAACCAATCATAAACCGAAGCGAGATTTTGTTCAACAATACGTTTTGCCGTTTCCGGGTTTTTATCACAGCAGTATATAACAATATCATCCGCGTATTGTAAAAATTTACATCCTCCAGAGATAACTGTTGCAAGACCGCAGCAGTAGATATTGAAAAGAATTGGACTCAATACTGACCCTTGTGGGAGGCCTCTAAACAGGTTCCTAGTATGTATCGTATCGCCTTGAGATATCTGTATGCGACGTTCAGCAAGAATATTGTGAATAAGGGAAATCAATCTAGAAGGCACCCCAATGTTCATTAAAGCTTCTTTAAGATGCTCCAATCTAACATTATCGTATGCTGAATTTATATCCAGAAACGCCGCTATAAGAGAATTTTTCTTTACGAATGCCGTTCTTATGTCCGTAGTCAATATGCTCAAGTTGTCGAGGCAGGATCGAGCCTTACGAAAACCAAATTGGAATGGGGAGGCCAGACCATTTCTCTCAATATACCAGTCCAAACGATTCTTTATCATATGTTCCAACAATTTTAAGGCACATGATGATAAAGCTATGAGACGGTATGATGATCCTAGGGAAGGATCCTTTCCGTTTTTTAAGATTGGAACAATCTTCTGGATGTGCCATTCTTCAGGCGTTGTACCCGAGGAGAGGCAATAATTATAAAACGAAAGCAGTTGGGACAGTGCGTTTGGTGGGAGCTGTTTTAGAACCTTGTATGACAGGTTATCTAAGCCGGGAGAAGTATTTTTAACAAATTTTAATGGTGTCAAAAGTTCTTGCAAAACGAATGGGGAATCCAACTCAGACAGACTGGGTGATGAGGCAGAAAGAGAAGGAATTATACGTAATTCGGAAAAATTGGGGGGGGTAAGGGGGGGCTAGATTGTCGCAAAACTGTTCCAAACATGAGTCCGTTAACCTGTTGAATTTTGGAGGAATGGAGGAAGAACGAAATTTTCGGATAGAAGACCAAACAGTGGACAAAGGGGAATCAGGTGATAACGAATTACAAAAATCCACCCAACCTTTTCTCTTTTTCTTCTTTAGTACTCTTTTAGTTTGCGCCTGTAAGTGCTTAAAACTTAAATAGTTTTCCTCGGTAACGTTCCTTCTATAGTTCCGCATAGCACTCTTTCTTTTCCTTATCATGGCGGAACACTCTGCGTCCCACCAAGGGGGAGACGGTGGATACTGGGTCTGACTACTATTAGATTTGGGAAGAGATGCTTCCGAAATTGAGTTTTTTATTTTAGATACTAAAGAATTGTATGAAGCGGCACTGTCTGAATGGGATTCTGTTGAAAAGTTTTTGAATTTTTCCTTTAATAGTTCAGCACATACATTCCAATCAACGCCCCCGGTGAGACGTTTCCGCCCCGACCCAATATGTGATGAAATAGATTCTGAAGTTGTTAAAATTATTGGGAAATGGTCACTGGACAGTGGATCATCAGTGATCATCCAATTGATAGTGGATGCCAGTGGAGCTGAGGCAATTGATATATCCACTGCACTGGGATTCTGTGATGGAAATGAAAATCTGGTGGGACTACCGTCGTTTAGAACACAGAGATTGTTCGAGTCTATGAATGAGAGGATAGAATTTCCTGCTCGATCTGAGAAGGAGCTACCCCATACCGGTGAGTGAGCATTGAAGTCACCCAATAATAAATATGGCTTCGGAATATCTTTGACTAAGGAGTTCCAGTAGTTTTCCACAAAAGGTTTTTGGGGAGGAATATATAAAGATAGGATCGTAATGTCCGCTACATTTGCTGCAACTGCTTGAAATACTACATTTTTGGGTAAATGGATTGGTTTGAAGACAAGGGAGTAGTGGATAAGAAGGGCCGCCCCACCACCTCTAGCTTCAAGGCGATCATCGCGGAGGCAATGAAAAGAGGGAATGTTGAAAGGACATTCCGGAAAAAGCCAAGTCTCATTAAGCGCAATTAAGTTTATGTGATATTTGTTTATAAGATCTATCAGGTCACTCTTACTTGAGTGAACACTACGGCAATTCCATTGTAAAATTCTCAAAGGCTGTTTATTTTTTGGTCTAGAGAACATTATAATTATTAAGGTACTAAACCACAATACTTTTCCTAAATACCTGGGAGTTACCTTGGATAGAACTCTTTCATTCAAGGAACATCTTGGCAAACTCTCAGGAAAACTAAAAACCCGCAACAACATCATACATAAACTTGCAGGTACCTCATGGGGATCCACTGCCGAAACACTGCGAATATCTACACTCGGTTTGGTGCACTCAGCTGCAGAATATGCATCAGCGGTATGGATTAACAGCCCCCACACCGGGCTAGTGGACGCCCAGCTTAACAACGCTCTCAGAACTGTATCGGGCACTATAAGATCTACTCCGACTTACTGGTTACCCATTCTCAGCCATATCCCGCCCCATGACCTCAGAAGACAAGCCGCTCTAGTGAGGGAGTACGATAAACTAATGAAGAATCCAGCTTTACCGAGCAACACGGACCTTAGCTACCTTCTGTCCAACAACAGGCTCAAATCTCGGAATCCCTCACTGAAGACTGCCAAAAACCTCTACGATTCCAACTTCAAGATCACAGAGGCATGGAAGGCCAGATGGGAAGCGTCTGTCACTCCAGAAACCCGTCAATTGCCGTGCATAACAATAAAACCACCCGGCTTCGACCAGCCGCGTAGAGTGTGGTCCGCGCTCAACCGGGTCCGTACAGGACACGGGAGATGTGCGGACTTCTTCCACAAATGTGGTTGGCTGGACTCCCCTGAGTGCGACTGCGGAGCGGAGAGACAGACAGTGCGACACATTGTAACTGAATGCAACCTTCGAGCATATGATGGAGACCCAGAAGACTTTTTCACCTTCAATGACCCAGCGACCGAATATACTATAAGAAACCTTTTAAATATCTGACAAGCAAGCCTGTTGCTTGCGCTCATCCAAACACTTTTATTATTTTATTAAATGACCATTATTTTGAATAACTTATGATGTGATGTACTGTATACCATACGATAAATAAAAAAATTAAGGTATTTTAACAAGATGGTTCTCACAATGTACGAGCTAATTACTCGTAGACTGTAAGCACTCATCAAAACTTGTAGAGGAACTTGACATCATATTAAGAAGTGCCGATATTACAGATACCACAGAAGGAGGAAGGTTATTGTTACGATCAGTTATGACCAGAGCAAGAAGATGTAGAGCATAGCCAATAGTTAGTTCATTGTCTTGAGAGGAGACTGGGGATTCACTTGAAGTTGTCGTGGAAATGACCGGATTGGGAGTCTGTGAATCGCGGGCTTGAAGACCGCTAGAGGGACTATTAATTATATGGTCATTATTGTATGATAAAAGTGATTGCAGTTCATTATGGTAATACGGACGTTGAGGGAATTTATGTGCTGTTGATTTACTTAAATTTTTGGGGCTAAATTTTGTTATTTTGGAATTTTGTTGGGATTTGTTGGGTTTTGCTGGATTGGAATCAATTAAATTTGGGCTGGAATACTCTGGAACTGAACTTATTTTCGAGGACTGAGAACTATTTTTCGGGGCAAGAGAAACTTTATCTGCATAACTGCTGTTTGGAGGATGTAGTTCGGAAGCTTCTTTATATGACATATTTTGGTAAGCCATATCTTGTTTTATCAATCTCTGTCTTCCATACTCTGGACAACTAAAGCTTTTAGACATATGATTGCCTTTACAATTAACGCATTTATATTCCGTTAAAGTGCACTCTGCTCCTGGATGGTTGTCGGAACAGCGGTAACAGCGCGGTGAAGACCGACACTGTTTCTTTGAGTGCCCAAAACGTGAGCAATTGAAACAAAGGATTGTTGAAGAGATAAATTGTTCCACGGGAATAGAAATATGGAACAGGTTGATTTTCTGCGGCAGAATTTGGCCTTCAAACGTTAAGAGGACTGATCGACTAGGCTTCCATACGATATCGCCATTGGTGGTGTCTTTGTAACTGAGACGTTTCGCTCCAATTACCTTGCACATGTTCATCGGAACCTGTACGTACTCCATGATTTCAGTGATTGGGATGTCTACGTCAATACCTCTCACTATTCCAATCTTAGACAGTTTGAAACTGGGAATAAAAGCTTTGAGGTCATTGTTTTTTATAAAATCAGAGGAGATGAAATCGTTAGCCGAAGAAGCTGAGTGGAAAGAAATTGACACTTTGAATCTACCTTCAGATTTAATACTGCCCGACACGACGTTGGGAATCCTACTTTTAAAAACAAGAGTACCGAAAGCCATGGGGCGAATAGGGGAATCGTTTTTCCCGGTAACGAAAACAACGAAAGGCCCAGGGGAAGTCTCTTTATAAAAAAGAGAAGGTGCTATGCTTGTAAATACTTGAGAAGGTTGGTTTTCAGGAATAATTGGCAGAGGAGTGACAGGTTGACAAGAATCAGATAGGATAGGGGATAACGGTTGGGATTGTAGAAGTTGGGAAGGTGGTTGTGAATGGGTCGATGGTTGAGGAGAAAGAGAGGAAAGGTTTGGAGGGAGGAAAGATGGATGTGGTTGGAGTGTTATTTTGGAAGGAGGTAACGGTGGAAAATCCACGCTACCTGATCTCTTCCGATCCCCGGGCACGAGCCCGGGATCGGGAGGTTCCATGATAAAACGTAAAGTTACTGTTTAAAACAAAATATAGAAAATGCAGTATAAGCTAAATAAGAAGAAAAAAGGATTAGTAAATAAAAAAAAAGAAGAAAAAAAAATATCAGTGGGCAAATCTTCAGCTCGCACCCTGTAGAAGAAATGTTATGACATAGCGGCCGCGTTCACCGCGGCAGCCTTTTATTTGTAACAATAATAAAACAATACGAAATACTATTACGAAAATTAAACCTAAAAACTAACTACGATCACATCCCCTAAGGGGAAGTGACTCTAAAACTAAAGTAAATATAAATCAAATAATGTATAAACAAATAATGCTACTAAACAAGTAATAAAAATGGTTTTGATAGACTTATCGACAGAGCGTTGCTCCAGACACGACTACACTCTCCGGGCGTCCACAAAAGAAGAAAAAGCAAGCACCAGGCTGTCGCGCGTATTATTTCTACCCAATCTGTATCTGTTTCTTTACAGGCAAATAATTAGATGTTGGATATAATATATCAGAACTGCAGGGGTCTTAAAACCAAGACTGAGGACTTCAAATTGAATCTTTTATCCACCAGCTGCGATGCTGTCGTTTTATCCGAAACGTGGCTCAATTGTGGTGTTTATAACGCTGAGTTGTTTCAGATGACTACAAAGTTTATAGGAGGGACCGTGATCTGATGCTCACGGGCAAGAGGGACGGTGGCGGAGTGCTTATCGCCGTACACCGTTCTATAAATTCTGCTCGTGAATCAAACTGGGAGTGTCGGGGCGAGAGTCTCGTTGTATCACTATCACTAGCGGACCCAGCACGTTGCTCGCGTGATCAAACCATTCGAAAAATCTACCTCATTGTAGTCTATTTTCCACCATCTTCTGATGTTACTCAATATGAGACATTTTTCTCGCTTCTGACTGAAAAAATCATGGAACTCGATACACATGAGAATATTTGTTTAATAGGCGACTTTAATCTGCCATCCATCAATTGGAGAACAAGCGATGACAATTTATACACAGTCCCTTCTACTTTCAGTGGACCGAGTTCGTGTTATGTAATCGAGTCTATTTCCTACCTCAATCTCATTCAATATAATGCAATCAAAAATTCCTATGGATCAACTCTTGATCTAGTGCTCTCTGACAATACTTGTATCGTGACACGCTCTGATTTTCCTCTAACGCCAGAGGACAAGTATCACCCGACCCTTCACATAATTATTGTCGGAAATCGAAACTTTCAATATACCCTCGATAAGAATAAAATTATCAAGTATAACTATTACCGAGCAAACTTTTCAGAGATAAATTATTCTTTTCAGGTAACTGACTGGGATGTTTTGTTTAATGGTAAAACGATGGAGGAATGCTTAGATATATTTTATGAAAAATTCTTTCAGGTAGTCCACGCACATACTCCTAAAAAAATATGTCGTTCGGGGCATTACCCAGCCTGGTATTCACCGTCAACGATACACATCCTAAAAAATAAGAACAAAAGTTGGCTTCGGTGGAAAAGATTGGGAAAAACTTGTGACTACGACCTCTTTTCATTGCTTAGAGCGGACTTTAAAAAGGCTCAGCTGCGTGATTACCATAACTATTTAACGAACGTTGAAAATTCACTTTCAAACAACGTGAAGACCTTCTATAGCTACGTCAATAACTTGAAAACTTCCCATAATTATCCTAAAACATTTAAACATAACGGAAGACTCACCTCAGATCCACAGTCTGCGGCGAATATGTTCTGTGCATTTTTTGACTCGGTTTTTGTGCAACCAACTCAAACTGTTTCTGGCACCATTGCTGCTCCCATACCACCCAACGATAGTCTCGCTAGAATTACAGTTTTTACCTCTGAAATTTACTCTAAACTGAATAACTTGGATACCTCAAAGGGCGTAGGTCCAGACTCGGTCGCTCCGATGGTTCTCAAAAAATGTGCTTCCCATCTTGCCAAGCCCCTGAGAGACATATTCAACAAGAGTTTACGTGAGGGAAAATTTCCACAAAAATGGAAGATGAGTCATGTCGTACCAATCCACAAGTCCGGTGCTGAATGTGAGGTAACTAACTACCGACCAATCTCTCTATTATCGCCCCTCTCCAAGATTTTCGAGTCGATAGTTAAAGACAGATTGACATTCTTTTTAAAACCTCCTAACATATTCCTCCTATTTATTCCAAGCCATGGATCAGGGGATCCAGGTTGATGCGGTCTATACCGATTTCCAGAAGGCCTTCGATAAAGTCGACCACTCGATTCTCCTGTCGAAACTCGAATGTCTTGGAATTCATGGTGATCTCCTCCGGTGGCTGGAGTCCTACTTAACAAACAGACTCATGACAGTGACACTCAATGGGCATAAATCCAATGTGCAAAGAGTTGCATCAGGAGTGCCGCAGGGTTCTGTCCTGGGCCCTTTACTCTTCACTACCTTTATAAACGACATCTCCAAATGCTTCTTAAATTCCAAATTCCTACTGTTTGCTGATGATCTCAAAATCTACCGCCGCATAGAATCTCCAGCTGACTGTATCAAACTGGAGGAGGATCTCTCAAGATTGTGTGACTATTGTAAATGCAACAGGATAGAGTTGAATGTCAATAAATGCTTTAAAATTTCTTTTACCAAAAATCGGAATAAGGTCAGATATGATTATAGACTTTTTGACCAAACTCTCAAAGAAGTTGATACTGCTCAGGATTTGGGGGTGATTTTTGACTCAAAATTAAATTTTAACAACCACGTGGAACAAATAGCGACGCAGTGCTACCGAACCTTGGGCTTCATAACGCGAGCAACTAAAAAATTTAAAAGCATTAAATCTATAATGACACTTTATAAGTCGCTTGTGAGATCAAGATTGGAATATTGTGCGCCCATATGGAATCCTTATTACGAAAAATACAAGATGCAACTTGAAAAGATCCAGAACACCTTTATACGTAGGACACGCAAACGTTTTGGTGGTGCGCCATGGTGTGGTTCTCTGCCCGCTCTTGAGCTCAGACGTGAGCTGCAGGAGATTTGTACTCTGGGTAAAATATGCAGGTCGGAATTCGATACTCCAGAACTACTATCTATTCTCAGCTTCCGTGTTCCGACCTTAACCAGATCAACTAATATTTTTCGGTTGTCCACACCAAGGACAAACGTGGGCTTGAGGAGGCCTCTGTATCGAATGGCCGGAGGTTATGATTCCCTGCGGTGCTCTCTAGATATACTTGGCACTCCACATCATGTCTTCAAGAAACAGATCTCCAGAGCAATTTTAAGCAATTCTACTACTTCGCGATAGCTTGTTGATTATTCTTTTCCCACACCCCTTCCTCCCTTTTTTCCTTCCCTTCTTCTTGCACTCTCCATTTGTGTTTGCGTTTACCTCTAGCTATTTTCATATTTCACTTACACTAGTAGTATTCCTATTGATATTTTTTTTTTCTCTCTGGAACATGTTGTACCTGTTTCACTCATCAATAAATAATGTAACATGTGACACATCTCGATGGAGGTCAACTTAGTTTATGGTCATAAATTAATTATGTTTCTACTTTTAATGTATAGTTGTCCTCTGTAATGTGTTTTGTTAAAATAAATAAATAAATAAATAAATAAATAAATAAAATAAAAATAATCCGCCTCATTGACCAATATCTATTAAGTTTTTTTTTATTTGGTCAGACCAAAGCATCTGTTATCTGCCTCGAAGTCAAATTATAATACCACAGAAACTATTTAAAAAGCCACTACTTTCACACTCCTTCAGGACTGCACTTGGAGCACATTAACCATAAGGGCCGTAACCAGGAAGGTTTGAGGGAATAACATGATTGAACAACCCTCGAATCTGGAACGAATTACTGGCTATGCCCCTGACATGAACAACAAGGATGGAGTTAACGGTATTGTGCGCTTTCATTGCAATCTCAAAAGATCTTTTTTTGTGGAGGAGGAAATCCTTCATGGACACGGCTAGGGTAATGCCGGATTTCAACCGGCTAAAACCCCCTCTCGTCGTCTTTCAGCTGTGTTCCTGCCTTTCCTACCACGAGCTGAATTCATAAGACATTCCGGTTCTCTGGGTTCCTCGGCATTTGGTTTACCAGGTTCTCAGGAGATAGACACTTTGTAATTTTGCTTATTATTAATCGGCTGTAATTAATCGGCTTTGTGTCGCTCAGTCTCCCACCTCGCGCAGTGGAAAATCGTATGCTATCAATCAATCTCTCAAAAGAATTAAAAATAAAAAAAACCGTTATATTAAATATTCATAAATTGTATGAATGTGTTACTCTCTCAAGAGGGTCGGTGCATCAGAATTCAGACACACAGCTACTGCCATTTCCAGACAGAGACAAGATCAAACAAAAAGACATAACACAGTAATGACACAAAACAAAGTTCACTGCGTCAAACTATTTTAGAAGCAGCCACCCCGCCTTAAATGTATTTAAGGAGGCAGATCGGCGTCTATATGCTGGAACCTGTAGACAGAATGAGTGCCAGCCTGGCAGGATCCATCCGTGTCTCTGCGCACTACCTGTTCACATTATGTATATAGATGAGACAATATTAATAATTGCGTTGCCAAATGACAGTGGTGTTATGTCACTGATAGCTCTATTAGGCGTTGAAGTCGTAATAAACAAATCATCGCATAATGTTTCTTCAATAGATAATCACCATACAGGGCCTCCCGATCGACGCCATCTTCAACAACCATCGGTCAATAACGCAACATGTGGGGTGGTCACATTACGGAACATTTTACAAGTTATCAACTTGTTTTCTGTGTATGCGTAAGGGCAATCAAATAAATTAATTAAACCAAACTTTTTCATACAAAGCTGTCAGAATAGCCGGTGAAGCCGGTGCACGGCAGCACATTATTAGCATCAATAAGTTAAACAACAATCAGCCGTTGGAAAAAATTATGTTTATGGAAGTATTAGTAAAAAATCTTATGAAAATCATCGATTTTTAAATATTAACAAGGAGAAACAAAAAATAAATCACAATGACCAGCATTTCGCTGAATTTTTCTCAACGTGCACTCTTTTTACCCATGACGTCGTGTTTTTTGCTTCCTTCATTACTCATAAAGTTTTCTCTGTTTGTTTTGCTTCTACAATGTACTTTGTTACTAATAAAACTTAACCAGTGGTGTAAAAAGAGTTCGAGCAGAGATCGTAACTCCCTTACATCGTGATATTCAAAAAGATACCTCGCTGGTAGGCCATGTGAGCATGACTCCCTGTATACTGGCACGTGCCAAGGTGGGGGTCTGCATGGCCGGCACGGGCGGGTGAAAGTGGAGTCTCTCTGGACGACAGTTCTTCACCAGCCTTCTGCGAGACAGTCTCCTTGGGCCATCGGCTCTTTTCTCGTCTCGTCACACATTATCTACGTGAGTAAACTTGTGTCTGTTCTGTTTATTATAGTTCGGGTTTCGCGCCTGTTAGTGTTGTGTGGCTTAGCTCCTCTACTAATATTCAAGGGTACAGTAAATTCGTTTCGTTTTAATACAAAAACGGCATTGACATAGTTGAGCAGATAATTATTGAGTAATAATTTATTATTGGATTCTGCAGGCGCGCACAGATCAATCAGTGGGCAGATCAATCAATTACTCCACATTATTTAGGTTGTGAATCTACACTACAGCACCGATGTTTGACTGTCCTTACATCACCCTCCTCTTCTCTGCGTTTCCTTGGACGAAAGCTTGACATGGCCCTTCACTCCTAAAGCCTCTGATATTATTTACCTTATTTGCTAACACCAATGATAATACGAAATCCTTCCCAATTTTTATATTTAAGTACAGATCTTTTAAAATGGCTCACACCAGGGACAAACGTGGATTTGGAGAAACCTAAGTAATTATGCTCAGAGTTATGATTCTCTGCAGTGTTCTCTTGATATATTATCTGAAAGTCCACAATGCGTCATCGGATTTTTGTTTGTTTGTTTCCTTACCTCATCCCTTCCCTCCTTTTGCCTCTTTGAACTCTTATATCATGTTTGTTAATTTCCTACGAATATTTCTTATTTTTTGTTTTGTTTGAACGGTTACCCTTTGAAATTCCCATCAGTTACATTTTTTACATTGTCATATTTATGTACCTACTTACACCTCAATGGAGGCAATTTGTGCATTTGTGCTGTTGCCTTTTATGTGCTTTATTAAATAAATGGATAAATGCTTCTATAAGATTTTTTCAAGACTTATTAGTTGCTATCTAAAGATTCGGAAAATTTTGCCGTGAATGTACCTACATTTCTAACGCTTCCAGTTCTTAAAGCATTAGAAACCCGATCACAAAACAATCTAATGGCTTTTATTTTATGGTAGTTAACCGTTGGTTTTCTCACGTTAAACGATAAGAACAGAAAGTGTTAATTTTCATCGGATGTCAGAGACAGGAAACCAACAGTGTTGACGTGAGAAAAAGTTAGTTCACTTCCCTGATCCGTGTCGTCATGAAAATGTTCTCATCGGTTCTCGAAATGCCCAAATAATTTAAAACTATAAAATCTTCACGGCCACTAAATCCTCAAGTTTCCATTCTGTGAAATTTCTAATGGAGTTGGCTAACAGAGCCCTGGATGGAGAGAGACGATACAGTCAAGACCACACCAGCACATGGCGTAATCAATATCCATTGTTCACCAGCGCTGCACAATCGTAGCGCAACCTTCCACTTCCGAGGCCCGGTGGCTTCCTTCCTCTTCGTGTTGCTTCACCAGCTGATACCACTGTGTTGCACCAACGAGGCTTGATGAGACTTTACCATTTACTAGCTGGTGTGGCAGTGACGCTGGGGTCAAATATAAACAGTGAACCTCTAACGATCCATTATCTGCGCTGTGATTAATTACCTCTGCTTTATCTCCACATCCGCCTGTGCACTGACGAGGATAAAATTAATTTTCATATTGACTTATTCTTGTCAACTAAATGTTCCTTAAATGAAGCTGCGTGGAAAGAAAATATTTTACAATTTAATTTATCGAAACCTCACGAGTTCCCACTGACATTCAACTTCTTCCTTCTTAAGTGACGCACAAGAGGTCTGCAATTGCAGGGCGGTCTGAGTAGGTATATACCTATACCAGTGGCGTGCGGTGGTTTTATTTTCTCAAAAAATTGGGCAAGCCGACACAAAAAAGAAGAAGAAGAATTTCACCAAAAAAAATTCGTCGCTTGTTCCGCATTTCTATCCATGAATCATCAATGTATGTACTATGTAGGTAGCTATCTACTGTTAAATTTTATTTATTTTCTAAAAAAAATTTTTTTTTTTTTAATAAATAAAAAATAAAATTTAACAGTAGATAACTACCTACAAACATTGATGATTCATGGATAAAAATGCGGAACAAGCGAAAAATTTTTTTGGAAAAATTCTTCTTCTTCTTTTTTATTACTGTTATATCTATTTGTCTTGAACACTGCCTCACTGACTGATGTCATTAACGCTGTAGTTCCTGCGTTTCCCAGAAGATCGCAACTAAAGACAAATTTTGTTCTAGTAATATGGCTGACAGTAACATATTATTATATTATGACTGGTGGCTGAGCACTTTTTTAAAGGTCTTGATGTGGAGAAAAATAATTTTTCGGGTCATTTAAAGACTCACATGCGAAGTCAGCCATAAGAAAGCATAGTTTAACAAATCAGGAAACTTTTACGCACAGCGCGACTTCTAGCGACGTAAAGCCTTACTAATGCAATGTGTGCAATAAAAAGTTTGCGGACTCGAGTAATTTAAAGAGTCACATGCGAACTCATAGCTGAGAAAAGCCATACGAATGCAATAATTGCAATAAAAAGTTTAATCAATCAAGTAATTAATCACTCTCATGATAAAAGCCATTTGAATGCACACTTTGTTATAAAAAGTTAAAGATTTTTTTGAATTTTCATAAAGAGTTCTATTATCAAGTGCTTTAAAGTCTCACATATGAATTCGGCCGTAATAAAGCAAAAGTTTGCATAAAAAAGTTTACCAAATCCGGAATCTTTTACGCACAGCCGGACTTCAAAGCGAAGAAAAGCCTTACTAATGCAATGTGTGGAATAAAAAGTTTGCGGACTCAAGTAATTTAAATTATCACATGCGAACTCATAGCGGGGAAAAGCCATTCGAATGCAATAACTGCAATAAAAAAGTTTAATCAATCAAATAATAGCTCATGATAAAAGCCATTTGAATGCACACTTTGTTATAAAAAGTTAAAGATGTTTTTTGAGTTTTCATGAAGAGTTCAATTATTAATCAAGTGATTTAAAGTCTCACATATGAATTCAGCTATAAGAAAGCAAAATTTGCAAGAAAAGGCCATGGGAGCACTTAAAAAAACTAGTATTCTGAGATTAATTAAAGGTTTACTGTTAAACATTCTAAGATTATTCATTTAAAAACATATTGCGAAATTAAACATACCTTGACGTCAGTAATATTCTTGATAATGACTGGACACAGAAAACATGATTAAATCATGATCAGGTTAAACAGCAACAACTGTATTATTTTATTAAAAATGTTTGTTTGATGTTTTTTTTTAAACCTTTCATTGATAAACTTTCTAAGGCCGGCTGCCCTAAAAGGCCAACAGGTTTTGAATCGTCGAGACACTAAATTACCTAAGTATGTAAGTAATTACCACATTAAATGACAAAAAAACTATATTATAAATTTAAAACCGATATAATAAACAATGACCCTTTACCTTCAGTTTAAAAACACCGTGTTAAAATACATTTTGACAGTTTATATTACCGATTAAATTGCCATAATACAAAAATAAAATAAATCGAAATAATGTGAACTTACTGTTGTTATAGTAACCGATAAAATATGTATGGGTTAATCTGCTCCGTGATACATTCATTGTTTATTATTAAAAAAGCAAATAACAGGATATTTTGTATGCAATCCTCATTAATTTCTGAATTATATAAAGTAATTCCAATAATTTCATTACGTGATTTTGTTTGAGAGTTGGCAACTCTAATTAATCCCGGATTAAATTTCCTTTGGAAAAAATGACCCGTTGTGGGCCAATTGATATTGACGACGGTGTCGACAAAATTAAAGGGAAGGGATCGGCCTGCAAAATGCTAGTGCGAAAGGGACGCACTGAGCCTTGACTAAGGAGTGCTTCAGGAACGTTAGAGGAGATGAAAGCAGTACTTTCTCGTTATTTTTGGTCCATAGAATATAAAAATACTGTTATACCATGGCAACCAGGGGTCATGTGAGAATATTTTTTTGACGTGCATCAAAAGTTTTTTTAATTTTTCGTCAGAGTTATAGCAATCTTTGAAATGTTTTTATTTTTATATTCTTCTCCAAAATTCTAGGGTAAGCCAGGATTATTGGCTTGTACCAGCCGCTCGCCACTGACCTATACACTATACAGTTTCTTTTGATCATTATATTTTGCTCGTATGCAGCCTTAGAGAGAACATCGGGGGTTTCAAGAATCTTTTTATGCTGAACGTTTCAACGGTTAAATTTGTTTTAAATGCTAAGTATTTAGGTACCCATTAAAATCATAGTTGTGTTATTTTTGTTCTTACTGTTCAAGTTTTGAATCTAGTCTAAGTTTTCTTCTTTTTGTCATAATCCTGCGGAATGGCTTGCAATAAGAATTGTCGCACAATAAATAAATAAATCGGTCCTTATGATCAATATGGCCTTCTTCAGACTTCGGTCATCCACTGCATCACATTCGTGTATTGTTCCCTCCCCCTTACTCGAATTAATGCCTATCATTAGGATCGTACATTCAGCTTATTAGAGATCATTAGGATCTCATCATCATCAGATTTGAAATAGTTTTTTTTTTTTTCAGAAATATCCTCATGGAGATGTATCCCGCGTTAGTGGTATTGTCTGTGCTAATCTCCACGTGCAGCCCCGTCCCCGTCATACCAGACCACAGTGTGCTCAACATCCACGTGGAGGAGGTGCCTCAAGGGATCATAGGCGTGGTCAATACTAATGCGGCTGTCCTACAAGATGCGGTAGCCGCCAAATCTGCGGCAGTCAATGGGCTGGTGGACGCGGCGTCTACCAGGTTATACCAAGGAGTGGGCGCCGTCAGCTCCATGATAGCGGGAGGAATAAACACAGCCAGCGACACCCTGGCCCCGGCCATCAGCGCCGCCAGTCAGTCTTTAGCGCCGGCCATAAACGTCGCGAGTGAAGCCCTGGCGCCGGTGGTTAGCGCCGCCAGTGAGAAGATAGCGCCGGTCGTTAGTGCCGCTAGCGAAAGATTGACTCCAGCCATCGAGAGCCTGGGGCGGGGCTTCACGCTGGTGTCCAACGGAGTGACCACGGGGATCAAGAGCCTCGGAGACTCGCTGAGCGACCGCTACGTGGCAGCAGGCAGACTGGTGGCTGACAACCTGCACATGGCCGGAGACCTGGTGAGGGAGGGCACAGTGGCTGCGCAGAGCACGGTCACCAGGTTCGGCCGGACGGTGTCGGACCTGGTGGGGCAGCAGAGTGAGAACATCGCGGTGGCCGCGGACCACACGAGGAACCTCCTGGTGAGTCACATCATATTATTATGGGGAATTTTCCTGGTTTGGTTTTTTATTTGGTTAGAAACTTTATTTAGCCGACCAAACATTGCCACCTCGAGGTGAGCAGGGTCATTTCCTAGAAAAAACTCCACAAACAAACTCTGATGGATTGGTAATTTCCACCTGTTTACGTGATAATTATTTTTAATGTCTATATAATATATTTTTTAATCCAAACAAACTAAAATTCTATTAGTAAAATATGACATGGTAGCATTGAATAAGTCATTTTCAGGAAATAGAATCACCATTTTAACATACAAAAGATTTTTTTTTTTAATGTTGTAAAAGACGATTTCATAGTTGACGATTTTTCATATTGTATTTCCGCATAATCTACTATAAAAATTACCAAAATGTTAAAAGTCCCCCAAATGCCCACAATGAACATGCTCCCGTGGCAAATAAAAACGATTTGTTTATTTTTAATTACATTTTTCCAATCAAATATTTTTTTAATCAACTGTGAATTGGTGAGGTGAGCTGAGGAATCTGGACATGGTGTGGGGGGAGGTCATTAACGTTGCGCAAGATCGAGCGCAATGGAGAGCTCTTATTGTTGCCTCCCTATGCCCCTAAGTGGGGTCTAAAGGGAGTTTGGATTGGATTGGAACTTTTAGAGGTTTACCGTCTTTTCCATCTACTTTTTGTTCACATCATCCAGTCTCTTCCAATCCAACCAACAGACAGACCAACCCGGAGTAATATATTTACGTGAAAAACACCTCAGTTATCTAAAGAGCCGTAAGTGCGATCAAGACATCCCGTTTCAATTCCCGGTTGAGTCAGATTTTTTCTGTTTTTGGCGCGGTCCATTGCAATACAGAAAACAGACCACCCGGGGTAGAAATTTCAAGTTTCCACTTCTTCACCCTCGCCTTTATCCCATTATTTGGGGTCGGCTCTCCTTGTCCTATTTCCCCAAGACTTTCTATCAAGTGCTAGATCTGGTTCCACTTCGCATTCTTTGAGGTCCCTATTGATGTTCGACAACCATGTGGCGGGTGGTCTGCCTGGTCTCCTGGCTGGAGTTCCATAGCTCTTTGTGTCATAATATGCCCATACTATATTAGACTGTTATATGTAGGTAATCTTTTCGGTTTCGGGTGCGACCTTGAAGCATCCTCGAACATGCATGGACATTTCCTACTCCTCCAACCCATCTGAGCATCTTCATCTCTGCAGTATTCAAGCTTTGTTGGTGTTTTTGTTTTAATATCCAACATTCAGAACCATATGTCATTGCGGGTCTTAATGCGGTCTTGTATACTTGACCCTTTACTCTCACTGGCATTTTTGTATCACACAACACTCCAGAGAGAGACCTCCATTTTAGCCATCCTATGTTAATGCGGTGGGTGATATCTTCATCGGAGAACCAGGAACATTTAGATAGTTTGCGCCATAGATAATACTACGTCATGTGTTCTGCTCGCTTGAAACATTTCCACCCCAGTTTGGTCTGCCTGGGTGGGGTGGGGCCGGAAAGGTAAGCTAATAAAAGCAACATTATATAAAAACAATAGCTGGTACTACGTCCAATTTGTTTTGTAAAACGTCCAAATTGACATGAAAAATGTCCATTCTGATTTGAAAGTGTCAAAATTGAAGCAAAAAACCTGTATTATAAATGTTCGATTTTATATTATTTTAGTGTGTATTGTACCTAATGTGAGGACAGTATTCACGGATAATAAAATAAATATAACCTTCTGTTGCCACAGGATAACCCGTTTGCCGAGAGACCGCGCAAGTTAGAGATGGCCATCCTTGAGCAGGAGGATCCACTCAGCAAAGTCAATTCTGTCAAAGACAATCTTCAGCAGTTCGTCGCCGGAATATTCAACGTAAGTACCCACCTGTCTTGAATCCAATCAACGTACACGAGGGTTTCCCAGCCTGGGAAACATTAGTGTCAGCACCGAGTACCTACACAAATTTAGGGCGGATAAATAAAGGATGAATCTCTTATTGTTGCAGCCAGAGCCAGTGGTGGATAATATTCAGTCGGAAGACGAGAAGTTCGGAAATGACGGCGAGGGATTCTCCAAGATCGGGAAAATACTAGTCGGGACCACTGAAGGGATCGCCAATTTCTTTAGTAATGCAGTCAACGTGAGTACTGACCAAACATAACTATCTTGCTAAGTTAATCTAGTCTTACCAAACTTTTAGGATTATCCAAACTTTTCGTGATTATTCCACTTTTGTTCACATAAGAGCAGCGGTTCTCAACCTGTGGTGCGCCATTGACAAGCAGAGAAAACCAGCAGAAGTGGAGTTGTATTGATTAGTTGGCATCAGGCAGATATGTTTTCCATCAGCTCAAATGATAAATAGACACTCACCAAAATGTGCAAAATGGCCATCTACAATGACCAGCAGCCCGATTCACGGAAAAGTTTAAATCTAAGTTTAGTTCGAAGTTCGAACGAAGTTCGATTCAAACCCTCCGTGAATAGGTACATAGACTGTAGATAGTCGCCGCCTACAATTATTATTACCAGCAGCCCTATTCACGGAAAAGTTTAAGTCTAAGTTTAGTTCGAAGTTCGAACGAAGTTCGATTCAAACTTTTGTGAATAGGGCTGCTGGTAATAATAATTATTGTAGGCGGCGACTATCTACAGTCTATGTACCTATTCACGGAGGGTTTGAATCGAACTTCGTTCGAACTTCGAACTAAACTTAGACTTAAACTTTTCCGTGAATCGGGCTGCAGCAGTAACTTTGGGTGGACAGTACTGCATTAATCAGTTTTTTTTTTTTTTTAATGAATCTGTGCTCACTCAAAGTGAACACAAATACACTCCTTGACTCTTTCACTGTACGCTACTCAAAGCTTGTGTCGTGAAAGAGGAAGATGGTCGGCACCTGGGATCGAACCACGACGTCCGCAGTACGAAAGCCGTTGATCAAAATCAGTTGATGATCTTTTGTCATGAAGAAGGCTTAAGCATAAAGGTTGCAGCCTTTGCTCCTCAACCAGATAACCAAGAAAGCTTCAGGACTGTCTCACTTACATTTCCTCGATTTTTATCATGTAAACATAAAATCAACACTTTTTAGCCAGTGTAACTCATTGTTAGAGGCAATTTTTCTAGTCAATAGATCCTATTCATTTGGGACAGGGCCAGGAATCGAAACTGAGACACCTTGATCACAAATTAGAACCTATATCACTATAGTTAACCAACGATAGATTCGAAAATCCCTTACCTAGTGTTCCAAGCTCCATTATTTTTCTTGCTGTATGCCAAAATATTAGCCTCCACCTGGAGCCAATAGGTTCCAGATTATAAGACTGTTATCTTGTTCTAGTTCCCCTTCAAGGCTGTGACTGGGATATCCAACTCAGTGAAGGACAAGTTCAACAACTTGGGAGGCCGACTGATTGGCATCTGAGGGCAGTGGAGAGAGCACAGTGTTGTTAGGTTTAGGCTATTTAACTCCGACTTATTCATTTGTTCATTGTTCCATCTCATCCTTACATTAAATGCCATTATTTATAACATTGTCTTCATTATTTTTGTACCTGCAAACCTAATCTGCACCACCATAGGAAAATTTGTCCCATTGCTTGAACTGCTATGAACTGGGCTGACAAAATAGTTGCTCCTACAACACAATCCATCTATGAACATGAAAATAAAATAATTGAAATGAAAGGCGGGTTAGTGCGAATACTTATAACTCGAGATCGGCTGAACAAATTTTTATTGGATTCTCCTCCGCTCTTTTAACACAATAACTATTAAAAAGTTGAAAAAATGCATACGAAATAATATAATATTAGAGTTAGCATGGAATGGATTTCCTGCGACGCCAACGCCATCTATGTAAGAATCTATAACAAAATTATTGTTTACCTGACAACCATTGACATCAAAAACAAACAAACGCTTCGAACTTCCAGAAATAAGTTTTTAACAATTAAACATGTTTTAAACGTATTTTTGTATAAATTACAAATTTGAATCAATATTCATGTTAATGATTAAGCTGTGTGTGTATCGTGCTAAAATTCGAGAACCCCTGAACCGATTTGACTTACTTTAGTTTCAAAGTATTCGTGGGAATTATACAGTGAGAAAATATGGAAAAATTGCGAGGAAAATAGAAATCTCGAAATCCAACAAAATCTCCATGTCTGTCAGATGTGTCACAACAAAAGTGAGTGACTGGAAATGAAGATTCCTTTTTTTCTTTTTTAGTCACGGAGTAGCCGTGACAGATGGCTTGGTGTGAACCTTTAACCAAAATGAAGATTCTTCAGGATCCGTGTTGCCACCTTTGGAAAATTTCTGAACTGGACACTAACTTAAAAAGAAGTTATCAACAGGAAACGTAATATTTCCCTAAAATAAAAGGTCATTGAGTAAAGATACATCCCGGACATTTTAGGTTAAGCCCAGACAAAAATAGCGAAAAAAAACATCTTAATGTCATTTTTAGAGAGCATGGAGATTTTATTGAATGGTTTATATTAAAATATAAGTATAGGTACCTACTACAAGTTTTTTTTTTTTTTTAATGGGAAGTTTTCCGGGGAGCTTCCGACAATACACACTAGGTGGCAGAACTTCTAATCAGGTCTATTGTCAAATTCAGTGCTGCCAACGTAGAGATGTTTTTTTCAGTGATGCCAACGTTGGGAAGTTTGTTTTCCATTGTGTTGCTAAGAAGTTGTTGATTGAGTTGCTAAGAAGTTGTTGATTTTGTTGCGCACAAATTTGAGAATAAATCTCAGGGGTGCTGTTCTGTATTTTTTAATTAGTATTTAGAGGTATGTATATAAAAAAAGATGAACAATTTTATTTGTAATAGTATGTAAAAAATGTACAATGATTACTCTAAACCTATTGTAAGTTATCATGTATAATTTGAAATAAACTAGAATGAAATTTTGGAGGTTAGATTGTGAGCGACCAAGTTGTTTAATTTGAAATAAACTAGAATGAAATTTTGGAGGTTAGATTGTGAGCGACCATAAGAAGAAGAAGAAGTAAATCGCCCCGTTGGCAACACTGAATTTGACAATAGACCGGATTAGCAAGGGCGCCTCTAGCGGGACAAAAAGGAAAAAAACATCCCATTGCCCGGGAGAAAAAAAAAATAAGTATACTACAAGTAGGTAACTCTAAAGTCATGTTTGTTAACACTAGTTGCATGTAAACATGAGATCCAACTGTCGATGGCCTGAGTCGGTATGTTTATTGTATGAAACGATATCGTCAATAAATTAAATTTTACAAAAATTGTTAAGAAAAGTTTGAGATGTACTGCTATAATGTATATATTTTTTATAGAAAATTAAATTATCTAGTTGATGTGTTTTGGCGTTTTTCGATATTTTTATTAAATTCTGAAATATAGGCACTGAAACTCTTACATAATAAAAATATTATTTATAAAAAAAGTTTGAGAATACCTGGAACTTTTCCATTAAATTTAATTTGAGATATTGTATTTTTCTATATACATACACATTTTTAGGGTTTTAGCTTTTATAGTTTTCGAGATATATGAAAAAATTAAGTAAAAATTCAAAGGTTGATTACCCCTGACTGAAAGAAAATTTCAAAATTCTGAGTACACAAGTTTTGTAGACTTTTAAGGGGAATCAAAAGGGACACACACACACACAGACAGACACACCAAATGTTCTCCTCCGAATTCTGAGTAAATCCATATACGGAACATATATACTGCGAAGCCTCCAAGTTGATATTTTTCGTCGTCAAAGTTTGGAATCTTTCAATCCGTTTAAAATCTAGACCTGGCCATACAAATCTCATGTATCTTGCCTTGATACTGCCGATCTGTCTCGAGAAATAATTTCTCTTCAATAAACGGACAGTTGGACTATGTTGAGAAATAGTAAAATTATAAAACTTATTGTGAAATTGTTGAAATACAGTTCCGTTGTTATTCTACACATATGATTAGTTCTAGAACTTCATGAATCAAATAAAATTAAACTCAAGAATGCAAAGTAGGCTAATTTTGCCAAAATCAACTTCTAATTTTTATACAGATTTTATTATTATTTTGAAATAAACTTCTTTGAAATGTGTTAATAATCAAACATTACAAAAAATAATGAAATAAAAGACGGTGTTTTTGTTATTTTGTATATTTAAATTTTCTTATACAGTAGATACATGTTGTCTTGCAATACATAAACACAGACAGCACAAGACAGTCTTACAAGTCTAACTAATATCAAAATCAGCTGCCATTAGACACAACAATCATAAGACAGTCCATTAATGGAGGCACGAACCATGTGACATCTTACAAACTAAACGATACTTTATATAAATATGACACAACATCTTATGACGGGTAGAAAAATATAATATAATGTTTCAAGGATAAACTCTAAATAAAATACATTTATAGGAAATAACAAAGTTTGGAAATATGTGGAATTCCATTCCAACATCCACACACGGTGTATCACAATATTCTAATGGAAGATAGACACAAGCAACCAAACAGTCACTCCGGGGCAACCAGAGCACCATGGGGAGACCATATTAATATTATTGGCAGATCTTTAAGGGAGGTCTTTTGCATCTGGTTGCCCCTTACACTACCTATACAAATTCACAACAATAAATACTAATTCATTGATTAGGATTGATTTGTTTTACTACCTACTTATTTTAATATCTTGAATATTTTGTCAAAAACATGACTACATTTTTTTATAAAAATGTATCTAGGCTCACCCAAAGTGAACCACACGGCTACCAACCGTTGCTCATTCTATGTGAAACAGAGCTTATAAGTCTTTAACAATTTATTCAGGATAATGAGAAGCGTAGAAAAAAAAACAAGTAAAGTGTTAGTTCTATCAAAATTATTTTGTCTCAGATCTCTTTACTACCTAAACACTTTGGTCAAAGTATCCGCCTGCCGTCCCAATGTCCTGGGAACATCTCCCATATATTGGATGAGTATTAACTTATGAGAATAACTTACATAAATGTACGAGTTGAAAAGATATGAGATTTACTCTATGTTTGTGTTATTCAAAGGATATTTTACAAGTTTTCCGTTTGGTCGTTCCTATAATGTTATTTATATAAATGAAAGGCAATGCAAGTGGTAGAGAAACAGTGAATATGACACCTACTAAATGTTTGTACTATTCAACTTAACAGGAATACAATTTCATATTGATGAATTGCATTGGGTTTGTGTGATGAGAACATCTTCCTTGGCTTTCCAACAAAAACATAAATAATAAACTTGTAATGCGATGAGAGGACTTGAACAGTGAATATCCGAGCCTGCCACATCCATGAGACCCGCACACGCCTCCCGAGATTCTGGAACGTAACAAATTAGTCATTAAGTGGAGCGGTACAATAAACACATAGAATTTTTTTTCTAAATTTAAAAATAAATACTTTAAAGTAGGTACCCACGCGTTTATTATTTTTGGTTATTTGATTAACAATATAGTTGGACACTTAAAATTTTGAATTTGAATTATGTTTGGAACAGGTTTTTGTTTTATTTTATTTTCTTTTCATCAAACTGAAAAAAATACAGAGAAGTGAACACGGTTGGTGTTTGAAATTGATTATTGGTTATTATTTTATTTTTTTGAAAAACAAAGTGGAAAATGTAATTCATGGCATACAGTGCTCTGTATGAATAATTAGTTTTGTTGGACTAAACATACATTAGGAGAGTTTTCTTAATATTTTGGTGGAAATTTGTATAATGAAGATTGGTCATATCGGATAGAAATGGTGGGCAAGATACAGAAAAAAAACTGTAACGAAGAATTGGGCAACACGACAGAAAGAATTGATATAGTATAGTTTTATCATTTTTTTTGTTCTTGTTTTGTTTTTAATCTATTAAATAAGTTTTGTGTTGATTTAGAATTTGCTATTTTTTTTACCTACAAAAAAACCCAAAAAGACAGCCCTAGGTAACCCACCCCAACTGAGCTAAGCTGGATGGCTGGAGCCAATGATGGTTGGCCGAGATTCTCGCTCCACTATGGCGCCCAACGTGGGGAAAAAACTGAACTTCTTTTTAAAAAAAATTATATTTAGACTCCCTAAACAAGTTTCATAAAATTAACAAATCGAGTGTGCATTCTTGGTAGAATTATTTAAATGAAACAATAAATGTGGAATTCCACAAATTATTTAATACCCTGACTAGTTTGGGAGGCAGAGGCTGATCATGATCACAGGTGACGAAGAAACTGCTTAAAATGAGTAACAATTTTTTTTTTTTAAAATGAATCTGTGCTCACTCAAAGTGAACACAAATACACTCTTTGACTCTTTCACAGTAAGCTACATAAAGCTTGTGTCATGAAGAGGAAGATGGTCGGCACCTGGGATGGAATGCACGAAACAATGCGAAAACCGGCGTCGTAACCACTAGTCTACCAACCACTTCATTGTATTCGTTTTAAACTTAGTGCAGTGTATGAGCATAAATAAACAATATTATACTTAATAATCAAATTATAATTAAAATAGGTTTGATTGCTTCGATCGAGCTGTGGGGTCGGGTTTGCGGTGAACTGACTTGCGGTGAGCGGGGGGTCTTCAAGGGAGAATGAATGAATGCTTAATAATATTTGGAATAGTTTAGAAAATTAGTTACAATTTTTTTTTATACAAGTTTAGACAGAGCTTTGATATGAAGTTTAATTAGAAATTGATTCAAGTATTTTATGAAAAATCTGATAAAATGGGTAATTTTCAGCATGATCTATTTATGTAAATTATTTTATCTCAGTCTTATAGTAAAGTGAAGGCTTAAAAAAAGTCTTATACTTTTTGAGATATTTTGGAAAATAATTAAAATTTATGGAAAGACTCTGATAAAGATTTATCTTATTATTATTTAAAGGATTTGATTGAAAACTGTCTACAAACATAAACAAGATAAATGTCTGAACTATGTACGAGTAACATAATTTAAAATTCATTTTTTGTGATAACATATACAATAGGCTATTTTGGGAGAAAGGCCCCTTAACAATGAATAGTTGGTGGATGTTACCGGGCACAGGTTACTCGGCTGGCTGGTGCCTGTAGGTCTCAGCTAGTGGGCGTCTCTCCAGTCAGGAGGCCGGCTGGTAGGACTTGTACGTCCTGGAGTTGCGCTTGTGCTTCACCGTGCAGAACAGGATCATGGAGGATATCAGCCCAAACAGCTGCAACACACACACACCATCATTAGTTACAGGATGTATAGCACCATCTGTATGAATCCACAAAGTAAATAGCAAAGAAAGATTTGTCTTTAACGCTGCATCTTACTCAGAATAAATAGATGTTCAATCGAATTACCTTTTTTATTTTTATGCAATTCCACTGACAACTGAGTGATTTATAATATTATTTATTAATCATGAGTATTGTAATATCCTAGCGCCATCTAGTGTCAGTGGTAACAAATCAAAAAGTTGATTGCTCAAAGGTTCTCACAAAGTCCAATAGATGTCTCTACTACTGCTTGGGTAGTAGAGACTTAACTACTCGGGGCAGTCTCACACATGGAGTACTGGAGTTGGAAGTTACAAATAAATAATCATACTGCAGAATGGTATTTAACAACTTAAATAATAATACATTTGACCACCTCATGACGAATGTTGTTAATGTAATCAGGTCAGCTTTTAAAACAGCTATAGAAGATGGTCGTAAGCTTGTAGTGGTCTCGATTTACCAATAATTGGAAGATGATGAGGTAATCTGAGCATGGATAAGTTGGTAACTAGCCATGAGATGATGGAACCTGTAGATTCTGCGAAGAAGGGGTGGAAACGCCTCACCACCTACTTACAGACTGCGATGCAGTGGTTTATGCGAGAGCAAGAAGTTTTGGAAAACACAGGATAGAGGTGGAGGACCTCGCCACCTTGGATCCCCTCCTAATGCTGGACTTTCTGAAGCGTCTGGGATTAGTGGGGAAGCTCTAATTGGGTAACACCATGAGCAAGTAGGGGAAGCACAATAGACCAATTCAGGTCGGAGCGCAAAATATCCCCTAAGAAAAAAAAAAAACTAGCCATTAGTTAATGTCACCTGTTTGAATGCAATCAGAAATGCTATGATGGCCCCAAAGTGCAGCCTCTCCACCAGCCACATCTGCAGCTTGCTGGCACAGCCCTCCTCCCACCACTGGGACTGCTCCCCCCTGGAGCCACACCTCTCCCGGCCTGGCCCCTGCACCTTGCAGCACGAGTCGGGCACCCTCCTCTCCAGGGGCCACGACTCTATCTGGTACCAGTCCTCGTAGTTGTGCACTCCACAACATTTCAGCTGCAAATGGAGGACAGGTAAAATTTTAAACTTGAAAACATGTCTAATATTTGAGACTTAAGGAGACACTAAAACATCTAACATGGCACTTTGACCAAATGGCGAGTCTTTAACATACAAAACAAAAATAAGCGTTTTTCTGTTTAATGAACATTTATAATTTAAGTTTATTAAGTCAGACTTGTCACCTCTTCTTGCAGATGGTCCCAGATGGGCACCAGGTTGTTGTCCGTAACATTGTAGTGGGTCTGCAGGCTCTTCTGTAGCTGTGTCTTCACGTGGAACCCAATGGAGTCCCGGAAGACGAATATGAGGGAGGCCCCAATGAACTCCGTGCAGAGGATGATCACCACCAGACTAAAGTACTGCAACACAACCAACATGGTTAGGAAGCCATCTCACATGGTTTGGGCTCACTTTATAGATATTTGATTGTGAAGTGCATGAGTTTACTCCATACAGTCCAATCATACAAAACATTTTTTTCTGCTTTCGCCACCAGGGGAAGCATTGACAATTGGATGCGGGTTCCTTGTTGTCAGTACTTAACACCTGCACTATCTATTGAAGGCACGAAGGCGATCTATTTCACATTTTTATTTAGTTGCGATTCACATTTTTATTTAATTTAAGTAAGTATGTACCTACATTATAATTGTTTTCTTTTTGTGTAAAATGATGATCTTGCTATAAACCGCGAACTGTGAAATATTCGGAAAGCTCAGGGTATTTTTAAACAGTGAATAAATATGGAAAAGTTGCGAGGAAAATAGAAAAATGACAAATTTGTTTTCCAATATTTCTGCCTGTCAGATGTGTAACAAACAAAAACCTTTATTTTTTTTGTTGTAACTTACTGAAGAAAATAGAGCTGTGGTGCTGCCCTAAACGCAACCAACCCTCAATAAGAAGAAAATTTCGTTTCCACTGGGGCAGAGTTTCGGGTGCAGTCGGTTTTTTTTCTCAAAATTGCCAGCCACAGCACTGAGGGCCAGGAAATTAAATAAGCCCACTGGTATGCGGCGCCTGGACTGGGGGGCTTTCTTATCTCATCATGCTCCATTACTGTTGAATATTCCTCCATGAATGGTTATATGTACCTATACTTAATATCTTTATTGGCCCATTGTTGTGTCCAGACAGTGGTGTTACGGCAAAAAGGTACCCAAAACACGACATTTTAAAAATATGATTAGGAAAAATTAATAATAAATAATATGCTCTTCTATGCATAAGTGTTAGTATAGCCGGCGGAACTTAACGCTTAAAGCATTCTCTACCAGTCAAACGGTCCCGTCCAATCACAGACAGGATTCCAACCCCGAGTAGAAATTTTAAGTGAAAAACACATTGAAAATTTCTGACTCAACCGGGAATCGAACCAGGGACCTCTTGATCTGAAGTCGGAGGCTTTGCCGCTAAGCTTCCGAGGTCGGTTACAGTCGAAAATTACTTGTGTGATGAATGATGATTGGTGGTCTACAGTTCGAAGAAGCTTTCGATTAAACTCGTTAGTGCCCCACAGAGGTAGAGGTGAGAACTCTAAGACGGAAAGACTGTGAAAACACTCTCGTGTGCATAGAAAGGAATACGGGTAGGTATTATCAAGAAGGAATTTAGACGTTTTGGGCATGTTGAAGCCAGGTAACGAAAAAATGCTATGCAGGTTGGGAGTTGGGGTTTTTTCTCGGCGAGATGGGCCGAGAATGGTGTGGTTTGAACACATACCAAGAGGTAGTAGAGGAAATTGAAAGAAGCCAAACAAAGTTAGTTATGCCTACCCCTTAGGGGCGTGATCAATGGCGGATCCAGCTTTGACGCCAGGGGTGGGGATTACATAGTAAAAAAGGTAATTTCCTAAATTTTACATCTGGAATCCTAAGTTTTTGATCCAGGGGGGGTCATGACCCAAAGGAAATTATAATTATAATAGAAAATTAGGTATTTTATTAATAAATGTAAGTACTATACTAAGGCCTTGACCAGCGAAGGGGGGTCATGACCCCCCTGGATCCGCTCTTGGGCGTGATAAGTGTAAGTACCTACATAAAGATAAACTTGCAAGTCTAACTAGCCCTGCGATAATAATAAATTACTTATTACACAGTGCAACGAAGATTGTTTATTCAGTCTTAGCTTATTGTATCAGTGTGTAGTGAGCGGGGTCTGGTTACAAAACAAACTGCATACGCATATTACGATGTTTATAAGTTGGTGCGCCACGCCACGACCCACATACCTAGGTGTGTTACGCCACTGGGCGTGGTGTTCTGTTCTGAGTGAAGCAGAGGACCCGGGAAGTGTTCACATTGTGTTCACAATTCACATTTCACAGTGGCTGGACACGGCGAGTGGAGGAGCCAAGTCACACATTTACTTGACAGTGACCGACAGGAATCGAAACGAAAGATGTGTGTGAAAATACAAATAAGAGCAAGAGCAACAACATGTGATACGTAAACAAACAAATAATAACTTCCTACAACACTCTCCACTTGGTACTTACATGCCACGCAACAATCGGATAACCTCAAAAATCTGAACAAACGATTAGCAACGCACAATAAATAAGTATAAAGCAATGGTTTCCTAAAGAACTGAGTGGATTGACGTATTGAAAATTAAATTAATGCTTATAAAACCAAATATCTGATGCAATCTTTAAAATCAGGGCCGGTCATTTATAAACATCCGTTAGTTAAAATTTAAACCAAATAAACCGAAATATGATCCATTTGCTCGTTTTTTCCGTATTAAAAAAATCGTTATTCAAATTTCAGTACGACAATTATATGTTAGTAAGCCATCGATAAACTTACGGATATTTGGTCTCTCGTTTATAAGATCAGCCCTAGTGTTTGCCCATTTTTGCATCTAATCAACTCGAAAAAGTTAGGGTTCACATACGTACTGTGTTTTTCATTTAACCTTGCCGACGCCACGTTGTCGCTGCGATCTTGACTGTATTAGTTAATCCTTTCGTATTACGAAAAAAACAAAGGTGCATAGTTATTGTTTCTCGTTTGTGGTAGAAGGCCTTTTGTTTCTTCCTTTAAAATACCGGGTGATAACGAAGTTTCTTGTGTTTTACAAACATGTCATCGTGTTCAAGCAAATTGGGTAAAGGAAGAGCGCTTTGTGGGCAAATGAAAGAAGTAATTTTAATTAATGTTTATGAACATTTTAAAAAGAGATACGATAGATCTACTGAGGTAAATACATGGACTCCCTATTATTTTATTTAGATAATATATATCTTTGATTTATGATTTATTTTAATGTATTGTGTTTTTCGTCGTATCATACAGATCCCCAGTTCGATTCTCAACCGGGTTCGCTTTTATGGTTTTCATTGGGAATTTCTACCTTGTCTTTTACCTGTCTCAGATTAGAGAGGGTCAGTTGACTATAGAAAAACAATCACCTGGGACAAAAACTCGCGGCGGCTATATCATCTTTTTATAGTGTTCATAACCATACGAATTTTAAAGTTAATGAAATTCATCACATAAAATCATGTGAATGAAAAAATAAACAGTTAGTATTAATAAAGGATAACAATCACAAGTATTAGTATAGCCACGCTTGTGGGCACATAAATCATACATTTTATTGATGTTTGATGACATCGTCTTCAAATCGAAAAATAATGTTACATTGTATCTAATATTACCTGTACACCCTATACGCAGGAACGCAGGGTTCCCCAGACAACGTGGAGTCGGCATTCTAAAATGAAATACACTGTAGTAAATCAGATAACGACTAAACTGCTGACTTAGTAATCTAATGAATAAATTAATGTACCCGGCTAAATTTTAGATTTTCAGACGTGTTATAAATACTGGTTACTAGAGTAGTGTGAGCTAGGCTTTAATGTCCGAGGATAGTTTCCGTAAAAGTAGGAAACGAATTGGTGTGTAGATAAAACTAATCCAGCATCGTATTGTCATCTGGTTTACACAAGCATTGGTGAAAGTTTCGGAGTTGTGCAAGTCTGCAGTCAGAGCATGAGTTTTGTGTGTAGTCAAGTGAAACATTAATAATTGGTAAAGACACAAAGAGCTAGAGGGGCGGCACTAATTAACGAGGCGGGGAGTTGGTCTGTTTGTTGACCCGAGGTGAGGCAGGGCCGTGCGCAGGACACACAACTCTCCTCCAGAACATTCATCACAATAGTGGAGTAATAAAATCAAGATATTTCTCTTAGATTTGAATCGAAAACCAAAGAAGGTTCATTTTAAAACGGAAACGGTTTATATCTATCCCGAGTATATCTATGTTAATTTGCGGATAGTAATCATATCTTGTGTTAAGGTTTTCTTAAACTTATTTAACAATTTCCCCAAATATTGATCTTTTCGACTAAACTACTTGTTAAATCACATTAAACATAACACAGCGTTTCAAATATTCATGGATTCTTAGGACTAGATCTCACATCGTCATAGAACCAACTAAATACATGCAATCGTTAAAATCAATTATAATTATTAGTGTACCGTACCGTACCTACTAATGTTTCAAAGGTTGGCTTAGTGTTATCACTTTATGTTAAAAACGTTCATTATTTAGGTGGTCGAATTCGTCGAAAGCCCAGAAATTCCAAATCATAGAAATGTTCGACATGTTCATCATATCTAAAGTGTCCCTCTGCAGGAATCGCATCCTTATCCCTAAGCGTCTCAAGCAGAGTAAAATTAAAAATTTGCCTCTTAAAATTTGAACACAAATAATTATTGTGTTAATGATGGCATCAAATAGTCAGTTCTATAATCATATTGAGACGAATAGTCTCTTCGTGAAGGAGACGTTCTGTCTATAATTATCTAACAATAAAACCTGTTGTACGACATGCATGGAAACAGCGTTGAGAACAGGGGACAATTTGACATCTCGCCGTGTATGATTGTAAATAAATAAATAAATCTCTCCCGCACGTAGGAACCCCTGACCAAGAAGGTACCACACATTACATCAATATCTCCCGCGGACACCTTTTATTTTAAATGGCTTAGTAAATTTCGACATACAGACGAATAATTTCAATATGTTATTTCAACAAACATACGAGTTACGGACGAACTTATCAATTATGAAAATATAATATAGCCTATGTCACCCGAGAATAGTGTATCTTCCCAACAGTGAAAGAATTTTTCAAATCGGTTCAGTAGTTTCGGAGCCTAATCAATGCAAACAAACAATCAAATCTTTCCTCTTTATATTAGTATAGATAATGTGTAAGGTTTAGTTTCAACAGCTTGTATAGTATACAAGTGTTAGCGCCCTGGTGCTTTGCAGCAGTCTGACCTGACGTTAGAAAAAGGCGACCCTGTGGTGCTAGTGATGTGATGACATAGAAACTTGAGCGGGCAGAAGCGACACTTGCCACGTCACTGGGCTAACGGGACGGCAGCACCTGAGGTCGGGCCAAAGACGCGACCAACCGAAGAGTCACCACTTACAGCACTAGTCAGTGGCAGCAGCACAGGTGACAACCAGTCAACTGGGAAGTGGGAATGCAATCAATCCTACACCCTCGCCATGCGACACATCGCACATTCTACTCCTATTCCATCCAATTCTCACCTACGTGTACACGTTATTACAACTTTTACATTTTAATTTGAGGGAAGCAGTGGTATGGGGGCGGAAGAGCGTCTCTTGACTCAAAAATCATAGATAGTGGTTTGGGAAATATCTCTAAAAATGGGATTTCCTCTGGTAGCAGCCCACAACATTCCGGTGGGAAATCGCCAACCAGGAAGACTATCCGCGAGACAGCTGGAGCTCGGTGCCCCCTCCAATCATTGTTATAAAGAGATTACCAGACCTATTTTAAGAGAAAGAAGAAGATTATTCGTCCGTCGGTGCTCTTATGATGTTAGATGTCTGCGGGAAATAGTTATAAATGTGTAAAACTGTTGCTACGGGAATAAATGTAAAATTTTCCACAAATCCCGAAGTGGTAAAGTGAAATGGAACCATTAAAGGGACGATACAACTGACAATCAAACAATTAATGACTCTTTTCTATGTCTGTGGTCCAAAGATTATTATATTATAAGACCTCGGCGAAATAGATATATTTGCTACAAGTTTGTACCATTTCAAAAAAATGTTAAAAGATCAGAGCAGCTTCAAAATTGTTTGTAAAAGCAACCGCTGGTTGCGTAGACAATAAATAAAATAAATAAATAAAATATGTATATTTGTGGACGACCAACTCTATCAGAATCGTGACGGTCTTTATTTTTGAAAACAAAAACTTCTTTTATTGGAACCATAACTGGACCACAGCTGCTCACCTGAGACTGTTACGGATCACAGGGACATGAAACCTGAGCCCCTCACCTGCTGGCTGCTGGCTGTGGTGACACTGAGCTCCAGTTTCAGTTGCCCTGGCACATGGTCACGTCGTTGTGTTGGTCTGCGCATGGTTCATCATGTAAATGTGTGTCCCCAATAGGGATTATTGTTGTGTTGTGTCCTCTTTGTTTCAACAAACTATTCATAACTGTACCTACATTGTATCTTCGTGACAAACGTTCCACATTTACCATTTCTAACACGATTCAGTATGATCCAAGATACACGCTCCAAAGAGGATCCAAGATACACGCTCCAAAGAGGATCCAAGATACTCGCTCCAAAGAGGATCCGAGTCTGAAGACCCGATCAAAGTATCAGTATCGCGACTAGACAGCGCCTTGTAGACTTATCAGTGCTGCGGTCTATTGAGGATTACAAATAAACTTTATATAAAAATATATCTACATACTTACACTAGTGGCCAAAGGAATGGACACCCTTCAAAATTTTGCCTTTTTTCTTAGATAAGTGAGTATATCATGCATGTGGTAATTTCAATTAGTGATTTTTATGTTTAAAATACGTCACCAATTGTTTCTTCTATAGAAATTTGCATTTTTTTGAAAATAATATCATTGTTTTTTTTAATAATACAGGATTTGTCAATAGGTGTTAAAATGAGTCATCAGCTCTGCTAATGACTTTCTCTAGTAAAGGGTGAATCATGAATAATTGTTTAAGTATTTATTGTATATTTTTCTGTTTATTTGGATGACTTATAGTTTATTCTACTATTGTTTAATATTTTTCCCATAAATTTTTTGAAATATAAATGCAGGACTCTATTTTGTAGTCATTTAGTTGATTTTTGAGAATTGTGGTGTAAAGTCGAAATTCCTGTTGAAGATTCGGTGTGTGTTTTTTGATAAAATATTTTTATTTATAATGGCAAAAGGATATTGGTCACCTACAAAACGCTGTAAAGCAGTAACTTTACGAGAAGAAGGTTATTCCTACATGGACATCGCCAAAAAGTTGGGAGATGGGGCAACCAAGTCTGGAGTAAGGAAGGTGTGTGAAAGGTTCAAGGCAACTAATACCTTTCAAAATCTGCCAAAAAAAGGAAAAGTTAGGAAAACAACTGCCAACGATGACAGGATGATAGTGAGACTTGGACTCAAGGACCGAAGAACAACATCTTGTACAATTAAAAATGAATTGGATGCAGCTGGAGTTTCAGTTAGTGCAAGGACGATTCGCAGAAGACTAGTTGAAAATGGCTTAAAAGCGAGAAGACCCAGAAAAAAACCATATTTAAACGAAAAGCAACGAAAAAATCGTTTGATATGGGCAAAAGAGCACAAGGAATGGACTAAGGAAGATTGGGCAAATGTTATTTGGAGCGACGAATCCAAGATATCCATTTTTGGGAGTGATGGAATCAGTTATGTGAGAAGAAGGCCCGGTGAAGATCTTCTGCCTGAATGCACATTGGTGACGATGAAGCATCCCATAAGTGTTATGATGTGGGGGTGCATGACCAGGAATGCTGTGGGACGTCTCCATATTGTGGATGGCATATTGAATGCCAAAAAATACCAAGAAAATATATTGGAGCCTAAACTGCTTCCATCAATTGACGATCTGTTCGAGGGGAAACAAGAAAAGTGTGTGTTCCAGCAAGACAGTGCTCCATGCCACACAGCAAAAAGTGTGAAAAATTGGTTTGAAAAAAAAAATATCAATCTCTTGAAGTGGCCTGGAAACAGTCCAGATCTTTATTCCATCGAAAACCTGTGGTCTCGGCTGAAAAAACTTGTGAGGAAAGAGAAACCTGGAAACAAGAGAGAATTAATCGAGGCCATAATCAAATCTTGGTTTTGTGTGATTAATCCAGAAGATTTGGCTAATTTAGTGGACTCAATGCCTCGCAGAATCAATGCTGTAATAGAAAATCGTGGATATCCAACAAAATATTAAGTTTTTTTTTAATTATTGCCAATTTTTTGTCAACTCTTTTTCGTCGTTTTGTCGTCAAAATTTTGACAGTTTTTGTTATTTAATTATTATTATTAATTTAAATTATAAACTATTCAAAATTTTTTGTTTTATTTTATCCAAACACATCAGAAAACAATAATCAATATAAGAAACCCCATAAATATAGTAATTTTTATTGTAATACTACACCAAATGGAAAATTTCATATATTTTTAAAGAGTGTCCATTCCTTTGGCCACTAGTGGCCACTAGTGGCCACGTGTCTTTGTTAATTATTTTTGTGAGTAGAATTGTGGAAAAAGTATCTTTGTTTGTTGACGAAAAATTCGTTTGTAGTCGTTCGCGAAATTCAAATTATCTAGGGTCCCTGATGCAAAGTAGGTAATTGTAACTTCAACACTAATTATCTAGGGTCCCTGATGCAAAGTAGGTAATTGTAACTTCAACACTAATTATCTAGGGTCCCTGATGCAAAGTAGGTAATTGTAACTTCAACACTAATTATCTAGGGTCCCTGATGCAAAGTAGGTAATTGTAACTTCAACACTAATTATCTAGGGTCCCTGATGCAAAGTAGGTAATTGTAACTTCAACACTAATTATCTAGGGTCCCTGATGCAAAGTAGGTAATTGTAACTTCAACACTAATTATCTAGGGTCCCTGATGCAAAGTAGGTAATTGTAACTTCAACACTAATTATCTAGGGTCCCTGATGCAAAGTAGGTAATTGTAACTTCAACACTAATTATCTAGGGTCCCTGATGCAAAGTAGGTAATTGTAACTTCAACACTAATTATCTAGGGTCCCTGATGCAAAGTAGGTAATTGTAACTTCAACACTAATTATCTAGGGTCCCTGATGCAAAGTAGGTAATTGTAACTTCAACACTAATTATCTAGGGTCCCTGATGCAAAGTAGGTAATTGTAACTTCAACACTAATATCTAGGGTCCCTGATGCAAAGTAGGTAATTGTAACTTCAACACTAATTATCTAGGGTCCCTGATGCAAAGTAGGTAATTGTAACTTCAACACTAATTATCTAGGGTCCCTGATGCAAAGTAGGTAATTGTAACTTCAACACTAATTATCTAGGGTCCCTGATGCAAAGTAGGTAATTGTAACTTCAACACTAATTATCTAGGGTCCCTGATGCAAAGTAGGTAATTGTAACTTCAACACTAATTATCTAGGGTCCCTGATGCAAAGTAGGTAATTGTAACTTCAACACTAATTATCTAGGGTCCCTGATGCAAAGTAGGTAATTGTAACTTCAACACTAATTATCTAGGGTCCCTGATGCAAAGTAGGTAATTGTAACTTCAACACTAATTATCTAGGGTCCCTGATGCAAAGTAGGTAATTGTAACTTCAACACTAATTATCTAGGGTCCCTGATGCAAAGTAGGTAATTGTAACTTCAACACTAATTATCTAGGGTCCCTGATGCAAAGTAGGTAATTGTAACTTCAACACTAATTATCTAGGGTCCCTGATGCAAAGTAGGTAATTGTAACTTCAACACTAATTATCTAGGGTCCCTGATGCAAAGTAGGTAATTGTAACTTCAACACTAATTATCTAGGGTCCCTGATGCAAAGTAGGTAATTGTAACTTCAACACTAATTATCTAGGGTCCCTGATGCAAAGTAGGTAATTGTAACTTCAACACTAATTAAAAAAACTACGTGTTTTTTGTACAACGTTATTCTACTTCACAGCGTTATTGCCGAAAAAATATCACATTTTTTTTATAAAATGTCTTCCAAATCTATACTGTCCCCGGACAGTCATGTTTTAAATCCACAAATGACATTTATTAGGTGACCTTAATTCGACTATTTTATCAAATGACTAGATGTCCCGGTAAATTTCCTATCACTCCCATCCTAAGCCTCTCTACTTCATTCCCTTTCACTCACAACACAACCACAAATACTTACAACGATTCTTTGTAGAGATATATCTGACAGGAGTGGGAAAAATTGTTTTTTTTTTCTATTTTCCTTGCAATTATTACACATTACCTCACCGTTAAAAAACCGAGCTTATCTGAATATTTCGAAACCAGAATTATCGAAATCGGTCTAGCCACTCGAGTTTTCCGCACGCACAGTTAATCATTTTTATATACCTACTTACGTAAGAAGATTTATACAAACAAAAACTACATATTATTTTCATGGTGGAGGTGTTTCGCTGCACAACTGTTTAACTGGCTGAGGGTAATTCAGTAAGGCCATGCACAAGTGTATCACACAGTGTAAAGTTGCGGTTTGTTTGTACAACTACTAGCCTAGATGGTTCTGGGATAGTATCGACTCCATCATCTGATGTACGTGTACAAGCCAATGCCATGATCCTTTTGTGGGGCAGGAAACCCAATATGTAGGGCACCAGCGGAGCAAGACTGCCTCCAACTGGTCAAGGTGGGAGCTTTGTGGAGCGCTGCTCGATGAACAAGCATTGCGTGTTCTTTATGTATTCTTTCTTATCATCCTTAGGTCCTTCGTTTGGCACTCGAAATCGTCAATATCGACAAAATAAATACAATTCATGCTTTAACTTACAATATAAATTTCTCTCAACTGTGTGTATTCAAACGTACGAGGACTGAACACGAAGACCCATGAATTTATTTGTAATCTTTTATCTCAAGACATACATATTTTGGCTCTCACTGAAACTTGGCTTACGGATGGTGTCATGGATGCAGAAATATTTGATGGCAGATACACGGTATTTCGTAAGGATCGCATGTCCAGAGGAGGTGGCGTGGCCCTGGCGATTCAAAGCAAACATCTACGTGCTGCACAGCGAATGGAGAGTCTGGAAACTGACGGTGAAAATCTGTGGGTCAAACTTACTTTTAGACATACAATATTATTAGTTTGTGTAGTATATTTTCCACCGAATTCTGATGAGGAAACATTCTGTAGCTTTTATAGAAATTTAGAGATGGCAAACAGAAACATCAGAGAAAAACAAATAGTCATATTTGGTGATTTTAATTTAGCATCTAATAATTATCCAAAGGACGAACATAACTTTTTCGTAAAACTATTTGGTTTTTCACAATTGAACAATGTTCAAAATTATTATAACAGAATTTTAGATTTAATTTATACGAATCTGAGCCCCGAGTGCTTAATTGTTAAAAAACATGATCAACCTTTGGTAACTGAGGATCTTCACCATCCTTCTTTAGAGATATCTATGTCACTATCATCACGAAAATATTATTGTGATTCTACAGGTAAAACAATGAATAATTAAAGGTGGAATTTCAAAAACGAAAACATTTCATTAGTCAAAAATATGATCACAAATGATCCTTGGAATGATTTATATGAATGTTCTAATGTTGACGAGGCTGTAGATTGCTTTTATGATAAACTGTACCGCATGTTTGATGATTGTTGTAAAAATATAGACATTAATGTTCGTGATGGTTATCCAGAGTGGTTTTCCATTCAATTGATACGGAATATTAAGAAAAAACATTTTATTCATAAATTGTGGAAACAAACGGGATCAAATTTAGCATATGCAAAATTTTGCGACTTGCGCAGGTCAATAAAGGGGGATTTACGCAAGTGCTATGAGCGACATATCAGTCGTGCAGAAGCACAAATATGCGAGAATCCAAAACTTTTTTGGAATTTTATAGCAAGTAAGAAGGGTGATTCCAGATTACCGCGCGATATGATATATAATGATACCTTATGTTCAGAATCCCAACAAATATCTGATATCTTTTCAGAATATTTTTCATCTGTATACAATCCCACTCCACCTCAATTGAAACCCGTTTTCCACCACATTCGACCCTCCAATATGGTAGCAGATAGTAGTATTCCTAACATAACACTTGATGAAATCAATTACAGTTTCTCTAAACTAAAGCCAAAACGTTCGTCGGGCCCTGATTCAATACCTGCGTATTGAAAAGAAGCGAGTGAAGAACTTAAAATGATTTTACTTTTTATATTCAATTTGTCGATTGAATCAAAAGTATTTCCCAAAATGTGGAAAGTTAGCAAAGTCAGTCCCATTCACAAAAAGGGTGATAAATCCGATGTTAAAAATTATAGGCCGGTTGCTATTTTGTCTGCTCCAGCAAAATTGTTGGAAATTATCATTCATAAACGAATATGGAATAGTATGAATCATCTTATTGTAAATGAGCAACATGGTTTCAGGCCTACAAGATCCACGGTTACAAATTTATTATGTTTTAGTACGTATGTAACGCAAAACATGGACAATCGAATGCAAGTTGATGCTGTCTATACAGATTTCGAAAAGGCCTTTGACAAAGTCGATCATGATATATTAATAACTAAATTAAATGATTACGGACTGTCGAATTATCTTATAGAATATATGGCTAGTTATTTGTGTAATAGGCAGCAGTATGTCTCAATTCATAACTGTAGTTCAAAAATGTACTATACGTATTCTGGAGTACCGCAAGGGTCTAATCTGGGCCCTCTGTTGTTTACATTATTCATTAATGACATTGGAATTAACATCAAACATTCCAAATATTTATTGTATGCGGATGATCTCAAACTTTTCAGAGAAATAGGGTGTCAGGACGATGTAGCAGCGTTGCAAGAGGATATTGATTCTTTGTTGACTTGGTCACGTAAAAATAAATTATTTTTTAGTCCTCCAAAGTGTCATGTTATGTCCTTTTCTAGAGCACGCAGCCCTTTGTTAGCAGAATATAATATGGAAGACACAAAATTATCTCGACTGACTGAAACCAAAGATTTGGGAGTAATATTTAAAACCGATTTGACATTTAAAGAACATATATGTGTGACTTCAGCGAAGGCTTATAAAATGTTGGGTTTCGTACTCCGCAATACTATGCATTTTAAAAGTCCGAATACTCTGGTGTTGCTCTACGAGTCCCTTGTACGGTCTATTTTAGAATCCGCGTCTTATTATAATATGGGCACCGTATGAAGCTTCATATATACAAATGATTGAAAAGATCCAAAAGAGATTCGCTAGACATCTTTATAGGGTTGCATACGGGTATTATCCATATCTATTTCCATCACTTTTTGTATTGGGATGTTTGAGAATGTCTACATTGCAGAAACGTAGGGACGAATATTTATGTAGACACTTTTTTAAATTGTTACACGGAATAATTCACAACCCTGATATTCTGCAAGAATTGAAATTTTACATTCCAGACTCCTATACTAGATCTCGACGTCATATTCTTTTCTACCCCCCTCGAAGCAGAACCAACATACTTGCTAATTCTCCAGTCGCTAGATCCATCCAAATCCTTAATTATTTGTCTGAACATATCGATATATTTCATGTAGGTTATAATCAATTTACCCAAATGATTCAACTTTTATTAAATTAGTAGTCTATTGCATGTAGCCGTGCGTGAAGTTGAGTTGTTGATTTTATTTTTTGATTTGTTGTCTATTTAATTTTAATGCAAGTAAATTTTACAAGATGCAAAAAAAAAACTTTATGTATATATTTTTTTTCATTTGGCTAAAATTGTTTTTTTTATCATGACTTAATTCATATAATACGCACTGACTTGTATCGCGGTGCCGGGCGTGGATCGTCGATGTATCGATGGTTTATGTTTGGTACTGCGATGCACACTCACTACTTACACACTACACAGTGCGTTCTATCGGACGCGGTGTTGCAACCATGCAAAATGTAATTTTGTTTTGGCGAAATTGTTTTTATTTTATGATGCCTCAATGCATTTTTATATTTATTTGTTATTTTATGTGTGTATATTTGTATTATTAATTATATAAATTTATTACTATTAATAGGTAATTATTTATTATTTTCTGGTTTTTATCTATTTATAATATGATTTTTGTTTTATTTTATTGTTTGTTTTGTCATCACTCATCGCAAAGGCGAAAGCTGTTATGATGAGTGGTGTTTATTTTTTACTGTAATAAATAAATAAATAATATACATGGAAAAACTCATTATTATAAGGGATTTTGAAAGATTGAAGAACATAGTTACCTACTTTGAGTAGAATGGTCTCAAAATATTTTTACAATAAAGTAAGTAGGTACTTCTTCGCCTCTGTCTCTGAAGCTCCAAAAAAATACGTACGTAGGCAACTTACTGTATAAACGTATACTGTACTCTGTACTGTACTATTACAGATGTGGCTTTTTGAGACTTTCGGCAATCTATGTTCTAGTCTAGCGGCCGTGGGTACCTCTCGTTTACACGAAGTAAAAACTTTGAGAAAAGTATAAATCATTAGGTATCTGTTTATCTCTTTCACTGCCGGCAGTAAAATAGGTAATGAAAGCGCGCTTTCTTTAGTATGTGTAGTGTCATTACGCGTAGTTCGGGTATCGTACTAAATAAAACGTTCACTGAAATAAAATGCAAAACTAAATAAAAAGGTAAATTCAAAAACTGTTTCAATTGATTAAGTAGTTTGTTACCTGTATAGAAAATTACAATTTTCTATGTATTACGGCCGGTAATTTTTCATGAAACCATCACGTCATGTTAGTTACCTCTCGCATCACTCATCTCATAGACGCGGTAGACTGTTTCGGGGTAAATCAAAGACTAATACTTGGCAAAGTGACCATTCCCATGTTTCTCTGGATCTGGTGTCTATTGGATGGGCGATGGGGTGGGAAGGGTCCTTACTATATTATACTCACAGTGACTAGCATGCATCTGGACTGCACCCAGGCGCCGCAGCAGCCGAAGAAGGCGGCCAGGAAGCAGACGCAGCCCACGGCGATGAGCAGCGTGTCCGCCCCCGCCCACCACAGGTGCGGCAACAGGGTGCTCCGTCCCGGGTAGCACACCCTCAAGTAGATGCCTCCGGCCAGCATCAGACAGCCCGACACCTGCAACACAACCATCACATCCCCTGGTCACTACTCACTGGTCAGCGGAGATTCAAAATCGTACAGTAGACCCTCTCTAAACGAGCAAAAAATGTGAAAATATTGCCCCCTTAACGAGTGACCGTTTCTGCGACATTTATGACTTGTGCGCTCGCGCCAGGGAATCAGTCTGTAAGTATTTAGTGTCTGTTGCGCTCACATATTTTTCCAAATTATATGTTAAATTGATTTGTATGAAGGAAATTGTTTAGCATAAAGATTGTTTCGCTTAACGAGTATGACTCTGGAACGCATTATGCTCGTTACGAGAGGTTCCAGTATCAAAGTATATTATTATATCATATGAAAGCGCAGAGCTCTGAGCGGGGATATGCAGCAGTGAGGTGCCTCTGCGCAGTGTGTAGCTCCGTAATGATGGGTGACTGATGCCTTTCACAATGGGAGGGCAATCTCTGTGGGCCGCAGTCTCGGTGGTGACAAGTGACTGCTACCTCCTGTGTGGTGGCCCTCCCCTCTCACTTTCTCTCAGAACATTAGGTATAATTGGCCTCATATCGGGGCAGAGCCGCTGCACTCAACTAGGCTGCTGACAAGATCACGGCGTTACACTAAAATGTCTTTCACCAAAATAAATCTTGAAACCATTGACAAGGTTCCAAGATGTTTTATTCATCGAAAACGAGTTCATCGAAAATCAATTCATCGAAAACCAATTCATCATCATCATTAATTTATAGGAGTAACTATAAACTGAAGCTTTACCTTATTTTTAGGTCATAAATAATTTCTCTCAAATATCTTCAAAATATTTATTTTCGATGAATTGATCATTCGATGAATTGATTTTCGATGAACTCGTTTTCGATGAACTCGTTTTCGATGAACTCGTCGTGAATCGTGTGGTACCTACCCAGGTGATGAGGTTCAGCCAACAGAAGACCTGCCGCACGCACGTGTACCCGCTCTTGCCCATCCCTGCGGACACAACACATACACACGTTACATTAGGTACTAATAATAGTAAACAATCGCAAAATACAACAAAATACATTTTTTAAATCAATAAAAAACATTACGCACACTACTGTAATGTTATGTATTTCATACTCACACAGGTACACTTCTATGTATTTGACATTGTCCCAAACGCAAACATTCTTTTGTTTATCTGTGGTCAAATTGAGAACAGGGTTAATATTGTTTGACTTTAATAATAATAGAAAAAACTTATCAACATTTCAAATTTTTAACGTATCCATGTTTTGGAAAGAAAATTGTGAAATAGCGCTCGCTCAATCTTTGACAATGGAACCTTAATAGTAGCTATTCAAACTTATAATCTAAATCAGTTCTGGTCAAATCTCGACCACTGGTCTTTCAATAGTTATAATAAATTGCTGATAGACGGTAAAATGTAATGTAAAATCACCACAGCACTCCTTCAAAAAACTGGTCAAATCACATGTAATGTCTTCAAATTCATCCGAAACCTGAAAACCCCCATCCCATCCTAAAATCTTCTATCCCCTCAGAAGTGCGCAGATTTTTTTCTTTTTGTTTCTTGTCTCACCACTTTTTTCTTAGAGATAGTTTTCCAACGATAAACCCGCCAAAGCACAACAGTAATATAATTATATACCTCCGTATCAGTTGCTATTGTACAGTTTCACTTTGTTTCGTTATACCTATTTATTGTATTAATCTGTAGTACATTGTTGATGTTAATAAGTTGTGCTATAAGTATGAAAAAGGAAATAAATAAGTAAAATGTGGGGCTTAAGAGATCCTGGCATTGACCTGGAAAACGTCGGTCAATATCAATGACTTTTGGAAAATATTACGAGGCAAAGGCCAAGGAAATTGACGAAATGAACATGAAGGGTACTTAGGGCCGCAGTTGTCAAGAAGAACGCGGAGTTTTAATCGGTTGTTCCGGCACTACCCGAGAGGTGTCCATGAAGGATTCCACCTCAAAAAGGGTTGATACAATTTAGATGTTAACCTGATCCTTGGCAATCTGCGATGAGAATTTGAAGGAGGGATAGTCGACTTCTAAATGGATGACTTTGTTGTTTTATTCTCCTGGTGAGTTTCTTTACAAAATCACAAAAAACCCTTAACTGTGTAATTCGAATGAGCTAAAATGTTGTTGCCGAAAAGCAACTTAGTTCGAAGCAGCGAGTGAACCTCAAAGATTATGGAACATGGGATCCAATCGAGTGGAAGAATAAAACTGTAGTAAAATACGAGTATATACAGGGACTAGTACCTCCACTTATCTAGTTGTAGAGGTCAGGCAATACTGGGACAGTTTAGTCGGTTCATTGCCACTCCAATATTGACCTTATATTTAAAAGGAAACCCGTCTTCGTGTGGGCTCTTTTGTCATTCAAAAACCTCCGAAATTTAAAAGTTTGGACTGTCGTTTAGCCACGTGGTCGGTCGTCCTATAGACAGTAGTCCTAAAGATCGGGAATCGTCAAACACTCTGCATCTAGGTAGCTTGGATGGCTCGGAGTTATTCGTCCCAATTTATGCAATACAACTGCGGGTGAGGTCTTAGGTATATTCCTGTTGTTATACTCAGCGGCCTTAGTTTGTAGTCACTGAAGTACTAAATAACATTGCAAGATTTCATTCAACTGAGTTTTCTTCTTATTCTTTTTCATGCTTGTGTTTCCGCCCATATCTGAACACAGGCCTTCTCTTATCCTTCTTACCACCTCTGTTCTGGGCGCTCCTCATCCCCTGAAATCTCGGCGATGTCGTCCGTTCCTCTGGTCTGGCGCCTGCCGACATTCCTCCTCGCTGTCTAGGCTGCCACTCCGCCAATCTTTTGGTTGATCTGTGATTCGGGTGTCTGTTCACACGGCTTGCCATCCCCGTTTCAGAGTGGCAACCCTCTCCACCACATCGACAACCCTAATCTTCTCTCTTTTTTATATAAAGTTATAAAACTTTATAATTAATATAAAATCAAAAGCACTACTGGATTCAACAGGGTAAAGTCTCTCATCTTCAAACGCCAACTTATTATACTAACACAGAGATATTAAGAGGAGAGCAGGAAGCTAAGGAGACATGCGGGACTAATCCATCCCGTAGTGCTCTGAGCACGGTCTCCGTTACCAGACTGCCGTAACAATGGGGACGAATAAATAATAAAAGGTCTCACAGCTGACAACTGTTTCCACGTAGATACCGAGGAGCTTCATTGGGGTACATGATTGTAGTCTGGCTAAACACTGAGTTAACTCTTTAAGAAACGAAAGACCGTTCTTGATGGGACGTGCATTTATGATCGAATCCTTTGGCATTGTTGGTCGTGTGAGCAGGCTGCTAGAGAGATAATATATAGTAGAAGAACCTACAAGAAGGACCTGGCGGGTGCCTCACAGACCGCAGAGAAGTGTCGCGGTTTGCTGTGCAAATACAATACGACACCATCGGGTGCCCCGCACTGGGCCCTGGCGGGACCACTACAGGGAATTACAATGTTTCCTCTTTATCCCTTATTCACATGTGATAATGTATGTAATATGGAGAAATTGGTTCTTCCGGGCTATTAGGCCGTGGTCCAGGTGGGTTTGTGTTGCCCAACGTTTCGTCTCCTAGTTCGGGGCCTGTGGGAGACATCTTCTTGTTCTGCGCACGCGTGGGGATGTGGAGGGCGCCGGCTGGAGGTGTTGCTGCGGCGGCGGCTGGCGAGCGAATGACGCGGGGCTCTCTGCGTCACCCGTATTTATACAGTGGCGGGTGCCGTATGAAGTGCTGGCGGTAGAGTTTCGCGTGTTGGAAGGTTCTGTGTTACTGGTGATGGCGTTATGTGATGCAAGACTATTCTTCGCAGACTCCAACAGAGGAATCCAGGTCTTGTTGACTTTTAGGCCTTCTTCTTTTTTATTGAAGTTGTTATGTTTATGAATCTCAATGGCTTCTCTGTTGAGTCTGGCGAAATAGTTTTTTGTGTTAGCTATGAGTTTTGTGTCTTTGAACTGAATGTCATGTCCGTCTTTGAGTCCGTGTTCTGCTACTGCTGATTTATCTGTCTGTGCTAGTCTGCAATTCCGTTGGTGTTCTTTGATGCGTGTGTTGATGGATCTCTTTGTGGTTCCTATGTATGATAGCCCGCAACTACAGGGTATTTTGTAAACCCCAGCTGAACTGAGCGGGTGTCGTTTGTCTTTGGCTGTGGTGTGTGTTTGTTGAATTTTTGTGGTGGGTATGAAAATTGGTTGGATGTTATGTTTTTCTAATATTTTGCCTATTCTGTCCGTTACTTGGTGTACATATGGGAAGAAAACTTTCCCTGTGTACTCTTTTTTCTGTGTGGGCGTGGTGTTTTTTGGTCTTGTCGCTCGTTTTATGTCTTTGTGTGTGTATCCATTGTTGATTAAGGCTTGTTCTAGGTGTTGCTTTTCTTGTATCAGATGAGATTCTTCAGAAATGCGTTCGGCCCGGAGGAATAGTGTTTTTATGAGTCCTTGTTTCTGTCTCGGGTGATGATTTGACGTTTTGTGAAGGTATCTGTCTGTGTGAGTCGGTTTTCTGTAAACGTGATGTCCTAATGTCCCGTCATGCTTCCTTGTTAGTAGTACGTCCAGAAAAGATATGCGTCCGTCTTTTTCTTTTTCCATGGTGAACTTGATGTTGGGATGAATATTGTTGATGTGTTGTAGAAAGTCTGTCAGTGTTGTGTCTCCGTGTGGCCAAATTACAAATGTATCATCGACGTAGCGTAGCTGGGCTTGTGTTCAGCTGATTCTAGTGCGGTTTTCTCGAAGTGTTCCATATATAAGTTGGCTATGATGGGGCTGATTGGTGATCCCATTGCTACTCCGTCTAGTTGTTCGTAGTAGTTATCGTTGTATAGAAAGTATGTGGTGGTCAGGCAGTGTTTGATTAGACTTATGATGTCGGGCGGCAGTGTGTTCTGTAGAACCTGTAGAGTGTCTTGAATCGGAACCATGGTGAACCGGGTGATTTCGAGGTTTGGTTGAGGTGACAACTCTATCGCCATTCAAAATGTTGTTGTGAAAAACAAATAGGTAAGTTTATTTTTCAGGTAATTTTTTTAGGCGTTTTTAAAACATTTTTTTTTTTAGATAAATCATACTTTATGAATATAATGCTCATATATGAAGAGTCGAAAACGCTAACGAAAGTGACGAATAGCTGGGCAGAGAGTACCTTGGGTGTATAGGTAATAGGAAATACAAAGTAGCATCGCAAAGAGGAACACCGTTGTTGCTAAACTGTCAGTTGATATCATGCAGACAATGTGACCAGAGGCATTCCTGTGAGTCACAGATCAGCTCCACTTGACCCCGGCTAATTGCACCCATTATCTCCACTCCACAACCGCGTCACACAGCTGTGACACACATCTCCCTACCAACTCCGCGTGGATTAACCTTCGCAGCTTTCCCACTGCCATATACATTCTGAGGTAACATCTTACTAAATAACACCCTCGCTTGCGTAACCCAAGCCAGCCTCACACAACGCAACAAATAATGACGCAACTCAGCATCTGATGGGTATTTGGGAAGACAATGATTATTTCACTGGTTCATTTCGCACGCCGGATGAGAGCGTTCACACGAAAAATGTTGAAGCAAGAGGGGATTTTTCTCGAAGCGAGGTATGGCCGTGTCAGGTGAAGTTTAGTAGATCCAGGCTGGCCAGATACTTACGGAATGATCTGTATTATTTCATGATCTAGAATCTAGATGCTCTGCATCGGAGCCAGCGTCTTTGTGAAAGGGGAGGGGCGAGGGACAGAACAGCGACCTTTCACTTATGAACCACCCACACTAATCTAACTCGTATCACTTTAATTTGCTAGCAATGCTCTGCGGCTAGCTGCTGCCACGGGACGACACGAAGAATGCAAATCAACGGAATCTGCCACTCAGCGATTAGTTTTAATTTGGTCTTCGGTCTAGATCGCGTCACGTATTCCTTAGGAGTCGGGGTCTCTTCACACACTGCCCAGCACACTTATATTCCTAAAATGTGTTCTAGTGATTATATCCATTCACTGTTCTAGTGCACCTCTCTCGGACTGCCTTCCGCTCTGTCGTCAGGGACCCCAGCATCACAGCAAGAACATTGGCGAAGTGACTGCTTGAACACTGGCCAGTGCCAGTACGAGGGAATTAGATGATTGCTATGATGTACTACTAGTGATATAGGGGGCCAGGAGGATGTTTATCTGCGGCAGGATGGGTGCTAATGAGGAGGTGTACCCTACTGCTCCGTGAAGCCATCACTGGGCTACATATCCGTCAGATCACTTCTAGAGTTTCAGCGTGCATGGCACCTGTCACCACAATATGTTTGTTGGAGGAAATTGTTTACTTGTTGGGTGATTGTCTTGCGTTGCAAACGTCAATACATTGACAACACTCCGCCTCATTTCCAAGAGTTGCAACTTTCTGTGTGTCTCCCAGTCTTCTTTTTCTCGTGTCTACCGATATATGAACAATAAAAATTTGAATGTTTCTAAAAAAGAAATGACGACGACCAGTTGTCATGGCGGCTGGTGTCATTTAGGTACTGCTGCAATCAATCAATCAACCAGCAATTTTTTTGCTGCCTGGGAATGACCTATATGTTTACTGTACGATATTATTCACCTTCTATACTTATATAATATGTATGTAATTTATATTTAATAAATTTGAATTTGAAGCTTTTCTAATTTCTTTCAGTGACACATTATAGGACTAATCTGGAGGTTCCTGTTCATTTGTTCCCCTTCACAGTCACACAGAACAGATGTTCTGGCAGTTCACTGAGATTCACCGCTACAAGTAATCATAGTACCTAGCTCTTAAATATTTGCCTCTTTTGTAATCTCCGCTGTGTCCATCCATAAGCATGCTCTGCAGTCTCAGGGACACCACATGGTTGCTCTAAGAAGGGTCTTATTGTATTTGAGGCGGTTCGGTGGAAGAAGGTGACTCGGCCAAGTCAACTGTGGTTGGTTCAAAGTACGAATCAACGATTTAAAAAAAGTCGCCAATGGAGCCTTTTGAAAGCAATCCGTTTGAGATAGTGAGGACTGGTGTGCGCGGCGGATCGGATATCTGCTCTGTCCGGTGCCTCGTTCACACCAACATACCAATAGATATAGCCATTAAACAATTGAACGCTAATAGTAGAGCGGGGGTCCAGTAGCCTAAGTATGTAACTCGCATAGATAACTTGACATTGCGTCATGTTAAGGTAAACGTTACGTTACGTTTCAAGTAGACGCGAGATCACAGCGCGTAATAAAAAACGCATAGGTTTTCACTAAATTACGGTGACGTAGGCTTACATACTACCGATGTAATTAAAAACTGACAGTTGGCTCCGTTTTGGTACAAAACGAAGACTATAAGTACGTTTTGTGTCTTACATACTTAGGCTACTGGCTGGTACGTGGAGGGTCGGCAGCGGAGGAGATGCGTCTGTTCTACGGAGCGAATCCACGTATAGTTTTGACTAGGATAACAAACTTAGAACCGAACATCCCAAGTAAAGCATTTATAACATTTTGGACACAAAGTCGTTTTACGCAAGTGGAAAAAAAATGCTGTTTAGTGATTTAAAGTGAATGAAATTCCAGAGACAACTAAATGTAAATTACTCCCTCCTCGACATGAGTCTACGATTATTGACTTGTATCGGATGGAGACACAGCAGGCAGACAGAGAAGTGGACGGGGAACAAGTTTCACCTTGGCGCTGCATGGAGTTACGTCACACCAACCAGCGCTCTCCACTGGCCCATATTTGGACTGCCCGCCATAGACGCGGGAAACCGTACTGCTCTAGAGACCACAGCTTGTGAAGACCAGAGGTAGAGGGACTAAGAGATGGTCTAGCTAGGTGCTGACACAGTGACCGACAACCCTCTATATAAGAACAGAAGAAATAATGCAGTTGCTGCTCTCATTATGGGAGAAATTCTTTTATGCTTTTTTCGGGTCTCAATCTAGATTGGTTTGTCCCAAGCATTCCCCGTCAACACGCCTCGCCCCCACAACCAACCTCTTCACGCAGAGGCATACGAGCTACAGAGCATGTCTCCAATCGTCTGTTTCTGGGGCGACCCTTCACGCTTACACCGAATCAATCTGGCTGCGCTCACTCCTTCACCCCCAGATGGCTAGGTCAGAGCCCGCTCCCAGGTGACGAGTGTTCACTGACACCACAGGGAATGCTCTAACGCTCTGATTGAGTTACTGAGCATATTCATTTGCAAAATATTTAAACCTGCTGGTTATCTTCAGGTTAATGAAGAAGCGGCGTGCCACAGCCGCATTCTTGGAGTTGTGAGTGGCTCAGAAGATGCAAGCCCATTCTCTTTCAACAGCTTCTTGACAGAGGAGAAGTCCAATTCGAAGTTTCTTCATAACATTCGCTTGAACATAGGACACCACGAAGACGGACGAGCGAAGACCTCTTTCTCCATGGCCGTTTGAAGGATGTAGCCAGATGTGTCTTCACATCCAGAGGAAGCTGTCGGCTCTGCAGTTTGCAGCCCGGACATACTTGATGCTGAGCAATTAAGGAGGTTGCCGTGCGTCTATCGACAACGCTCCTATGGAAACTGGGGTTTGAGTACTTCTTTGATAAGCTGAATATTTAGAAAATGTCATTGTCTGTCTGTCAATGTCTAGTAGAACACATTTAATATAACGTACCTACCTAGGTATTATTTCATTCACATATATACCGGCATGGCCTGTGGCCACCTGGCTGTAATCTTATGTGACAACACGAACTCCTCAAATCTCAAATAGACTGACATTCACGTGCACTGCAAGGAATAGCTTAACAATAAAACTTTAAACTTTACAATAAAACTGAGATCAACATATTTCCCGCTTCAGAGTGATCTGTATTTGTTTTGAAATGAACTCACTGAGTTGTCAGCAACTAGCAGATGTCATCCAAGAGATGATGCGGTGTGCGCAGCCACGAGAAGTAAACAAGTTGTGAAGGAGGTCGCACTCACACACACACACACACACGGACTATTCAACTTATATTATAGGTTATTACACCGGATAATTACTTGACTGAACGTTAACGAGATACTTTATCACAAAAGTTGAACTCAGTTCACTGATGGTGTCGCACGGACCGTTTAGACAAGAGACAGGCCGCAGCGGCAGAGGGACCACAACACGACAGCGCCACCTCCGAGACTCCTCGGTGAACTAACAGCTACGAGGCGGTGGCAGTGCGCACCTCTGTGCTGAAGAGAGAGATCACGCTGCACGCACACACCTACTTGCGCACACAGACTACTAGTTTGTGGTGGAGTACACGACGCACGCCCTCTTTGTACGCGGGAGTGGTGTCTACTGGTCCTCTTGCTGTTGCAGATATTCGAGTTAAAAGACTAGCCGCGGCCGCTCGGATCACAGACTACTTATGGCTCAGATGATGCTGAAATGCAGTGGATGTTGTGTCAGTCTGACTGTCTCTTGTGGGGCAGGGACCAAAAATATTCGCGCAGGTAGTTGGCAAAACAAAAAACCCTCTGGAATAATTTATTTTAAGGCAAATAAAAAGTTTGGGTTAAAGTGCCCTTTGCAGGTGAAATTATGTAGACACACACACCTTTTAAATCTTTTGATAACTGTGATCCAAAATCACTTGAGTCCGGGCTGTCCGGGTCTTCTTTCTTCTGCAGTTTCAATCCTGGGATTGGTTTGCAGCAATAGTATTGGATCTCATTCTCCATTCCTCTCTGTCCGGGTGGAGGTCTATAATAAAAATAAAATAAATCTGTGAGTAATGGTACATCTATAATAATAAAGGAAAGTGCCTGACTGACTGACTGATTGACTGACTGACATACTCACTCATCAACGCACAGCCCAAACGGCTAATCGTAGAGAAGTGAAATTTGGAAATCAGGTAGGTTTCAATACAAAACCTTCCACTAAGAAAGGATTTTTGGGAATTCCACCCCTAAGGGGGTGAAAAATAGGGTTGAATGTTTTTCAAAGTATGCGAATATCTCGGAAACTAGATATGGTACGAACTTGAGATTTGGCATATGAATTCTCCTATAGAAATGAGTAGTAGTTTTCTTCAACAGTTTTTCCAAATTTTCACTAAAAGGGACGAAAAAGGGCACATATAAAAAGGGATGATTTTTAAGTGGCTCCTAAAAAGTTTAAAACTGGTTTTATCGAAATTTCAAAAAAATATTTCTACAAAAAGAGTCAAATTATACTATTTTGTTTTCAAAAGATATCATTAATTAGAGGGGAGGGGGTGAGGGGCACTTTTCCAACGTGTATGTGTGTGTGTCCGTCCCCTCTTTATAACTTTTGATTCGCTTGATGCACAGATCCTAAAACTTCAGAAAATATTGTATACTTTAAGCCTACAAAATTTGTATAATTTTTTTTTCAGTCAGGGGTAATCAACATTTGAATTTTTATTTAATTTTTTCATATATCTCGAAAACCATAAAATCTAGAAGCCTAAAAATGAGTATGTATATAGAAAAATACAATATCTAAAATATAATTTAATGAAAAAGTTCCAGGATTTCTCAAACTTTTTTTATAAAGAAAAATATTTTTTTTTTTATGACAAATTTACGAGTTTCAGTGCATATATTTCAGAATTTTATAAAAATATCGATAAACGCCGAAACCCTCCAACTAGATAATTGATTTTTCTATAAAAAATGTATACATCATAGCAGTACATCTCAAACTTTTCTTAACAATTTTTGTAAAAATTTAATTTATTGACGACATCGTTTCATACAATAAACATACCGACTCAGGCCATCGACAGTTGGATCTCATTTTTACATGTAACTTTTTTTATAAAGTAAAACATTTTTTATGACAAATTTACGAGTTTTGGTGCCTATACCTATTTCAGAATTTTATAAAAATATCGAAAAAAGCCGAAACGTTTAAAACTGGTTTTATCGAAATTTCAACTGCAGATAGAGTCAAATTTTATTATTCCGATTAGGGTGCGTTAGTTTGTCCTAAGGGGTCCAGTGTCGGATAGTCAAAACAGTCGTACAGATAGTAATAAACAGTCTGTCTCGTCCGTAGGTCAGCAAATAGGTCGATAACACGCCGGTACACAGCGACAAGTGATCATCTCTCACCCTGGGATGCTCCCTGGATGGACCTTGTCACCAGAAAAGGGGTCCAATTCCGGAGCACCTATACAGTTTCTGTTGCACGCTCTGTTTATGTATGTGTTTTGGTTGTAATTTGTTCTGGAAGGCTCCACATAAAAGAGAGCTGGGTGACGCTGTGGTCTACTACTGCAGTGAAATGGGAGGGCACCCAGCAGACTTGTACTGTCTATTTTATTGTTAATTATTTTATGTAGATATACAAGGTCAGCTATGATGCGTCGGTTTTCAAGGGAATTTACTTTATAATGGGTTAGAACCCGCCTGTAGTCGTCAAAGTGCAGTCTGTTACGATAATTTAGTTTCTTTATGAATTTCCTTTGCACTCATATCAATTTCATATGCGGGGTTCCATATAGTGGACCCAAACTCAAGAATGCTGCGCACGAGGGAGTTGAAGAGGATCACCACTTTCTTTTATATTAAAGATTAATATAAATTATATTAATCAAAAAATTTTTGTCAAAAGTAAAAGATTACATAATAATAATATGTACCTATGTCCGATCCATATATGAAGCAATTAATTAAAATTGGCCCAAAATTTTATCAATTTTACTAATAAGTAGGTTTTAAATTTTTTGTAACGCAAAGTTTTTAATAAGTTGTCCCTTTGAGACCATTTGTGATCCCACTTGGGGGCATAGGATGCAACAAAGGCTCTACTCTACACTTGCTCTTCAGCAATTTCAATGATCTACTCACACAGCACAGTTTGAAGGAGAAAAAGATTTTTTTTTCCTTTTCTTTGTAACCCTGTTTCCAGCTGTCAGAGATGCTCTTCCTTCTGGAGAGCGTCCAAAAGAAAGACCAACCTCAGGAAGAAATCATTCTACTCAAGTATAAATAAATTTTTCCACAACTATGAGTTAAATCCAGGAACCCTTGATAAGACGTCTAGAGCAGTGGTTCTTAACCTGGGTTCGGTGAGTCAGTCTCGTTGGTTCGAGGGATGTCAAGACACACACCCGCCTCATTTTAAGAACTTATCACTGAACCCCTCTTCAAATTAATAAGGGTTCAGTGGATTCACATATGAAACTGGTAGGTTCAGTACCTCCAAAAAGGTGAAGACCCGCTAGTGTGACACAAGGCAAGGTCAGGAACCCATCACTATCAAAACAAACGTGGACTGTTAACAGCCATTCCTCAAAGGGTTGGCTGCTGGCTCATAGCAACATTATTTCAAGCAGCCTTTCTCATTAACATTATTTTTTTTCTCACCTCCCAAAGAATGTGGTTCTAATTCTCAACACATCTGGCACACTGAAAATAACATGGATGACAGGATCTGCGTCTGTGGGGTGGGGCAACACATTGTATTGCACAGGTTTCCCTCAATCTCCCAAATTTTTTACCCATTGTTTAGAAACCCATTCATTTTATCACCTTAAAAAAACAGCAGAGCTTTGAATAATTTACATTTTATTTTAATTCTAACAAAGGATTAAAAGCTTCCCATCAGTAGTATTAGGTAGGTTGTGGTAGAAAAATTCCGTAATAAAATAATTATGAAATCTCTTAACAAATTCTCAAAACGTTTACAAAATCAATTACTTTTCTAAAAAAATTGTTTTATCACCTAACATAATATGAAACCAGAAATATAGGGGAGTACTTTTACACAGCAATATTTTATTTTAATTAACAAGACCCCATTTCAAAAAACATATTGCAAAGTACTTAGATAAAACTACACTAGGAAATTAAAATGTCATAAAAAGGAACAAAAAAGTTTCCAACATAGCAGCATCACTAAGGATTAATGTTTGGGTGGATCTTGACCTCATTGATTCTGACCATTGTCTGCTCCGTCCTCACAAAATTTGTCCTCATGTATTGCTTCCTCTTGATTTTCTTGAAAACAACCCTAGTGTGTGACAGTCTTTTCCCTATGATTGTACCTATGACTGACACCAAGTTGGACTGGACTAATGGTCTGCCTATTAAACTGAAGTCTTTGGTTCCCGCCAACAGTACTTTGTCAAATTTGATTTGATCTCCCTTGGTGGGAGGCCAAAATCCTTCCAATAGAATCAAATCTCCATCCGTGACTTTGAACTGTTTCCCCATGGCGTGTATTACAGCGAAGTTCCTGCTAACTTGTGCGTGCGCAAGGCTTTTCACAGTTTCTAGCACAGCGTCAGATTCTTTTTTAAGCTCACTTGGTAATGTGGATGTTGCCCTCGAACAGACATTGCCTACAATTGAAAAAGGACATTTAACATTTTGTTTCATAATCGCAGTTTTTATATACAGTTTATATTCCGGCAGAGGATAATATTATTATACCAATTACCGAATGTACGATTGACTAAAATGCTGGATACTTTTCGCATAAAATTTACAGCCATATTGTTTACAGCAGTTGAAAATTACACAAATTGTACAATTTTAATCGGTGATCTTCGTAAACAATAATATAACTTCAATAAATTACAGCATTTTTTAAAACAATATTATTTTAAGGTTAGAACTGTGGGTTAGAACAAGAAATGCCAATTGACGTTTGAATGTTCGTTCATGATAAATAATATCTATGGATACATACTGCATCATAGACAATATAATATTCCAGTCAAAGACTTCTATACATATACCTAGACAGAGTACCTACCTTGATATCTTTTCAATCATATGAATAAAAATAATATTTATTAATATAACTCAACTATTAATTATGCACATTAATAAAATATTAAACAAAGCAAATTATTACCTGAAAAATAGATTCTGGAGGCTTTATTTTATTAGTTTGAGTACCTACACGAACCAAACCTATCAACAATATTGTAAGAACCATCTCATAAAAATAGGAAAAATAAAAATTGTGTTAGTATTTTATATTACTAGACATTTAAGTTGCTTTCTTAATCGATCCATATTAATGTTTTCAATTTTTACATCTTTTTTCATTGAATAAATGCGAAAAATACACAGCATACTCCGCATTTCCCATACAAATCGCAATGTTCTTGCCTACCAACTGTGCGAAACAGACAATAGATTGCCTCACTTCGCCGTTATGAAAAGATATCAAGGTAGCGAGATTTTAAAATGTAAAAAATACTCACAGTTCAAAAAGTGGCTACTCGCGGCGCTAGTAGTTCTTTCATATCACTAGCGGATCGGGAATGTATAGGTAGCTGATGTTATCAATTTTTGGCGTGACGTTTTAAGGCTAGGGGGTAAGCCAATGACCTTGGGGTAATGGGCGTGTCTATACCCTTTGTCCCCCTCTTCTCCTGCACTTACCTCAATTTAAATCTCCTAACACTAAAAAGTAAGAAAACTTGCAGTCTGTCAAGAAATTGGCAATAAATTGAGGGCGCTGTTATCGCTCATGGTAACACATTGACAATGACTGTGCTAAAATAAAACACTGTAACGGAAATATTGAATATTTATAATGAAAAAAAATATTTTAAAAATGTCTCTATCGTGACATTTCAAGAAGATTTATGCATATACATCGAGACCTAGAGATGTAATTACTTTTCTAATCGAAGCTGATTTTCAATTTCTAGTGCAAATACGTAGTATAATCAAGTTTTAAATTGTAATTATTTTTTGAAAACTGAAAAATAAATAATAAAGATAAATGATAGTTTTGTGTTTGAACAATTATTTTTTGTTCCCTTGATTTATTGTTCCTTTAGCAGGTTTTTTCTCTGAAATAACTTGACAATTTTTTTACATATTTTGGACTTCGGGATATGAAAAATAAAAATCCATAATTAAAATAAAGTGATGTTTAATGAATTAATTGAAGTTAAATAAAGTATAGACAAACTGTAATATTCTTTTAAGCTTTCATCTATATAAACTATATTTTTTGGAGTTCTTTTGGCAACATCCTGTGATCCATGATTATTTTAAGACAATTTTCTCTTTTAGCCGCAATATTTTGTGTCTACATCAATACTTTCCTATTTGAATTGCATTTTTGTACGAAAACCCAATGTTTATTAAAGTTTTTCGTAGAAGTTCGTAGCTCCCATCTTGTAACAAGCTTCTCAAACTGGGTATTGCTTTTTTTACTGTATAAAAATGAACTTTTTGCCTTACGGCACAGCGGTCGAATCCTCCAATCCTTTTTTTGGACGCCCTTTTCTATGTTTACCTGGCGTGGTAAATTTGCATTGATTTGAATTCTCTTCTATTACAATTATCCTAATAGAACGCACATATTAAAACCTGAAAAAAAATAAAGATTAATTATTGGATATGAAAGTTTTACTGTATAAAAACAATGAGCTGACACTGTCGAAAACATATTTACTATTTTCGATTGATTTATTAATATTAGTATTATAATTTAATAAGTATATATATAGGAACATTATTTTATATAAAAAAGTAAAGTATTATTTTAATTGAAAAAGTAAAAATAATCAACTTTAAATAAAGAATGGGATAGGAAAATAATACCATTATTGTATTTTAATAGAAATATTATTTTAGTAAAAATAAATGAAAATTTTCCATCTTAAAATGGGATAAGAAATCGAAATATTATAATGATAAAATGGTAACAATGCAATTTAACAAACATTATTTTCTATACCGTGTTTTGTTTTTCGATCGTCAAAACAAACTGTCCTGACAGGACGTCATGTTAGATCAGAACTATGCTAACTCCAAATTTCCAGTTTTTGAGATATTTGGCTGACGTATGCGCAATATTATGATCTATCTGATGTAAAAATATTAATATAAATAACAGTTAAGATAATTTTTCCTTACAAAAAAAAAAACACAATTATTCTATCTCCAATTTCAGAATTTTGTTGGTGCAAAACAATGCAAATGTTCTATAGAATGCTTCTGTAAATTACTATACGCGTAATTAAATCAAGGTAGTTTATATTCATATGTGAAAAATTATATCTGTGTGATCAGTAACATGATAGAATTTAACATGACGTGTTTGACATTGTCAAACATTCAAACTGCTTTCCTGAAAAATTGTCATTTTGGAGTTAGCATAGTTCTGATCTAACATGACGCTGTGATCTTTCATTGACAGATATTTTTAAAACAAATAAAGTATCCTTAAATGAGCTCTAACTAACTTCTTATACTTGAAAATGTTAGAATTAATCATTAAAAAGTATTTTATCTACAAAAAACACAGTATTTACCAATCAATTGAGATGTTAGTTAGAAAACGTTAGTAGACAGTTCTCCGGCTTTAATTCCACCAAACATTCCGAATACGTGGCGAATACACACGTATAATGATATTTCTTGATCCACCACGTATTGTATTGTTCATTTTAATGTCCAAACACAAAACTATCTTTGATCATGAAATACAAACAAGATTACGATATCTTATATACAAATGTCACTGTCAATTATAAACAAAATATAAAAAAAGTCCAAATAAGTAAAGTTTAAGTTCAAAACGAATAAATTATAATAAAAATATATTGTCCAAGCACACAAAACTATCATTTTTATCACGAAATAAGCATAAAACAATCCAAATGTCAAAACAGGCAGAAGAACACAGCGCCCGCTCCGAGATATTCTCTTCATGTGACGCCCCACACCCCGAAGCTCTTCTCTTACCTGTAATCTTTTATAAAATAAACCATAGACAATAAAAAATTAATACAATTTGTAGTTTTTCAGTTTTTAAAAAAAAAATACAATTTAAAACTTAATTATGCTACGTATTTGCACTAGAAATTAAAAATCTCCTTCGATTAGAAAAATAATTACATTTCTAGGTCTCGTAGTTAATGCATAAATCTTCTTGAAAAGTCACGATAGAGACATTTTTAAAATATTTTTTTTCATTATAAATATTCAATATTTTTAAGATATTGAAAGTGTTTGCACTAGAAGAAAGATTGAAGAACATCGAAATATTTTTTTCAAGAAGCTATCTTTAACAACAACGATAAAAAATTGCATGAAAAAACACCAAAAAACAGCGATTACCCTACCCCAGAGCCTTAAGACCACAGCAGACGAGTGGTTATAACCGCCGCCTTTCATACTGATGGTTGTTAGTTCGATTCCCGGTGCAGGCCTTATTTTTTTCCCTTTTTTTCCATTTTTGAAGTACATATTATTATTTTATCAACCAATTTTAAGTAAAAATCAATTTTAAAAGTTGCCTATTTTCTCATACAAAGTTTTCTTTCATGGAGTATGGAGTGACATTTTATTTTTTGATTCACAAATTGGTGTTTTTTTTTTTTTTGAAAAATGAAGATTGCTGGTCATTGTCGTTTAGTTAAGTCAATTTGAATAGATTAGGGATTTGACAACATCCTCGAATGATAACATTACGATTTGAATAGGTTAGGTTAAGGTTGGAACTTAGTTTTTAAGGGGGGTTTGGGGGGTGGAACCCCCCATACCTCTTCGGACACCTCCCCGAATGATAACACTACACTCTGTTAGGTTGAAACATACTCATTTAGAAGAGTTTTGTCAAAAATCTTTTCCTTGCAAGGAGTGACATTTTATTTTTGAACTACTAGCGCCGCGCGTAGCCACTTTTTGAACTGTGAGTATTTTTTACATTTTAAAATCTCGCATCAAGGTACTCTGTCTAGGTATATGAATAAAAGTCTATGCTACAGCCGCGCTCCACGAAGCTATCTGACATTTTTCAAATCCCATACAAATTCCCATACTAATTTATAAATTTAAATTTTATTAAAATAAAATAACATGCACAAAATATATACAAGATAAAAACTTCAAACAAACAATACATTATTAATGCAGCAGCCTCACTAGGTTTCCCTGTGTCGAGGCGTGCTGTGAATAATAAATAATATATATAAATGACAAAAAATATGATGAAAAACAATGAAATAAAAATCATGAGCTTTATAAGATAGATGTGACAATAAAATTTTAAAATATAATGAAATACATCATACACAGCGATAATCCTATTTTGTTTTGTTTCTCTAAGAAACAATTTTTTTCTGGAACATGGTATTTGACTAATTTCCAGAAACCGTTTTAAATTATTCTACGATACATTATAAGCACATTCTCTTTATATTTTCTGAAGATATGCCATATTTTATATGAAAATCATGTTTAAAGTTTAAATATCCAAAAACGCGCGTAAAACGCTGTCTTGTATAATGGCGCTGGTCACGTGGTGCATTTTACGTCACACTTCTGTATTGGTATGACTGGTATGAGGTTGATGACTATCATTTACCATGGGGTGACGTCACCTTGACGTCACGGGGACCACAACTAATCACAAGGCGTTTTCATCGGTGACTAGTTCCATAGAAATATTTGAATTTTTATTACGTGTTTTTATAAAAAATAAGCCTATTTAAGCTGTAAAATAAAAGAAATAAGCTTTCTTGGGCCATTTTCAAACAGGATGACCACAATCTGTATCTTATTTTTCATAGTGTCAAATACCCTACTGATTCCATACAAAATGCATGGAAGAGTGGAGCGCAAAGCTGTCAAAAATTACGTCACCTAAAGGCTAAGAACACGTAGAAAGCGGATTCCGACCCGCGCCGACCGGCTCATAGATTGTTGTCTATGGTTTCAATGCATTTAAATGGGCATGCCGGAAAGCGGGTTCCTGCTTTCTCTGTGGGTATCCCCATTCAAATGCATAGTAACATTCTTTGCGCCGGTCGGCGCGGATCGGAATCGGCTTTCTACGTGTTCTTAGGCTTACGCACGTATTGAATGTTAGTGGCTAGAACACTCACTTACTCACTACAGTCAAAGCACTCAAACTCAAAGCCCATCATAAAAGAAGAAAAAGAAAACAAATCGACTTGGAAAAGATGATAGTCGTAACAAAAGTGAATCATAAATTTATAAAATAAAGGAAAACTTTTAATAGGTTACTCGAAAATAGTGTTTAAAAATACAGTTTCAACTATTTTGAGACTTCTTTAATACACGCACGAAACTTATTTCAGTGATGAATTCTTAGTAAAGTGATATTGTTAGGAACAATATTGTTAGGAAATGTTTTGTGACCCCCATACGCCAAAGTTTTCGTATTAGTAAACAACTCGTGCCTAATCAACAAGAAGCCACTCCGTTACCTGGAGACCAGCAGTATCACAATGGGTGAGTTATCGCGTGGTTTTTATTATCTTATCAGATAAGTTTTGTGTATAATTAGAGTAGGGAGTGGTTGTTTTCTCTTCTGCCATACTTCACCATCGCACATTTGAGTAATACTGTAAGGCAACACGTCATAATTGACAAGAAAAGAAAACTATCAAGAATTTATCAAGATGATGACTGATTAGTCACTCAAAGATGTCGAGCAGGACAACGCGCTGTTCGCGAGATAATTTTGAGTATTAATTTTAGTGAACCGTTTTCTTTGTCTTCTTTATAGGAAAACCTGTATTTTGCGTTTTGTGTGGTGGGCTAAAATAAGCCATGATCGCCGAGTTTGTTGTGCAATCGCACAGGTGGAATTGTCCTACCGTTGACTAAGTGGTTTTAATTAATTGTTATTGTTCCCGAGTACGTAGTCATCTGTTTTTAATACTGCCCAATTAAATGGCCTGTGAAGTAATCAACAATTTTCTTGAAAAAGTGCAGTTAGTAGTTTGAAAAAAAATAAGCTCAAATCCATCAGGATGAGGAAGCAGAGTAACAGGAGGTATATAGAGACCAGCTTCCACTCCGAGCCCGCGGGACAGCCCCTGCGGTCGGGCTGGGGGGGGTCGAGATACTCGGTGTATTCCTTGCACGACCGTGTTGGAGGGGCCACCACTTGTGGTAAATATTTTTACACTTGAATCCTATGACCTGTTTTAAAGTTGCTGTTACCCCAAATGCTAATAGCGTAATGTTTGCCAAAATCGAGGGTGTAATTAGAGAAGGAACCAAAAAAGGGGAATTAAAAGAAAAAAGGGAAACTCAGGTGCTTTCAAGTCACAAGAGCCACTCTTTCTGGGGAAATCCTCAAATATATGATGCATAGACACTAGCATGCATAGACAATTGTCAAGAGTTTGATTGCTCTGTAACTGTAGTTCAGTTATATCGTCCCAATTTTACTTTACTGCTTTGAGAAATGTGGGCAATTTGTCATTTATTCCTGTAGCAATGTCGTATGTAGGAACCTCTCATCAAGTATTTCTTGTGGATACATGTAATATATTCCCGCACCAATGTCGTATGTAGGAACCTCCCATCAAGTATTTCTTGTGGATACATGTAATTTATTCCTGTACCAATGTCGTATGTAGGAACCTCCCATCAAGTATTTCTTGTGGATACATGTAATTTATTCCTGTACCAATGTCGTATGTAGGAACCTCTCATCAAGTATTTCTTGTGGATACATGTAATTTATTCCTGTACCAATGTCGTATGTAGGAACCTCCCATCAAGTATTTCTTGTGGATACATGTAATTTATTCCTGTACCAATGTCGTATGTAGGAACCTCTCATCAAGTATTTCTTGTGGATACATGTAATTTATTCCTGTACCAATGTCGTATGTAGGAACCTCCCATCAAGTATTTCTTGTGGATACATGTAATTTATTCCTGTACCAATGTCGTATGTAGGAACCTCTCATCAAGTATTTCTTGTGGATACATGTAATTTATTCCTGTACCAATGTCGTATGTAGGAACCTCCCATCAAGTATTTCTTGTGGATACATGTAATTTATTCCTGTACCAATGTCGTATGTAGGAACCTCTCATCAAGTATTTCTTGTGGATACATGTAATTTATTCCTGTACCAATGTCGTATGTAGGAACCTCCCATCAAGTATTTCTTGTGGATACATGTAATTTATTCCTGTACCAATGTCGTATGTAGGAACCTCTCATCAAGTATTTCTTGTGGATACATGTAATTTATTCCTGTACCAATGTCGTATGTAGGAACCTCCCATCAAGTATTTCTTGTGGATACATGTAATTTATTCCTGTACCAATGTCGTATGTAGGAACCTCTCATCAAGTATTTCTTTTGGATACATGTAATTTATTCCCGCACCAATGTCGTATGTAGGAACCTCCCATCAAGTATTTCTTGTGGATACATGTAATTTATTCCTGTACCAATGTCGTATGTAGGAACCTCTCATCAAGTATTTCTTGTGGATACATGTAATTTATTCCTGTACCAATGTCGTATGTAGGAACCTCCCATCAAGTATTTCTTGTGGATACATGTAATTTATTCCTGTACCAATGTCGTATGTAGGAACCTCTCATCAAGTATTTCTTGTGGATACATGTAATTTATTCCTGTACCAATGTCGTATGTAGGAACCTCCCATCAAGTATTTCTTGTGGATACATGTAATTTATTCCTGTACCAATGTCGTATGTAGGAACCTCTCATCAAGTATTTCTTGTGGATACATGTAATTTATTCCTGTACCAATGTCGTATGTAGGAACCTCTCATCAAGTATTTCTTGTGGATACATGTAATTTATTCCTGTACCAATGTCGTATGTAGGAACCTCTCATCAAGTATTTCTTTTGGATACATGTAATTTATTCCCGCACCAATGTCGTATGTAGGAACCTCCCATCAAGTATTTCTTGTGGATACATGTAATTTATTCCTGTACCAATGTCGTATGTAGGAACCTCTCATCAAGTATTTCTTGTGGATACATGTAATTTATTCCTGTACCAATGTCGTATGTAGGAACCTCTCATCAAGTATTTCTTTTGGATACATGTCATTTATTAATTGTCATATCTATACAATATTAAAGAATATTTGGTGTAGCTGAAATCAACCGATATGTGTGAACTATATTATGCATGAGGAAAAAGTGTTTCAAACTAAAATATAGAGCTAAATACGAACTTCACTAATTATTATATTTAATTCTTTATTTTGCATATTGTAAGGAACAGTAAGTGGGCAGTGTAAACATGAATATAATGAGATGTACCAGTGTATTGAATAGATACCAGAGGGAACATAGGAAGCTAGGTGACCACTGCCCACAAATATCAGAGGGAACAATGCTTGTCTTGTACATACATGGCTATTCTCCTTGGTTTTGTTTATAACAAGTCTGATTTATTTCCAGGGGACTCGTGCCAGTCATGCATGACCCGCATCCCATACGCCACCCTCATAGCCACCATCATGTGTTGCCTGGGGGTGGGCGTCTTCTGCGCCACCATGTACAGGGGAGCTGCATTCACTATCTTAATGATCGATGAAGTCTTTCATCAGAGGCGGATATGGGTGGAAGCTGTGCAGATGGTTTGTGTGGTAGGTGGGGCCTGTATGGGCGCCCTGGGCCTCATGCTGCTCTGCCTAGGATGCCTGGCCACAGGAGCCACTCGTCATAAGGTGTACCGGGCGTGGCGGGCCAGAGTGGGAGGCAGAATATCCTGCGCCGTCTTCATGGGCATAACTTACATTTTGACCCTAGTATGGCTGGTCATGCTGTGCTTCTTGGTGGTGGTCACATTCATCTTCACCATGTTCTGGATGATGTGCTCCAATCCCTTGGTCCAGGAGTCCAGACAATGCATAGACTTCAGGCAGTTCTGTAAGTTACCCCAGTGCCAATCCACTCAAGCTAATTCTATGTACCTCAGGGTGCTACCCTCACTATAAGTTACTGTTTTGTCCACAGACTTCATGTTCCCGGCCAACATTCGTCCCGAAGACATGGAGGTGTGTGAGTCCCACGAGGTGAAACTCTTTTGTAAAGATTATGTGGAGAAAGCGGAAGTGATGTTCATCTTAGCGACCGTTGCGTGTTTCCTTGTCATTCTCAGTCTGGTGCACTACCTGATGTGTCTGAGCGCCAACTACGCCCACATCAGAGACCATGAGAAGTTCCAAGAGCTGCAAGACTTGCAGTACCTCAGCGAGATGGATCCTGACATGCACAACTCCAAGGACAGATTCTAGGATGTGGCCAGGGGAATCCATAACACTTCCACCCACTTGCCTCGGACTGACAACTTCTGATGGCCTCTGCATGATACTGCTGCCCTGGTGGCGCCACACTCCTGAGGGGGAGTGAGGTCTCCCATCTACTCCCAGCCCAGCCGCCTGCCACTGCTCTCCGGCTGAACAGCACAGTGACTGGGTTCAGCTCCACACAGGTGCAGCCACCCCGTGTGTCCACTCACATAATATATTTTGTTAAAGTGTATGTTGTTGGGTTAAGCCTAGTACTCTAAGCATTTGGATCATTCTTTACATTTGTTTCTTACGTTCTTTATTTGCATGCCCCCTCATGTTTGACCTGCAACTTCACCCCCCCAATGAAGGGCATTCTGTTTACCCTTCAATTTGCAATACATTATCAGGGATATGGTATTTCAAAGAGTTTATTTTAGTTAAGATATGTACCCCTCATTGTAATTACCTAATGCTGAGAAAAGTGTGTTTGAAGGCTCAAATAATACGTATTTGTTTGCTCAAATATTTTCTTAGACTGATTTTAAATATTGATGTCCAATGTGTGTGTGTGTGTGACTCCCCATAGAAGGCGACATGAGGGGGCCACATATCAGTGCAGCCCGGGTTCCCCTCCCCTGTGTTTGTAAATATTGTGTAGTTTTAAGTATACTTATTGTTGTTACATAGGGACATATATTTTATATTCTGTATTCACATTCCTTTTGAATAATTAGTTTAGTTCACTCTAAAGTATTTTGTCATTGCTGTTGTGTAGGTTAAGTTAACTTGTTGTAGGTAAGAACATTTCTCGTTTAAGGAAAACGGATAATTTAATTTGTGCGCAACAAAAATATCTCATTTGTATTGACGGATCAAACAAGTGTCATAGACCTGAGGAGCTACTCTTGAAATTCAATGTCGACCGACCGTTGTCGTGCTGTCAGAATACTCAATCCCGAACTAGTTAACTTGTTTGTGTTGTAAATGATGGATACCATTTATAGAATAAAATCCAAGAATATCCGAATATTCTCAAATATTTCTCAGCAAACTATAATATTACCACTTATTTTTAAATTTATAAAATACAGTTCTTGGATAAATTCTGTAATTACAGAATCTGCAAATTCTCAGAGTAACCCCCCAGGTCAGAACAAAATGTTGGAGACAATAATAATAGTATAGCTCTCTTAGTTAAGTTCTTTATGTTAAGATTGTTTACTTTCCTCTGCAGGGGTGCCTCAGTCCACACCTCCCTATACAAAGGTGTGGACTGTGGGCACCCCTTCACTTTATTCCAAACTTAAGTTCCGCTGGCTATACTGACACATTTGTATAGAAAAGTGTTAATTTATTTATTTACGTTTGTGGGAGTTTGTGTTCAACACACAATGATTTACATTTCGTCCATTGTTTTATATATTTTCCATAGTTATATTTACAAATGTATTAGTTTACCAAGCTGGCCTGCTGTGCCCACACTGCACCACTTCAATGAACTGCATCCGTGCTCTTGATTTGGTTTTCTATTTATTTTCGTTCCACCGTTTCGTATTAAAGGAATACTGCACAAATATATGCTTGTTTTTTATCATTGAGTTACCTGTAAGCTGAAACTTTCCAGTTAGAAACTAGTGTGCCCCACTCCTATGTCTCGGATCTCTGTGTGGCCAAAACTCATCACTAATTATCAGGAACATGCTTTAAAAAAATCCCACATAAAAATATCCCATTGGGTAAAGTTTACATTCCCCTAGAATGAGATTTTACCTGAAGTTCTCGCAGTGGGTCCACAGCCTGGAGGGGTGCTTTAAAAATAAAAAATCAACAGTTATGTACAGCACTTTAATATATAATATTCTCTAAGTGAAGTGTCCCACATGGACCCTAGTAGCTATCCTAGGGGCTGTGCAACCAGCTGAGAAGGGCTGGCTGATCTGCCGCCCTCCAATGCCGGATGAGGGCCTCTTCCTATGTTCTGGAATCACATTGTCAATCCATCTTTTCTGCGGTCTCTCAATTGGCTTCTTGTCCATTTTACAAGCCATGCTCACATTTTATTCTTGCATTTCGACGAGGTGATATTATATATGCGACACTGTCTGTTTACTAGGGACAAACTGTCTTAGCCTTAGTCAGAAATGGAGCATTTTGCCTAATGAAGCAGCACTTGATGCATTAAGAGCAGAGGAGTTCCAAAGATGATGGTGTTCCTCTGAAGCGGGACATTCACATTGCCAGTGGAGTAGTGGGTGTGAGGCCCACCAGGGGGTGGTGGTCAGGTGTTGGGGAAGTTGATCTGTCTCAGAGGCACTCTGGTCCCCTCTGGCTGGTGTGACTGCATCAGGAAGTTGTTGTGATTGTAAGAGAGGATGTCTGGCCCGGGGTTGCTGCTGGTTTTGCTGGTGGCCATTGCACTCAGCACTTCACTGCCATTCTGAAATTATCAACACTTTATAGAATGATCTGGAAATATAACCATTTTTCTAATATACGGTCCATTTTGTTCACAAATTTAGGCACACACCATATTATGTTTTACTTTAGTGCTGATAACATTTTTATGTAAAAAATTAGGGTAAGGGAGATGTGCTGCTCAAGTTTAGATTAAAGAAACAAGTCGAGGCCAGAGTTATGATGTGTAGTGACTTACACGCTTGTACTGGTTGAGAGAGGTGTGGCAGAAGGAGCCAATGTTGATAGATCCCACCATGGGGGGCGTGGAGGCTGCTGTCACGCTGCTAGTAGCCCTGCATTGGGCCCCTTTGACATTGCTGGTTGGTCTGCGCCCCATAGTGATGGGGTAGCACACGTCAGAGAGGCCTTGCAGTCTCCTCTCCACCTCCACCAACTGCACAGCACTCTGAAATGAGATAAGAACCCATCCAACAATTGAGCACCACTCACTGGCTCATGCACTGCAACGATATGGAGAGTCTCCTACCTCTTGCAGATGCAGGAACATGTCGTTCTGTATGGTGGCCTTGTCAGCCATGTTGTAGCTGTGTGAGCGGCCCTCCAGGTCTGTTATCTTGATCCCGTCAGCTGAGACCGTCACCTTCCCTCCATCATAGAAGGCGCCTTCCAAGTCCGTTCCGTTCTCCATCAGGTGGCACTTGGCTCTCTTGGTATAAATTGATATTTTGGGAGTCTTTGCTTTGACTAGATCCACAAACCTGGCTCCGTACAAATATTTCTTGTAGTGTTTGGTTGGCAAAGTGTGGTAGGTGTACACCTCCTGGGAGGGGCTCTGCTCTGGGGGGGGCTCGTCCACCCGCACCCCACTCCCACCATTCACACTGAACACCACAACCTGCAAGAGAAGAGGGAGGTCAGAGGGGGTCAGCAAATGAGGTGGGGGTCAGGCCAGATGACTCACCTGCATGCCGTCCCCGGAGATGTGGCAGACCTCAGTGACCCTGTCCTCCCTGTGGCGGCCCCTCTTCCTGATGAAGTGTATACTCACTCGCCCGTCCTCCCTTATACTGAGCCTGGCATTGCGAGTTTGATGTGACACCTCACACAGCCGCATGGTGCACAAAGGAGGGATTCCCAGACCACTACCTGCAAACAGCCAGATGCATGAATATGGGCCACTCAGTGGGGGGTACAGAGTACAGGTAAGAAGGTCCCACCTGCCCCGAGGTTCTCCCTGCCCCACTCCGCCCCGCTGCTGCTCCCCTCGCTCTGCCCTCCTGTCAGAATGTTGAGAGACACTGGTTTCTGTTGTAAGGTGGCAGCCGTGTTGGGATCATTTTGGATGTGCTGCTTGAAATCCAGGTGAGCCGACTTGACCACCCTGTCTTCAGATCTAAAACAGAAAACCATAGAGGCTGATGTCAGAAGTTGCACACACTGTGCGCTGTATGAGGCGGCATGCCCTGCGCCATGATATTCATCTTTCCACATCGGGTAGATTTTTGTGCCACAAAGCGTTTGTCGTAATGATACGATTATTATTTATAAAAAAGGTTATTTATTTTATTAATTAAAAAATAACAAACACAAAACAATCAGTATGTTACCATCACCAACCGGAAACCAGAAGGGTGTTGCCAAACCAAAATGGTTGGCATGTCACGGGCAGTGTTACCACACTCTTCCCTTCACAAAAAAAAGTAAACATAATAAAAAAAGTACAAAATATTTAAAACCTAGTTCTTAACTTAATAATCTGGTTAGCATGCTTCTTCACATACTGCCCATTTACATGAATCAAAAATGTTACAGGTGAGGTGTTTTTTTACTACACCCATCACCCACTTTTTTTTAAGCCTACCATATTGCTTCACTAACACTCTCCCCTGCCATGAGATTAAGTTTTCTTATTCGGCCTTTTTTTAAATGTTTAATTGCTACATGTTCTGGTCTTAATAGACAGAACCTGTTTCGGAGCTCTCTTCCTAACATCAACTTTGCAGGACTCATCCCAGCAGTGGCGTAACTAGGGGGGGGCGGTCCGCCCCCCTATTTATAAAAAAGGTTATTTATTTTATTAATTAAAAAATAACAAACACAAAACAATCAGTATGTTACCATCACCAACCGGAAACCAGAAGGGTGTTGCCAAACCAAAATGGTTGGCATGTCACGGGCAGTGTTACCACACTCTTCCCTTCACAAAAAAAAGTAAACATAATAAAAAAAGTACAAAATATTTAAAACCTAGTTCTTAACTTAATAATCTGGTTAGCATGCTTCTTCACATACTGCCCATTTACATGAATCAAAAATGTTACAGGTGAGGTGTTTTTTTACTACACCCATCACCCACTTTTTTTTAAGCCTACCATATTGCTTCACTAACACTCTCCCCTGCCATGAGATTAAGTTTTCTTATTCGGCCTTTTTTTAAATGTTTAATTGCTACATGTTCTGGTCTTAATAGACAGAACCTGTTTCGGAGCTCTCTTCCTAACATCAACTTTGCAGGACTCATCCCAGCAGTGGCGTAACTAGGGGGGGGCGGTCCGCCCCGGGCGGCACTTTTCAGGGGGCGGCAAAATGAGCCGACAAATAAAAAAAAACTTGGTAAAAAACACAAAACTGAAATAGTATAGGTACGAGAATTTGTGAAGGAAAAATAAATGAGAAAAAAATCGGGGCCCCGAGCTTGTGAAGGGAAAATAAATGAGAAAAAAAATCGGGGCCCCGAGTTTGTGAATGGAAAATAAATGAGAAAAAAAAATCACTAAAATTCTTAAAATTGATAAAATATTTTTTTTTCCTTTTAACCTGTCTCAGCGTAAGCTAGTACAAAAAGTGTACACCGAAATGAGTTAATTCAAGTTCCTTTTTTTCTTCTTTAAGTAATTTCGGGTTAAGGTCTTAAAAAAAACTTTTGCGGTGATTCCGCAGGTAGAAAAATCTGTGTCAGAAGTAAGCTCTATCCCATTATCCAAAAATTGAATTTTTGTACTATATTGTAGTGTTGTAAGTATCTATATATTAATAGGTGAAGGGAAAACTTTGTGCCCCTTTTTACGAAAATTGAGCGGACGGAGGAGTATGAAATTTCGCACACTTACAGTTTTTATAGAGAAGGGGTGGCAAATGCTAATATTTTTTTTAAAATCGTACATAAAAATAGATTAAATCAATAAAAAAAACTCTACGCACACTATTGTAATAGGTATATTATAGTTTATGGTCGAATTTCGACCAATGAACTGAACCACTAGTTATAAAAAATATGCGAACTTTTTTATTTTGATTTTTTTTCCATTTATATAGGGGGGTGGGGCGCCAAACTTTATTAGGTAGGTGGGGGGGGCGCCAAATGTTAATCCCGCCCCGGGCGGCGAAAACCCACGTTACGCCACTGCATCCCAGTGATTCTATTTACACTGGATCGGAAATCGAATAAAAATAAGTCCACTGCAAGATCAATTGTCTGACCATTTTCCATAATTGTTTTAACATGTTTAAAAGTCTGAACAAAACGTTCCGCAGCTCGATTTGTGGCCGGGTGATAAGGGGGTGTGTAAGTTAGTCTAATACCATTTTCCTCACAAAATTTTTTAAAATCAATGCTGGTCCATGTAGGACCATTATCTGTTACCACGTGTAGTGGCAATCCAAATTTACTAAATAATGTTCTAAATATTCCAATAGTTTTTGATGAGGTAATGTTTGACATATGAAAAACCTCTGGCCACTTTGTATATTACAAGATACATCCTATTGTGAAATGGACCCAGAAAATCTGCATGGATTCTTTCCCATGCCCCCTGGGCAGATGGCCAAGGTGTCAGGGGGACCTTCTCTGGGTCATTTCTGTTTTGTAAACATATCATACACCCAGTAGTAGTGTACATCCGGCTTAGGCAATCCCATTAAAACATCAATATTTTCTTTTTTTACACTAATGCCATTTTTAGAAATCTTATAACCAAAAACTCTCAATTCTTCTTTGAAAAAACTACATTTTGTTCAATTTTAATTTTAACTGACAAACGCTTCAATACTTTTACTAATCTTATGTAAGTTTCTTGTAACGAGTTACCTACAATAAAAACATTATCAATGTATATAACAACGCCATCTATACCACATAGTTTTTGCATTATTCATCTTTGGAACGAACCTGGTCCGGTGCTAACTCCGTAAGGCAAAAATAAATATTTAAAAATCCCTTTTTCCGTCACGATAGTGGTGAGCATCTGCGACTCCTTGTCCAGAGGTGCTTGAAGGTATGCTTCTCGCAAGTCTAGTTCGCAGAAAAACGAATTTCCCTTAAATGTCGCTAAAATGTTATTAATGGTAGGTAACGGAAAATGATCTATTTCCAAATAAGGGTTCAACGTGGTCTTATAGTCGCCACATAGTCTAACAGTGCCATCTCGCTTTAGCACCGGAAGCACAGGCGTTCCCCATTCGCTGTATTCAATGGGCTCTATACGCCCATTCTCCAGTAATCGGGCAATCTCATCATTGACTTGAGATTTTAAAGCGAAAGGTACATTTCGCACGGGAAGAAATTTCCCCTTAAAACCCTCTTTCAATTTCAATGTAATAGCACTGCCAGTGAAACTGCCCCACCCTGGAGAAAACAAATTAGAAAAGTCATCCTTAATTTTTCTCAAGTAATCATCTATACTACAGTCTGTCATGCACATCCATATATTTTTTTCAAAATTAATTGGCCAGAGCTTTAGGTGATATAACCAATCTTTACCCAAAACTCTAGGCAACCCATCAGATACAACAACCAATGTTAAATCTTTTTGAATAACACTGCCATATGAAACCGATAACCCATTCAGTAACCCAATTGGTTCCGAGGTAGTTTGATTACACTGATTAGTTTCATCCGAGATGGAAGTACTGATAGATGAGGAAAGTATTTTTCCTTGTCACTCATACATATGGTTGTTATATCAGATCCTGTATCAATAAAGACATCGTTCACATTTAAATTCAAATACATTGGAGGAATCTTATTCAAATTTGATACTTTGTGTATCACACTATAAAAATTTTCACCTTCATGATTTTCAACCTTTAATTCATCACTTTCTTGATAATTTTTATTAATATCACTAATTTCACAATTTTTCACATTTGCACGTTTTTTACACATTTTAAATATGTGCCCTTTTTGGCCACACTCGCTGCAGAATTTCATTCTTAATGAACACTCTTTCCTTTGATGCCCCTGCTTCCCACAGCAATAGCACGTCCCTGTCATCGGTGTCTTTTGGTTTCTTCCACGCCAAGATGATTTACTCTTCAAAGCAAATATATTCGATTCATCTGTAGGTTTTTTATATGACATATTGTATGCCGTTTCTACAGTTTCAGCGAACTTAACTAAATCTTCTAATTTCTTCTCGCCTGCTTTTAATAGTTCAAAACGAATTGTTTCATTAACTACTCCATTCAATAATCTTTCTTTTATTTCTTCGTCTGTTTTATCGAAACTACAATTTTTAGATAATTTTTTTAGAGACATAGTATAATCCGCAATACTCTCGTTTGGTTGTTGCTTACGGCTCCTGAATTGACCTCTGCTTATATGTAAATTATGAGTTGGATGATAATAGTTCTTAAGTGTACTGCATATTTCTTCGTAGGTTATTTCCTAGGGTTTCTTTGGTGAAATTAAATCACTTAAGATACCGTATACTCTACTTGATATTTTTGTAAGAAGTAAGGGTACTTTCTTGGTGGCAGAAATGTCATTCAGCAAGAAATAACATTCCAATCTCCCTATATAATTCTCCCAACTATCCCCGTCGAAAGTATCCAGATCAAATGCCATAACCTTACTTTTAGTTTTACTTACTTCTTTTTTTACAATGTTTCGCAGCTCTTCTAGTGTACAGTCCTTGTCAAATATCCCCAACTTAACCGCAACTGCTTCTAAATCTGCTTTAGTTAATAAGTATATCCACATTGTTTTACCTCCTTCGATGGCTTCTTTTATCTCACTAAATTCCATTAAACTCTTAATTATTTATAACTGGTTCGGTAATCCTCGTCGCCACTTGTCGTAATGATACGATTATTATTTATAAAAAAGGTTATTTATTTTATTAATTAAAAAATACCTTTAAAAATAACAAACACAAAACAATCAGTATGTTACCATCACCAACCGGAAACCAGAAGGATGTTGCCAAACCAAAATGGTTGGCATGTCACGGGCAGTGTTACCACAGCGTTCAACAACATGATGGCGGGTAGAGAAAAAGAAAATAAATTGAAGAGAAGAACACAAGTTTTCCACAACTTTGGGATCCAAATAACGTAAAGAGAAAGGAGGGTTTGCAAGTTTAGGCTACTTAATATAATACGGACATGGATGGAATTAAAAAGGTTTTGGATTATATTTTTCCTAGGAGCATCAGCAGGTCACCAAGAAAAAAGAGTAACAAATGTTTCAACCAGCTGACAGAATTGACCACTGAACTAAATGACTATTAGCACGCTGTGGACACAGGCATTCATTGATTCTAACAATGTACATTGGTACGGTACGGTATTGGGTGGCTCACCTGGCCCTGCAGGAGTGTGTGGTGGAGAGGGAGGCCTGGTAGCCCGAGTCCCTGGTGGTGTCAGGAGTGGAGCAGTGGCCTGGTGCCACCAAGCTGCTTGACAGAAATGGATGTCGCAGTATTTCTTGTAGTGAGGGGCGCGCATGGGGATCCTTGCGCAGCAGGTGCTCTATCAGGTCACAAGCCTTGTCACTCAGCCCACTGGGCATCTGCAATAACATCAGGGATGTGTGTTTGGGTCCAGGTGGAAGCAGTAGGGTATGGGTGATTGGGTAAGACAAAATGGCTGATGACCTACCTGATAAGTGGCTTGTATGACTTTGTTGAGTGTCTGGGTGACGTGGTTGGTGTGGAAGGGAGGTCGTCCTGTCAGCAGGGTGTACAGCAAGCAGCCCACACTCCACACGTCCGTGGGCAGCCCATGCCGGGATCTGGAGGCCACCTGCAACTCACACACACTGGCTCATGTCACACACACCACCATACATCCCTACCCCACACCAGGACCCCTATTCTGTAGCAAGTGTAGGGTAGTCACTTAAAAAAAGTGACTATTAGGCGATACATTTTGTATGAAAAACGTATATATGCGATTCTCGCATTCGATATGTATAGACGTTTTTCATACAAAATGTATCGCCTAATAATCACTTTTTTCAAGTGACCACCCTACACTTGCTACAGAATAGGGGTACAGTACACAATATTCAATTTGCGTATATATGCGATTCTCGCATTCGATATGTATAGACGTTTTTCATACAAAATGTATCGCCTAATAATCACTTTTTTCAAGTGACCACCCTACACTTGCTACAGAATAGGGGTACAGTACACAATATTCAATTTGCTCACCTCGGGTGAAATGTAGTTGGGCGTGCCACACATGGTGACGTGCTTTTCATCTGGTTGGGCCAATTGTGTTGCCAAACCAAAGTCAGCAATTTTCTGAAAACAAATATTTGTAAGCTCAAAGAGTTTCTCGCTGTTATCTGAATATTGGCAAAACAATGACAGTGAAGTGCAGTGCTGTAGTGTAGTATGGTAGACAGTAACAGATAGAAAGTAGAAACTAACTACTCTCATGTCCCTGGTGAGGAGCAGGTTGTTGAGGGACAAGTCTCTGTGCAGGATCTGATGGGAGTGCAGGTAGAGCAGGCCCTCCACCACTTGCCTCAGGATGCTGGCTGCAGTCTGCTCCGGAACCCCTCCAGAGCCCTCCCTGGAACAACAAACTTGATACTTAACAAATACACACACCTCAGAGTAGAAGGGACAAGTCAAACACCTCTGCTTGGTGGCTACTGCTAAGCCCACCCACTGTTCCCATACAAACAACAATTCCATCACATCACATGAGTATGGACCCACCAAAGTGATCAGTGATCTTTTCCTTCACCTTGAAACCCACCTCCGACATCTTTGCCCCACTAAGACAAGCTTCAGGCACTCCACTAACACTAGAAGTGATCAACCAATGCACATTCACAAGATGCAGCTCCATATTTGCAGGAAGGCGGGAGGGTTAAGTAGGCACAAACCTGAAATGTCGAGCTAGTTCCCCATTATGAGCCAGCTCGAGGACCAGATACACATAGTGGGCGTCTTCAAAGAACGTGTACAGCTCCAGAACGGACGGGTGTTTCAGACGGGAGTGTATGGCCACTTCTTGTCGCACTCGCCCCACCATGCCGGCAGCCCCCATCAGTGCTTTGTCTATCATCTTTATTGCCACCTCCACTTTGGAGCGCAAACATCGCCCGCGGTAAACCACTGCGAAGCCACCTTTCCCCAAAAGCTCCAATACTTCATACTCCTACAATTCAATCCATGTATTTAATTAATTTAATAGGATATCACCCATTAAACAATATTTCAACTATACAACATTTTTATATTATTTAAATGTAGACGCAAGACAAGGGAAGAAGACAGCACGACTGCAGACTTGTTTACAATTGGTTTGACATTTACCTCAATTCTTTCCCCAAAACCTCCAGAGACGGGTGGCATTTTATCTTTTTAATGCCTTACACTTATTTTGGTAAAAAAAATACGTCAAAAATAATAAAAACACTAAAATAACATTGAAATACTCAAAAAGATTCGTTACAAATGACGGCAACCTCACAATTCAAACAAAAACATTAAAATATTGCCAGTAAGTAGTGTGCAGTGTTGCCAATGGATTTTGGCCGATGTCGCCGATTTTCAAAAAAAAAGTAGCCCAAAGTCGCCGAACTGAAAATTTGGTATCCGGAAACATGAAATTTTGCTAAAAAAAAAAAACAAAGGTCATTCCGAAAATTTTGGTATCCGAAAAGATGAAATAGATTTTTTCGTCGCCAATTCTCGTTCTGAGTAGCCCATAGCAATTTTTTTGGAATGACCTTTTGTTTTATTTAGTCAACCTTCACCCTTCCGGACACCAAATTTTTGGAATGACCTTTTGTTTTATTTAGTCAACCTTCACCCTTCCGGACACCAAACTTTTGGAATGACCTTTTGTTTTATTTAGTCAACCTTCCCCTCCGGATAACAAAATCCTACCAGTCTGTCTTTCTACCACTTTTTGGAAGTAGTTCTTCTTGTTTTTGTAAAATTTGGGCTGACATTTGCTGGCAACACTGTTGAAATGTCACATTTTGACAGCTTTACTTCTGATGATTGACACTAATCAACATTGGTCATTGGTCAATATAACTATAATAAAGAAATGGTTTTGTTTTAGTATGTAACTGAGATAATGTTTCTTATAATTCGTCCGCACGAATATTGTCGCTTTGCGAAGAAAACAAATTGATTTTTGTCAATTAATGTCAGCTTAATGAAATATGTCTGGGACATACTACTTCGTGATTGTTGGGCATTTAGACAACCCTGTATTTGAAATGGAGTTCACTCCTGTTAATAAAGAGACTAAGGTATTTTTATATTTATTATTATAAAAATTAATCATATAATAGAGAACGATATTTGCAGGTACTTATAGATATCCTTAAATGTAACCACAAACAATAAAATAGCACTCTAGTTGTCAGTATTGCCTGAGGCTAATTTTTAGCACCAAGAAAAATTCTTACCCAAGCGGGAATCTAGAACCCTGGGACCTCTTGATGAGTTACTTGACTAATATCAATATAGTTACTTACTACATAATATCACTAAGCTGGGTGCTAGTTATTACAAATATGTTCCATCCAGAAGTAATAGGGAAGTGTTTGGTAACCCAGCGGTTTAATCGACTCCAGTGCACGTTTCATACATACAGTGCACTGTGTTGGGATCCCTATGCCAGCTTTTTCCATCTTCACAACAAAAGCATTAATTTCTGTGGAAGATATCAGTTGTGTGTGTTGTGTTCACTTTGAGTGAGCTGGAATTCATTGGAGCTTAACTTGATAATTTGTATATTTACAGAAAGATGATCATCGTCATTTGAACCAGTTCATCGCCCACGCAGCCCTGGACCTTGTGGATGAGCACATCTGGAAAGTGAATGGAATGTATTTGAAGTCTATAGATAAGTTCAATCAATGGTTTGTGTCGGCATTTGTAACAGCCAGCCACATGAGGTTCATCTTGGTGCACGATGTCAAGAATGAGGAAGGGATCAAAAACTTCTTCAACGACATGTACGAGTGCTACATCAAACACTCCCTGAACCCCTTCTACAAACACAACTCCATCATCAAGTCACTTGTGTTTGATAAAAAAGCACAGATGTTTGGCAAGAAATATTTGACTTGATGCTAATACAATGTCAACAGGGGACCCAAACAACCAACATCTACAACACCCAGCACCCAGCATTGGTCCGTAATTCCTCCACACCTCTTGTAACTCCTTTATACTGTATTGTGAAATAAAACTAAAGAAGAACATTTATAAAGTTTGAATTAACACAAACTGAGGATATTTATTGTCATGTAATCTCAAGTATCAGCTAATAACTAGAGATGCAACGGATATCCGGCAACTATCCGGCCTATCCGGCGCCTAAATGCTATCCGGCCGAATACCGGATAGTAAAAAAAAGATATTTTTGGATAACAAATACACCTTGAAATCACAAGAAAAATGTCTCCAATTTCGAAAATTGATTAGCAAACAAACTGCAATAAGGGTAAATTATGGAGAATGAATGATGATATAGAGGTAGCAAGCGGCTTCCCTTGTCTCCGTAAACTCAAATCAAATCTCCCTTTGAACTCCACTTAGGAGCATAGGGAGGCAACAAGAGCTCTCCATTGCGCTCGATCTTGCGCAATGCTTTTGAACTCCTCCCGCACCAAAGTCCATTTCCCTCAGCTCTGCCTCGAAGGAACGGTACAAGGTGTATTTCTTAAGTGATACTTACTAAATCAATTAGTTATCCAAACATATCTTTTTTTACTATCCGGTATCCGGCTGGATAGGTGCTAGTTAATCCTGTATTCGGCCGGATACCGGATAGTTGCCGGATATCCGTATCATCTCTATTACGCATGCGCATGGATGACCAAGTTCATACAAAATAATAATGAATCTACAGCACTATCTAAACATGGACCTATTGAAAGCAACGGAAAGACCCTTTGTCCAACATTTTGAAGCTGTGCGGGGAGGGAAAAAAGTGTTGGGCGGCCATCTTGTAAGACCAATTATTGTGAGCATTTTTCATTAAATACATAAAAATAAATATGTATTTTTGTGGCATTTTAATTAGAAAATGTAATGTTATCGGATACTTGGAGAATCATCTTCATATATACCGAATATTCATACAAATGCATAACATTGTGGGTCTTACAAGATGGCTGCCAGTTGATTTCCCTTCCCCGCTTTTTGGCTTCACTGTCATTCATATACAAAGTACATAGTATCATAGACTTTTATACATATACCCATACCTAGACAGAGTATTTTATTATTATTTACTAGGCCTGCTTATTATTTACCAAGGAGGTCATTCATATACAAAGTACATAGTATCATAGACTTTTATACATATACCCATACCTAGACAGAGTATTTTATTATTATTTACTAGGCCTGCTTATTATTTACCAAGGAGGTCATTCATATACAAAGTACATAGTATCATAGACTTTTATACATATACCCATACCTAGACAGAGTATTTTATTATTATTTACTAGGCCTGCTTATTATTTACCAAGGAGGTCATTCATATACAAAGTACATAGTATCATAGACTTTTATACATATACCCATACCTAGACAGAGTATTTTATTATTATTTACTAGGCCTGCTTATTATTTACCAAGGAGGTCATTCATATACAAAGTACATAGTATCATAGACTTTTATACATATACCCATACCTAGACAGAGTATTTTATTATTATTTACTAGGCCTGCTGCCTCCAAGGAGGTCGCCGTCACTGCGTCCCAAAATGGAACTATTGTGACTGGCCCTGTATAGAGTTCGTCGCTTAGTCCAGCCTCCTGGAAGAATCGGAGGACTTTGTTGGCGTTGAACTCCTCAATTTTATCTGGGCACATCTAGAAAGTGCCCAGATTTTTGTGTCTGTTACGCATCATTGGTAGGCACTCACAGGAGGTGCATTGGGGTCTCAAGTGATACCCCACACGCCCTGCACATGCCACAGTCCAATATCCCTATGGTGCACATGTGCATGCTTGTTCAGCCTGCAGTGCCCCGTTAGGGACCCCGTGATGGTGCATAGATTATTCCTGCTAAGGAACACTAGGTTCCTTACGGATTTTTTTGATGTCCATATTACTAGTGGATGGTGTTACTCCCGAGGGAGGAAGTTCCTCACTGGCCGGGTGACCATCCAGTGAGAAAGGGTTCACTTTATAAGTGATTGTATTGACGTTCACGACCGTCCCAGGTTTAGCAAGGGAAAAGAAGTCACAGCCGACAGAGCCCCGCATGTCGGCTGAAGGGCTGAGGTTAATCTCCGAGGCGCCCAGGTATCGGAGATGCACCGTTTAGACTAGGTAAACCCCCAGCCATTCATCCATCGGCACGGTACGCTTAACACCTGTTATCTCCTGCTGATTTCTCCAATTGTTGTCTAAATAGTTCCTTAAAACTTGATGGGCTTGATACATGTAAAAGACTTTTCACACTTTACAGATTTATTGCAATCCAAGACAAAAACACAGTTACAAAAATACAAGGTAAAATAAAATAGCCCAGGACGCCTATCACTAACTTGCTCGACTTGCATGCTAGGATTACCTTTCACGACTGCCTTTCATTCCTCCGCATTTCTCGGCCATCCTTGCATTCCGTCTTTCAGGCGCCATCCTTCTCATGCATACTACTCACACACACCCTTAACTCAGCTATACCCCCCCTACAGCCATCTCTTTCACACATTCACTTACCTGGATGCTCCCTTGCACTCACACTCAGCACTGCATTCAAAATCCTTGGCATCTGGAAACATCTATCACACACACACAACCTCACATACTTTTGCATTTGAAACTATTGGAAATATCTAACACACCTTAGATTGGTGTTGTCCTCTTAGCCAGTCCCGGCATAGCCCGATCCCTCATGTAGAAGTAACCACCCCCACATGAGCGACCCAGCACCAGACACTGCCCAGGATGCACCGCGAGGAGGTGGGACAACATTTGCATCCCTAGACAGAGTACCTTGATATCTTTTCATAGCGGCGAAGTGAGGCAATCTTGAATTGTCTGTTTCGCACAGTTGGTAGGCAAGAACATTGCGATTTGTATGGGAAATGCGGAGTATGCTGTGTATTTTTCGCATTTATTCAACGAAAAAAGATGTAAAAATTGAAAACATTAATATGGATCGATTAAGAAAGCAACTGAAATGTCTAGTACTAACACAATTTTTATTTTTTCTATTTTTATGAGATGGTTCTTACAATATTATTGATAGGTTTGGTTCGTGTAGGTACTCAAACTAATGAAATAAAGCCTCCAGAATCTATTTTTCAGGTAATAATTTGCTTTGTTTAATATTTTATTAATGTGCATAATTAATAGTTGAGTTATTTAAATTAAATTAAATTTAATCTAAATTTGATATCTATCTGGAATTTAAACTTTTGATCCAGAGGGGGGTCACGACCCACAGGAAATTATAATAGAAAAGTAGGTATTTTATTAATAAATGTAAGTACTGTACTTAAATATATAAGGCCTGGACCCAGCCCCGGGGGGATCATGACACCCTGACCCCCCCTTGGATCCAGCTTTGGCGCCAGGGGGGGGGGGGGGGTCACATAGAAAAAAAGGACCTTTCCAATATTTGGAATCTTGAAACAACACTTTTCCTCCTAAAAATATAATTATAATAGAAAAGTAGGTATTTTATTATTAAATGTAAGTACTGTTATTAAAGATTTAAGACCTAGACCTAGCCCAGAGGCAAGCGCGGATCCAGGGAGGGGGGTCGTGACCCCCCTGGAGTTAGAGAGTATATGTGTTCTGTGCCCCTGGACTATGTATTCTCAAGTACAGTAGTGACATTTATTAATAAAATATCTACTTTTCTAGTATAATTATAATTTCTTGTGGGCCATGACCCCCCCTGGATCAAAAGTTCCATATAACAAATTTAGGAAATGACCTTTTTTACTTTGTGACCCCCCCCCTGGCGCCAATAGCTGGATCCGCCCTTGCCCAGAGGGGGGTCATGACCCCCCTGGATCCACCCTTGATCCAGATCAAGAAGTACTTTAAACCAAAATATGTCGGTAGTTATCGAAAATTTTAAAATATGCGTCTCTGATCACATACACTATACTAGGTATTTAAGCTAGGTACATAATATACCTCTAGAAAGCCTTTTAACTGTATAATAATGTAAATAATAGTTAAACTACGAATGTTAACAATAAAAATATTACCAAAACAGCTGTGACTAACTTAAAAATAGCTTAATATTAAAAATAGAAACTGTATAGACAATGTTTTTAAACTACACAAAACTTAAAATAAAAAGTAAAACCGGATTATAATTAACCCAAAACACTAGACAAACCCTCAATATTATAAATACATCCATTAAAAAGTATAAAACATGGTATAAATAAAGATTTTATAACGAAACACGAGGAACCGCCAAGAAAATGTATAGCAGAAACCAATGTCTTGCCAACCGGCTATCAAAAAAGTGCCGCGCAAATCGACACACTTTCCACCAACACCACCTATATAAGAAGGCCTTAGCGCTACGTCACAGCGTGAGGCCCAGCATTCACTCTTCTATATCTGTATGTACTAACTTACCTGTACGCTATGATATCTGTCTACACGCCGGCGGCCGTGACGCGAGAGGCCAAAAATGGCCGCCAGCACTAAGGCCTTCTTATATAGGTGGTGTTGCTTTCCACGGCTACTACGCTGTCTAGGTATATGTATAAAAGTCTATGAGTAGTGCTAGCACCTTTCCTTTTTGTAGTCCTTATGGATTTTGTACTGAGATTATCCACAACAAATAGCGGGGGGATTCAGATCCAATCGAGCACCCGACTCTGCGATCTGGAATACGCTGACGACGCAGTCCTGTTAGAGACAAGCGTGGCAAACCTGACCTCTGCACTAGAATGTCTTCAGGAGCAGTCGGCTACTGTTGGTCTGAACATTAACATCTCAAAAACTGTGTGCATGAAAAACAATAGCGTAAAGACGAGGACACACAGCTAACACTGAATGGCCAGCCCGTAGAGGACGTGCAGTATTTCAAATATCTCGGTGTCCACAATGAAAAAGATGGTACCATGAATAGGGAGCTCTCCATCCGCTTGACATTGGCTGGAGCGGCATTCAGTAAACTTGGGAAGGTTTGGAGGTCGAATGCGTTCAGTATAAAGACAAAGGTCCGCATGTACACTCTGCCTGATGTGTTCTGCCCATTTTACTGTATGGTTGTGAAACCTGGCACCCAACCTGTGCTCAAAATACACGTATCGCAGGATTCGAGAGCAAGTGCCTGCGAAGAATGCTGGGTGTCCGGTGGCACGATTTCATCCCAAACACAGCCATCAGAGACCTGACGGGTCAGCCACTCGTCACCTCTACCATAAGGTCCCGCCGACTGACCTGGCTGGGCCACGTCTTGAGGAAGCCTACGGATGACATCACGCGCCTGAGCCTCGACTACCACCCTGAAGGTAACAGAAGACGCGGTAGGCCCCTCCAAACAATCAGGAGACTGTACGAGGCTGATCTCCGGGGTGCTGGAATCGGCTGGGACGAGACGGTGAGGACCGCAGGGGACAGGGTGGCGTGGCGAGGACTTGTGGAGTCCATATGCTCCAACTAGGGAGCGGACATGGTCGAAGAAGAAGAAGTAGTATAGTCGTTCTATAAGCGTTCTATCCTCTTACTTCTTACATCCATGTTTCTAAAGATCCGTGTCTATGGTGCAATTATGTGTCATATTTTTATCCACAGAACATTTCTATCAAAGATAAGTGAAATGTGGTAGTTCATAAAAAGGTAATAAATATTTTTAAATATGTATGAAATGTAAACGCTGTGAGGTTAGATACTTTTATAATAAATCACGTTTTCGATATAGTCAAAATGAAGATAAGAATAATGTACTTATGCATAGCCGACTATTACTTACAAGCCATGCTGTACAGTTTGGCAACATCGCATTTGTTTATGCTAGTGGTCCTATGGTCCTAATCAAAGAGAGGGGAATTCGAAATTATTATAAGCGGGTAGGTTGTTTTTTTACCTCGCATTCTTATGAAACAATATTCAATTCAATGAAATGTGGATTAAAATAAACTGTAATAGGTACTCAGTGAGATAATTAAGGATATTAATTAGGATGTCAGAAATTAATCATACAATAATAACAATATGTTGTTATCAGGAATAACCTAGAAGGGAAGATCTACAAAGATGAGTCTTAGTGGTCTTAAATGACTTTTTGAACATATTGATGTTGTCAGTAGGTATGTCTGATGTGATAGGGTAGCTCATTCCAAGCCAAGCGAGATGCTATGTGGCCTGTCGACATACTTGGAACGACTTCTAGTCAACTTCTTTGAGTTTTGTGTGCGATCTGAAAAAACTGTGTCATTGATTGATTGAATAGACATATCATGAATGGCTTCAAAATTACTAGGGTCTTAGCTGCATCCACTAAGAGACATCTTTGAATTGGTCCGAGTTGTTCAAAATAATTGAAGGACCGATTTACTATAGAAGAAATATGCTTATCCAAAGATAGAGAACTATATCCAGATATTTTTTAATGAATCTGTGCTCACTAAAAGTAAACACAAATACACTCTTTGACTCTTTCACAGTAAACTACTTAAAGCTTGTGTCGTGAAAGAGTAAGATGGTCGGCACCTGGGATCGAACCCACGACCTCCGCACGAAACAGTACGAAAGCCGGCATTGTAACCGCCAGTCTATTTGCATTCCAGTGCATTTTATAATGAGGTTTCTTTCTTATTTTAATAATTTAAAATATAAGCTACATAAGCAGATAGGTAATAAATGAAAAATGTAATAGTATGTGATGAGAATCTATTTATTGAAACATAAAAATGACAGTATTCTAACGTGTTACCACGAGAAACCAAAATATATATACCTATATGGCTTGCTAATCGATAATATATAAATTCATATGAATCGACTAAAGAATTAATACAACTTTAGTAATACCTGCTTTAAATCTAAGATCACACTAAGCCAGCCTTCGAAATAACAATAGATACTACTTAAATTTTTCGATACATGCATATTAAGAGACATACTATCATTATTCAAGATGATGGATGTACTACCTAAAGTAACACTAAAATCACTCTCAATTACTGAACTGTTTACAACAATTACACCACTATCAACACTGCAATTAATTGTACACATATAGCATAATATGTTTTCTGTTTTATAAAGCCACTTGCAAAGTCTAGATTCATATTAATTATAAAATCACTAAAACTTTTGATTTGTCATCTGAAAACTTGATCGACACCTCTTCACGCTTCTGGGCAATCATTTTTCTTCGAGATTCAGCGTCAGTTCTAGATGCAGTTGATGATTTCAATGAATACTCTGGCAAATTGTGAATGGAACATGGAACGGCATCTTTAACTAACTTTGGCCGTGTCATTGGTTCATCAATAACAGTTCCATCTTCGAGAAGTTTGCTGAATAACTTGATCAGGCGTAAAATGTTTCGAACATATATGTAAGATGTGTTTCATGGTGACCAATTATCTCTTGGAAATAGCTTGTAACCACTTTTTTCTTAATTCTTACTCATGAAGAAAGAGGAATGTAAATACTGCCTTCAATCTTGACTGATGAGTCGTAATTTGATTTTCAACCAGCAGCAGTGCAGCAGCATCCAGGCATCTGAAATAAATAGTATTAATTAATTATTAATTACACATTATTAGAAAGACATAGCTTAACACGCATGTAGTATTCACATTAATGGTAAATGTATGATTTCAATACCACTTAGGAGTACATTATTCTAAGAGAAGTACTGAGCTACATAAGACGTTAAAATACAATAACTATCTACAAAAAATGATGACAAAATAATTAATGACAAAATGATGAGAGTGTAGAGAAGCGTATTATTGTCATAGTCTGAGAATTGAATGCGACATCCTAACCTCAAATTAGGTTATAGACGAACTACTAAAATATATATTTTAACTTTTAACACTCAAAACAATGCAGATATAAATGCATTAATTATCCTAAATAATTTAATATTACTGATGTTAGACGGCAATTTTCACAAGAAAATGATAGCATATTGAAACAAGCTTGTCAAACAAGATTCTAACATATTGAGAGAGTTTTCTCTTACCTTTTATTCCTTTATTGGTTTATTTGATATACCAAAACTATAAATTATTATTTAAGTAACAATGATTTACTATATAGCACCTTTATATTAACTTTATCGAAGAATATACGGCACAAACAATTCACCACGCTCCAATATTTACGCGTAATGTCACTTGATATCTATGCATTTCAACAACGATCGGAAGATGTATTAGGACCACTGCGATGTTGCCAAACTTACCTGGAGCATGGCTTGTAAGTAGTAGTCGGCTATGACTTATGCCGTTCTTGTTTCCAAGCATTTCCAAGTACCTACTACCTAATAATGTATCGGTGGGTTTATTATAATCAATTGTCAAAGATATTCCTGTTTATAAAAATTGGCTCAAAGGCTCAGTTATTGTGTTATAATTAAGCTTTTCTTCCTAAATGGCTTTCTGTTAAAATGTTTGCGTGTTACAATTGTGATGACTCATAGAGACAATATAATGTGAGTTAAATATTTTGTAGTCTGGCGTTCCGAATGGTGCCCGTCAAGATAAGATTATCATTTTTTTCACTATAACAATTTACATACCAGATGTAGGTTTACACAACAAACTTGTGACTTATTGGTTATTGAGAAATTGAGAGTTTAAGGGGAAGTGGTCACAATAATAAGAGCGTTGACACGGGCCCCTGGACTCCTCTAGACTGCAAACACAAAGAACGCTCTTCCACGGATTTATACAGATTTCTTGAATTCTTCTATATCGATGTACCTACATGGGTATTTCTGGCAAGAAATTCTAAACTCTGAGCTTTTAATGTAGATATAGGAGGTGGAGTTGAATCTGACAGGACCGCTTGACTGGATAACATTGCCTCAGGCGATAAATTCCGCTAGCTGTACTGATACCTTTGCCTTGTTTGAATGTAGTTATGTGGCTTTGAAGCACAAGCGTATACCCAAGTGCTTTATAAACTTTTCTAAAATTTTCTGTTTAAAAAAGAAATTAAAATGTAGTAATTCTATTTGGGGGTAGGGTAAGGGTCTTTATAGGTGTTGATGTTGTGGCGGATTCCAAGAAGAGATTCTTGCCGAGGTGGGCAGTGTGTATCCAAGACAGTCTCCGCTTGTAACATGGACTACCTAGGCACAAACTTATTTTTGTTTTCCTTTCACACAAGTCTCATTTATTACACCATTTCAATGGAAAGAAAATAAATTTCTTCTTCCTCTATGATAGGCCTGCTGACCTGTTGTCCTCTTGGGGAGCTGTCTGCTTTATCCCTCCAGCGTTTAGGCAGTCATGTGCTATGTTTGTCTCTGGCAATTTTTGCGGCTCTTGTGTCCTCCATTCTTGAAACATCATCGTTCCAAATCCATCTCCCCGCCTTACTACGTCTTCGACTTGGCAAATCCTTCAGATCTCCGTGTTTCAAACCCTATCACGAAGGGTTTTTCCAGAGATATTTCTGAGAATCTTCATCTCGCTCGTACGAAGAATGGTTGGTGGGAATGGAACAGTGTCGGCTCTGGATTCTCTACTGTAGGTCATAATTGGGTGGACGCATGTTTTGTAAATTCTGACCTGGGGACCACATTGCATCTCGAAGGCATCCTGATGTGGCTTCAGCTTTTTGTGTCTGCTCCAGTACTTCTTCCCCATAAAGGTCACTGTTGGACGCCATGCTGATGCCAAGATATTTGAACTTGGTGACTTGTACGACTAGTGTTGCACCCTGTCTGTTTCCTGGCCAATGTTTGGTTGCATCTCATAGAGGCCACATCACCTGTTATCCATAATAATTCTTTCTGTCAGTCCTATGATTAATTTACTGAGATAACTTTTTCACATTTCAACATAGCAGCCCTAAATAAAGTTATAATGATTCCAGTTGGTGAGAATAGTAACTAAGAGTGTTGTGCAATGGCTCAGACAATAGTGAGTAGCACCTCGGAGAGGAGCATACATGAGATGCTCAAGGACACGCCCGCCCTCAATGAGAGCAGTGGCTCCGTAACTGCAGGCAGCGAGCCCAACTACAGCATCCCACACTCCCAGAGCATGCCCTTCCCTCCATCCACAGGTATGTCGCCTCACTTGGCACAGTAACCCAGTGGGGCTCTGTACTGTACTGTAGTCTGTACATGGTCTGTTGCAGGGGGCAGCAGCCCGCACAATGGGGCATCAGGCGGTGGCCTCCTGAAGAGCGGGGCCTCTCGAATGGACTCCATAAAGAGTTGGAGCATCTCCACGTACAAGTGCACTAAACAGTTGATGTATGAGAAATTAGGGAAATCATCTAGGACTGTTGACACAGGTCAGTATTTGGTGGTGGGGCACTGAGCCTGTGTGATTGTACCAGAGAGGACGGCTCAAGACATACTTTCTGTTGCAGAGTTGGAAGGGCGGATAGAGCAGTTGAGAGACACCCAGAGGAAGTACGCCAATGTGCTGCGGCTGTCTCGGGCCCTGGCCAGCCACTTCTACCACGTGGTACAGACTCAGGTGCTTGTTCTCTTTACTTTTTTGCCTACAGCAGCTCTCTTGATAGATCCAAATCATTCTAGCAACAAATACTTACATGGAAATGGTATGTTTTCAGCATGCTCTGGGTGAAGCATTCTCGGAGTTGGCTCAGAAGTCTCCAGAACTGCAGGAAGAGTTCCTTTATAACTCAGAAACACAAAGAAACTTGACAAGAAATGGAGAAACTTTATTAGGAGCATTAAATTTCTTTACTTCCTCAGTCAACACTCTGTGCCATAAGACCATTGAGGACACTCTGTTGACAATTCGCCAGTACGAGACGGCCAGGTAGGTATAACTGCTATTAGCTGGGCAGAAAATGTTGCAATTTATTTGATCTGGAAATGTTCTCGGAGTCAGAGCTTACCTTCTGCTTTCAGGATTGAGTATGACGCATACAGGTGTGACCTGGAGGCCGCCAGCCTCTCAGCCACCGCGGCCCCCACTGGCCCCACCACCAACAACAACACTAGTGAAACAGTAGAGGACCTGAGGAAGCAATACGAGGCACACAGACAGAGCTATGAGAAACTCAAACAAGACGTCTCTGTTAAACTCAAGTTTCTGGATGAGAACAGGGTGGGTATGAGCCACAGCTCATTCTAACTCTTTCTCTATATTGTTCTACTCCATATCATTAGGTACTAACTCAGGGGTGGTTGGTGATTTCAGATAAAAGTAATGCACAAGCAGTTATTATTGTTCCACAATGCCATTTCGGCTTACTTCAGTGGGAACGGCGCCGCCCTGGAGGCCACCTTGAAGCAGTTCAACATCAAGATGAAGAGCCCCAACTCCCAGGGAGGGCCGGCCTCCTCGTGGCTGGAGCAGTCCTAGTTGCCCCTCTCCTCCTGACTGCTCCATGTGCCCCTATCGGACATTCCTTGTAAACCATTATCCGTGGACTGGTTCAACATATGGACACCCCCCGGTATGGCGCACATGGTTGTGTGTCATAAGAACAATTCTATTCCGCCTGTATATTGTATTACATACATAGGGTTATTCTAGTCATATATTTATTTGATTGCTGTGTGGAAATGACTGGCTTTATTGCCATCACCATCATTGTTTGTGTGTGGAGACGTGCAGGCCCCTTCAGGTCGTGTCCGTTCTGTTGGATGGCTGCCAGCGTGGCACAAAGCTGTTTCCTGGGTATGTTTAGATCTCTTTAGTTGCCACCCAGCATGGTGTGCCTCTTAAGCTAGTCTGCTGACAAAATTTGCATTCCATGTTTTACTGAGTTAATTTTTTTTTAAACCAAATATTTTTATATGTAATTTGGACATATTGGAATTATGTTTGTTTTTTCAAGTCTTTAGTGTATTTGAGGATGGCCTGTATTGTGTGCAATGCTTTAATATTTTAACAACATACTGCACATTCTAAGAAACATTGTGTGTACTATTACTTTCTATAATTATTTAGATATAAAATATTTGTAAACAAAGTGGCCGTGTTTCACTCTCCCAATAACACTGGTCCTGCACCAGACAGAGTTTCTAAATTCTACTAAAAACATTTTCTTCCCTTAAAGATGTGACTCAAATATTTCATTAAAATAAATAATATTCTGAATAAATCTGTTGACATAATCGACCACTCGGCCCACCATGTACCATGGGAAGACAATAAAACATTCCTAAACTGTAATAATAGATGTATTTACATGGCTTATAACATGACGCAACAGAGAGAATCAATAGACTGGGCCATCATCCAAGTTCTCATCCTCATCTTCAAAGCCCTCTCCATTGTCAAAGTAATTGTCCACATAATCCGTGCCATCGTCCATCTCCTCATCCGGGTCTTCCTCTTCAGCAACCACTTCAGCATCTTCTTCCTCATTGTTCCCTCCCCCCTCCTCTCCCTCCGGCCCTTTTGCCTTGCCTTGTCCCTCGCCTTCCACTTCATTTCTGCCCTCTGCATCCATCTGCTCCTTTTGTTCCAACTTCTTCAGTCTATAAAAGCAGAGGTATTAGTACTATCTTATAATATAAAGGAAAGTGCCTGACTGACTGACATACTCACTCATCAACGCACAGCCCAAACGGCTAATCGTAGAGAAGCGAAATTTGGAAAGCAGGTAGGTTTTAATACAAAACCTTCCACTAGTAAAGGATTTTTTGAAATTCCACCCCTAAGGGCTGAAAAACAGGGTTGAATGTTTTTAAAAGTATATGAATATCTCGTAAACAGGACATGGTACGAACTTGAGATTTGGCATATGAATTCTCCCATAGAAATGAGTAGTAGGGTGTCTGGCCATTTTTCCAAAATTTTACTAAAAGGGATGATTTTTAAGTGGCTCCTAATAAGTTTAAAACTGGTTATATCGAAATTTAAAAAAAATGGTTATAAATCTCTAATATTATTTTTTCCGCTCCTTCGAAGCAGAGCTGAGGGACATGGTGTGGGAGGAGGTCATAAACATTGCGCAAGATAGAGCGCAATGGAGAGCTCTTGTTGCCTCCCTATGCCCCTGAGTGGGGTGTAAAAGGGAGAATTGAATATAAATTAAAGTCTGGTTAGTGCGAACACCTATAACTCGAGATCGGCTGAATAGATTCTTTCAATGTTAGATTGACTGGATTCTTCTTCTCCACTTCGGATAACAGAATGACTAATAAAAAGTTGAAAAAAAATGGGTAAGAATTGATATAAAATATAATATTTAAGGTAGTGTATGGAACAAAACACCTGCGAAGCGCAAATGCCATCGCGGGTAGTTCCCTCTCATTCTTGCAAACGTAATTGCCGCTTTTACAGTACCCCATCCCACTTACTCTTATTTCCATACAAACTCAACATCGGGAACATAGAGATAGAATGTCGCGTTGTTCCCGCCTGAGTTTTGAATACAAATGAAATATGGATGTTTTGGAAATATTTTAATGTTAATATTTTTATTAGATTAACTCAATCGAATTAATTGTGTATTTTTTATGGTGGCGCAGTGTACATTACGTACATATGAAAGGGCCACCTCGGGTTAGAACCACAGGACAATGTCTGTCGGGAAAGCTAGTAATAAATAAATAAAACTTTATTATTCCAAAGTAAAGTGTGGCGACAGTGGAAAGGGCGGACTTATCGCGAAGGATCTCTGCCAGCCAACCCAGTGGTTTCTTCATAAAGAGTCAAATTGTATTATTCCGTTTTTAAAAACGTGGAGTGGCTAACCTATTGCGTAATAATAATATTGTTTTGAACTAGCTGACCCGTCCAACTTTGTCCCGCATTTGAATAAATAATATATTGAAGGTTTAATTTATAACATTAGGTTAATTTCGGTTTTAAGTTATTTATCACGAATGGCCATTTACTGGCATTACCAGAATGTAGCTTACTCGCCAGACATGGTCCTTATTGACCAATATTGAATTTGTATAATGATAAATGAACTACTGTAACAGATGCATCTGTTATAATCCATATTATTATATTTGGCATTCTGTCAATCGCACCAACTATCAAACAAACTGATTCCTGTATTATTAAAAGTTCTAAGAATGTTACCTACTTTAACTTTTATTTTTATTCTGTGCAAATTTTTTTCTATCATTAGAACCCCTTCTGACAAAAGCAAACACGACAAAAAAAGAATAAGCGATAATTGGTTTAGCCGTTCTCGGGTGATACGATGACCACGCAAAATAGCGTTCCATTTTTATATAAGAGATGATATCCTTAGCTACATGCGCGAAACAAATCTATCACTCACTTCTCCTGGGAGAGACTAATAAAAAAACACTTTACGTACTTCAATATATTTTTCCTACTATGCATCCTGTGCAGCCATTCTAAATTAATTTTTTATCTCTTTATATTTCAATGGTGTCCCACCTGTGAAGGCGCATGATGCAACGCAATGGAGAGCTGTAGTACCTCCCTATGCTCGGCTCCCCGTATTGCGGGTTGGTTTGGGGAGGTCCCCGGAGGGCTTGAATTGTGTGGGGCCGACTTTTTAGTTTGGTTGCTTCGATCAGGCTAGGGGGTCGGGTTTGCTGTGGATTGGTCTCCTCCGGGCTGGCTTGCTGTGTGCGGGGAGCCTCAAGGGAGAATGTATGTATGTACATTTCAATGTAATTATGTATTCATTTTTATATAATATGTGCATTATTCACAATTTACGTTAAGACAGTTCGATATGATATATTTACTTTACTTTAAGTGAGCACATAATAAGCAAAAACCTATATTATTATGATATTTTTTGAGGTATTAGCCTGTATTCAAAGAACACACTTCATTGAGGTGGGGTGTAAGGAAAGGTAATTTGTACTCACTTTAAATCAATATCTATAGCTGTTTTGCCTTTTCTCTTCTTGCCTGCTTGTGTCTTCCTCATGCTGTGATGAGGTCGGAGTTCTGCAGGTAAGTTAGCCCAGCACATGGACATCCCTCGGCTACTTTTACCATCAGTGGACAGAACTTTGTACTTATCCGAGTATCTCTCAACATCACACTTGAGTTGCTGTGTCTGCACGTAGGAGGGGGAGTCGTGCAGATAATCTAAAAATTGACTCTTCAGTATCAGCATGTAGTCCAGGGAGGCCCCACTGTGCAGGGGCAGGGGACGCGCCTCTAGTTTGGGGAACAGTGGGGGAGGAGCCACACCAGATGCCCCCCCACTCGCCCCCATGTCCCCCCTGGTGACCCCCATGCTTTGCAGTTGCTCAAATGTGAGTCCCCCAGAATTGGCCCCCCCGCGGCCTCTACCGCGCCCCCCCATTATATTTGCTGAGTTAAACTTTCACAGTCTCCTGGATCCTCCTTTTTTCATCATCAGTTGAAACTTCTTCAGATTCGGCTTTGAATTTTTCCTGCAACAAAAAAAGCTATTATGCTTGGGTCACCCTGGTGGGATAACTCTGCAGATACAAAGCATTGAGGCAAGGAACACTACACAATATGTGGTGGAATATTCTGGTGAAAGAGTGGTAGAGAGATGTAGGTAGAGAGTGTGCAGCCGGCACCCACCTGGTCATAAATCACTTTGATAATAAGAGAGCAACTGGGACAAGTGGCCACTTCCTCTCCAGCTATGAGTTCATCCTGAAAAACAGACAAAGATTTGCACCACTTAGAAATATTATTCCATTCTTCCTTCATCTTGTTAAGGGGGCGTTCAAGTATTACGTAACGCAATTTTTGAAGATTTGTTACCCCCCCTCCCCCCCATGTAACGTGCCGTAACGTTTTTCTGTCCCCCCCCTCCCCCCCCCAAATGTTACGTAACACTCTGGAAGTTAGAGACTATTTTTTACTGAACTCTCGTATAATACTATTTATTATGTTCCATAAATTTTCTTTATTTTTTCTTTTGATGTTTTTCAAATTACATTGGTATTTTTTTGACATAGATGCGTTGGAAAGTCAGCATGAGAGCCTTTATAGGCCAAGAACAGTTGATTATGTAAATCCCCCGCTTTTGTGGACATTATAGTACCTATCTACAAACTCACTTTAACAACGCTCACTACAAGCAATTTGTGTTTATGCGTACTGCGTTTTTAAAGCATTAACGAATACTAACAACGAAAATAAAATAAAAATGACGTAAGTATAATACAGTCGAGGGATTCCCCGTAAAAAATAAAAGAAAAGGTTTGCTAACTTAGGAGAGCGAAATGAAAATTTCGACATACAATGCAGTCGAGGGACTCCCCGTAAGACGTAATCGAAAAAGGTTGCTTTTTACGCAGAGTAATAAAATTACATACAGTAGAATTGAGGGACTCCCCGCATTACATAAACGAAAAATCTAGGGACTTCCCGTAAAACATTGTCCAAAAGGGTTGCTAACTTCGGAGAACAAAAAATGATGTACATTACAATCGAGGGACTTCCCGTAAAACATAAACGAAAAGGCTGTCCAACTTGGAAGATTTATTTCACAATTTTTTTTTATTTATGAAAAAAAAAGTTACGTGACGCATTGTTCGAACCCCCCCCTCCCCCCCTTGTAACACACAGTAACGTTTTGCAAGACCCCCCCTCCCCCCCAAATTGCGTTACGTAATACTTGAACGCCCCCTTAATACCTCAAGAGTAACTAATTTGTAAAAAGCCATGGATGAACACAATCAATCAATTGAAGACTAAACATTACAAAAGTGACAAGTGTCATTTAATAAAAATACCATTATTTTTACAATAGGTGGTTAATAAAATGGCCTAAAACCTTTCTAAAATCGAAAGTGAAGTGAAAAATACATTGTTACCAGACTAGACAGAGAGAACACCTGCGAACGGAACAGCCAAGAACAGACAGAATGAGAAAAGGTTTCAGCTACACCGCGTGTAGAGAATATAATTCTCTACCGACGGACATTAAGCAAAGCACGCACCTAAAGCATTTTGTAGGGAGGCCAAAGACTTTGTTATTTAACAGTCGCAGCGAGGCTGCTCAAAATTAATATAAATTAAGTACTTTCATTTTCCACCAGCCCCCTGCCATAGTTCATACTTCCAGATGTTGAGCCTATTATGGAAAAACGCTTTGTATATATCTTCTTTTATTGCTGGCTCAGTTTAATCTTTGTCTTTTAACATGCTTGTTTTAGTTGTGGCGAATAATTGTGCTTTTTAAAAAAAATTTCTGACCCTGTTGATTTTTTATGTTTTGGATTCGTTTTTGACCCAATTAATTGCATGATTTGCCTTGTGTGATTGTGTGTAATTCTTATGTGTAAAGTGTGCTTGTCTAAACTGCATCTACCAATATATACATTTTCATTATTGACTATTTTGTGTTTCTTTTCGTATGTATTCTTTTATGTAGTGTTTGACAATTTATTATATTATACTTATGATTATTTTGTTCTCCTTATACCAGCCTAGAGCTGACTGGTTAATGTTTTGTTTAAATAAATAAATAAGAAAAAAAATTATTGATTTTTTTTTCTTGAAAAAGAAATTTTGTTTTTCAGTACTAGAAAGATGTAAAGGGTCTTTCTAATACCATGTCAAGAGAAAGAGGCAGATGGCAACAAGAATGTGTCGAGACTAACTACACGAACAACTAGAATTATGCTTGATATTTGTAAGTTAATAAAAAATTGAGGTCAGTTATGAGTTAGTCGAACGGCCAATATTTCGTCAATAGAATAAAAAGCGTTGCCAACTACATACTTTTTCACCTCTCTCTTGAAGCACAGAGTATCAAGGGACTTGAGACTTCGTGGAAGGTTATTATATAATCTAATACTTGCAAATAAAGCTTTTTGACACCTTTGCTAATCTGCACTCAGGAGGGCGTATCAGTTCTCCTGCTCTGTTGTAATTATGAAAGTCTGAGTTTAATCAATGTTTCTATGTGCGTATAATAAACACACAAGGAAAAGTTAATATGCCCTCCTCTTTGAATACAGGGCTGCAAGAGTCCCTAGAACACATACCCAGCAATGATCTAAGTGCGCTTTTTTGCAGGATGAACACCCTACCTGATTCTGCACCCATTCCCCAAAACAATATACCGTAGCTCACTATTGAGTGAAAATATGAATAGTAAACTGATTTTGCTGTGTTTTTTCCACAAATATTTCTGATTTTCTTTATGGCATAAATTGTTGAATTCAGTTTTTTACACAGTTCATCTTATATGACAATCCCATTTTAAACCTCTATCAAGCACTACTCCAAGGAATTTAGTTTTATCAACAATTTCCACACCTTTTTCAGTGAGAGCAGTGGTAAGTGGATTCACAACATTGGGCCCACCAAGAGAGAAACTCAAAACACTTGTTTTTGTCATATTTAATACTAATGAGTTGTCGCTAAACCAGTCTTTTAGTAAAGTTAGTGTGTCTAAGGCAATATTTATGTATTCTGCATAATTTTTTTACCTTTGAGAATCAGAGAATCAACAATTTCAGAATTAATATTTGTACAGTATGGGAGGTCATTAATGTAAATCAGAAATAATAGTGGCCCTAAAATGGATCCTTGTGGAACACCACATGTTATCCTGGCCATTTCTGACTTAGTATCATTCACTTCAACATATTGTTGACAGTTACACAGGTAGGATTGGAAAGAATTATGTTCATTGTCCTTGATCCCATAGTATTTAAGTTTTTCTAGAAGTATTGAATGATTGACGCAATCAAACGCTTTAGATAAGTCACAAAAGACACCACAGGTCGATTCCAAAATGATGCTATTAAGTAGTGAGGCTACTCCATCATTATATTCAGTTAATCAAATATAAGCTTGAAAATGTCCCCAGTGCACCAGGTGCTGAGGTGCGCTCAACAGTTTTTTCTTTCTCTATGTTTCATGTTCAACCCACTTGGCTCTTTTGTAATGTCCACTCCATGGTTTAGTTGATTAGTACCATGTAATTCAATGAAAATTGAGTGAAGAGGGACCGAAAGGTGTAACTAGTGCGGTTAGTGTGATTTTTAAGTTGAGTAACCGCTGGTCTGACGTCATTTCAACAAAATTCCTGCAACTAAGAATAAACCAGTGAAACATTCTAGACACGTGGAAAAAGTATACATGAATAAAAATAATTAAATAATCAAAAATGCATTTTTTTTTAAATTTGCAATTTGGATAGTAAATTGAATGTAACCTTCGAAATTTGGAACCTGTCCCCACATGGACAAGGATAATAATACACTTCCGTTTCTTCGTCGTATTCGAAATCTTCTATTTCGACTTCATCATGAAAAGATGTCATCTCATTACAAATAAAAATTGTTAATGGCTTCCAAATTAGAATAATTAATTTAATAATCGGTTAATTTAATTGTTAAATAATGAACATCGAAACAATATAACCTCAAACAAGAATCGTAAACAAACCATTGGCCGTAGACAGTGAGTGAAGTGTCAAACATTATGACAGATAGTTGTCGAACATAGACAATCATTGAAATATTTTAAATCGATATGCAAGTAGGTATTTTTTCAGTAAATAACTTTTTTTTTATTTCTTAAGAGTTTGTACTTATCTAACTCTCCCCTTCTCACAAATAAGTACTATGGTCACTTGCACACTAAAAAAGTTCCACAACCAATTCAAACTCTTTTATATTTTATTTTACACGTGGGAAGAGGACAGAGGCGACGCCGGCGTCCAGAATCCACCATTTGTCACTCCTCAGACAGCCCAAGATATTATGATATATCAACGTTCTGAAACATTCCAGGGACAGGGATATACCGACGGGGTTCAATTACCTGCAGGGCTACAAAATATTTATTCATCAAATCTTATTTATTGTTACGCTGTGGATCAGCCATTTATACCTAATCGTAGTGAACAAAAGCTATACCAATGTAATATTTTCCCCAAAAAGTTCATTAATTGTGTTGAAGTGACTTTATGAAGAGGCCATCTAAGTATAATATAAGTATCTATATGTATAAATATTTTTTTTGAATGAATTTGGGCTCACTTACGACCCTTAGAATGTTGTACACAAAAGCCGTCGACTGATACCAACCACTCCAACTAATATTTGGCTCTAAAAATAAGTGCAGTGGTTGCAATAAAAAAGTTCCTTCTGAGTATTATGAGATTTGGCCCTTTATTATTCAGGAAAAATACCAAGAGATTACCAATATCTGTGAATCAATGTTACATCTATCAGAATATACAGGGTGACTGGTAATTCGATACATTCCTTGAAAGGGGTTATACTACTAGAGCAAATTTGCAACAATTTTGTTCCCATTAACCAGGGGTCAAATGCCAGTGGTTTTCGAGTTATTTAACTTTTCAGAGTTTTTTTCAATTTTTCACCTTTTGACCTAAAACTGAATATTATTGACAAAGTATCAAATTACCAGTCACCCTGTATTATTCATGGCGATGGAAAGTTTGAGTGTAATCAGGTACATTGAGGATTGATTTGTAAGTCCAAATTGGTTAGAAGCCATACGACTGTGATATTTGCGCCAAAACGTTCTCAAATAATTTAATTCCTTCTTAAGAAAATTAAAAAACGTGCTATATGAAAAATTCTTTTTATCTTGTATTATTTTATATAAAACTAAATATTATTCCTGTCCATTACATTGGTGGAAATCTACAGGAGGAATGTATCTGGAGAGAGAGTGCAGCTATTATTCCCTTCAGGTTTCATTAGATGATATTTGTTATACAATGTCTACAGTATCATTGAAATTTGAACATACATCCTATTTCTACTAAAAGCTTTATAGTTTGATATTGAACAAGTTCACTGGTCACTGGTCAGTCTTATGGCAAAGGCACAGTGGCTGTGTGTGCCCTACTTGGTGAGGAAGTCGGTCACTCTTTGGTTAAAGTCCTGGGGAAACTTCAGATGGAGGTTGTGTCCCCCCTCTGGGTAGGTGTGGCACCTGTAACACAAGACACACCCATTAGTGTTGAGGGTGTCCTGCCCCTGCTGTTTGGGGCTCAGAGACACTTACACAGAGTTGGTGATGTTGGACCTCAAGATGGAGAGATGCTCCGGGTCCACGAGGGTGTCCCTGCTGCCGTACACAATGAAGGTGGGGCACGTGATGTTAGCCAGGTGACTCTTACAAATGTCTCCCCTACGATCTTGACAAATGTGCTTCATTGCGTCGCACCAACTGCTCCACATTTCCCTCAAGTATTGCTCCCCATACAGCTTCTCCAGGGGCTCTCTCATCCTTTTGGACCATTTGCTGACATCTCTAATACCTGCAACACACCCACTCACCATTAAGTGCTGTCCCTCTCCCTCTCCCCATCCCACAGAACCCCACAACCATATAGAAATGTTAAAGACTAACTTTCATAGGCAGCCATCTCTGTATTTAATATGTAGGAGTTGACTCCCCAAATGACCATTTTATGGACATATTCTGGATATTTGGAAGCTACAAACATGGAAGTTATTCCCCCGTCACTCCACCCCAACATGGAGAACTTCTTGAAATTGAGATTCTGCAACACAACACTACGTCTCAACACTCTGGCTGTGTGCTCCATATCTCCTAGTAATTTGTGGCTCCCACAAACTTATTTTATAGCATTTAGACATGATTTATCAAACAACTGAACACCAATCATTACCACTACACTCTTCTACTGTTGTTTCAATTCTTTGAAATTTTTTCATGGAACCAAAATGTTTTTTTTAAATATAGTTTTACAAAATTTCAAATGAAATACTGAAAGGCTAGCCTTGTGTATACAATAAATAAACTGGCAGTGGATTACCAGTATGAACCCACCCTCATAAACAGCAGCGCAGTGTCTGCATCTCTCTCCAGAAAGTCAATGGGAAAATCTCTGTAGGGTGGCACACTCTTGCCATATCCAGGTGGATCCCAGGCGATCATAGTAAATAGTTTTGTGTCAAGAGAGTTCAACTGCGGAGTAAAGTCCGTCCAGGCTGAGCCCAAGGCTCCGGGCAACAGCAGCAGCACATGAGGGCCCTCTCCCCGCTTCACATAGCTCACCTCCACATTGCTCACTTTCACTTTGTATTCCTGCTCCTGTCCCAACACAACCACACCAACATTAGCTAGTACTGTAGGTATAGGGCCGGGTCGAGTTGGGGAAATCACATCATAAAAAGATAAATCAAACCTTTCAGTACATAATAAAGGTAATTACTTGTTTTAAATGTCATTGGACTTACATTTGGCTTCACACTGTGGTCCACTGATGTGTTCCTTTTAGAACAGATTCCTACACAACGTGAGGTCCGCTGTGTCCATCGCAATATTCCAGGGTGTTTTAATAAAGCTGTGAACATCGCAGAGACTTCTAAATATTATTCCAAGCCAAACCTAATAGTTACGAAAATTTGACCTCTAAAATAAATAAAAAGTGCATCTGATAAATGTCACAAAATGCCGACGTACAGACACAACTAGAGATAAGACACACGTCAGTAAATAATATTTATAGTACTTATTCTATATGAATAATATTAAATTTGCGAAAATACTTGAAGCCAACATGTAAAACGACTATCATCCAAACCAAAACACACTGACATGCACACTAACATAATTATCTATACTATTCTATACTCTCTCACACTATATACTATCTCAGAATAATAATATTATCATACTAGCTTATACATACCCGTTTTGCTTTACGTTTTTGATTCCGATTGTCAGGCTTGATCGGTAGGTAATTAAACGGGTTCTAGTCTAGCTTCCCATTGCTTAACAGACCTCTATAGTCTATAACTGATATAAGCACAGAAAAAGAAGAATGACTTTTTACCGACCTCATAATATTATACGAACCTATACCGACATAATTTGCAAGTTTTCATAGAGAGAGAGAGAGAGAGAGAGAGCTCTGTGGTTAATCTTAGCTACATTCCCTAATGTGTGACAATTAATTAGGCATACGAGCGTCTCCAGACTGTACCACGGCCACCAATAGGATTCCATCATTATTACGCATGCGCACAGCATAGTGTTTGCCCACTTTGTGTTCGTACTCAATACTCATCAGATGGAATGTCAAATTTCTATTAAACTATCGTATGCTCTCGTTAGAGAGTATATTATGTGTTCTGTGATCGTATGTGATGTTATTATATTTTCAATTAATTGTTATCACATTAATTCATTAAATGCTTATTTACCAATTTTTATATAAATTCTATATAATTATGTTTCATATAAAAAAATTGAAAAGTCGAAACAGTCTGTGAACTTAACAATTACTGAACTTATTTAAACTGAAATATGATTATTTTGACTCAAGTACCTTCAAAAGTGGCAAATTCTTTTTCAACTTTGTCTTGGACAGCGCCATGATGGTTTTCAATGTGGTTTTCAAAGGAAATACGAGTGTTAAATGATTTTTCACATTCTCCACATATTATCCTAGATGTTTTTTTTCCCACAATTTCGTTTTTGGTGGCTTATCAAACCTTTCTTATAAGCAAATACTCTTTCACAATCGTCGCATTTATTCATTTTGCTAAGTTTAAAGTAAATAAACAAAAAAACACAGCAAATTCCACTCGGATAAGTCGAGAAGTGGGAGCACAGAGGTAGGTGGTGAAAAACAACGGAAAATTTTTCGAACAGATCCTCGTAACCCGCCAAATATTGACATTTCGATACGTCCTATGCGCATGCTCGTAATAATGGAATCCTATTGGTGGCCGTGGTACAGTCTGGAGACGCTCGTATTAGGCATTCCACCCATAGAGGGTGATTTGATTTGTGCTATCTATTACAATATATTTATATTATCTTTGGTGCTATCTGTCAAACTTCAAAATGGAGGAATCATTTTGCAAATTTTTTCATTAAATCTTTATTTATTGAGAATAATAAGATTTGAATAACATTTATATGTATAACAAATCAATCTACAATTATTTTATTACATTTACATACCGTAATACCAAGATTCCATTCAACGTTTACATGAGTAATTTTGTTTCCAAAAGATGACTTACTGTCTTTTTGAGAAATTTGTATGAAGATCCTAAAAAAATAGATTTTTTTAAATAGCTCTAAATATATTAAAGTTAATGCACAAATCGTATTTAAGAACCTTCTCCAGCATTTTGTACGGCTCTGGGCATATTAATATCTGACGTAGCATTTGTATTTTGAGCGTGATGTTCACATATAAGGTAAAAGTATTGTCAAAGGCAAATAAAAAAAACAAACATTTCTGAATTATTATATAGATAGATTATCACGCCAACAAGTGACATCTCTACTAGGGTGTGCCGTTCTAGTATGGAAGTTAAAAAAGTGCTTCTTGATAATTTGTTGCCTTATGATGTACTAGCTTATACCCGTCTTGCTTTACGTTTTTGATTCCGATTGTCAGGCTTGATCGGTAGGTAATTAAGCAGGTTCTAGTCTAGCTTCCCATTGCTTTGCAGACCTCTATAACTGACATAAGCACAGAAAAAGAAGAATGACACTTTTAATGATTATTAAAATTTTGTATGAAGATCCTAAAAATAGGGTTTTTTAAATAGCTCTAAATATATTAAAGTTAATGCAGCAAATTGTATTAAAGAACCTTCTCCGGCATTTTGCACGGCTCTGTGCAGATTCATATCTGACGTAGCATTTGTATTTTGAGCGTGATGCTATGACATACGGTAAAAAGCAAATAAAAAACATTTCTGAATTATTATGTAGATAGAGAAGGAGGGGCTAATGCGAGTTTTATTTAATTTCCCAATTTACCACGCAACTTTCTTAATTTTTTCTTTCATAAGAACCTTCTACTGATAAAAGCCAACACGACAAAAAAAGAATTAGTGAAATCGGTTCAGCCGTTTAGGCGTGATGCGATGACATTAGGTAAAAAGCTAATAAAAAAACATTTCTGAATTATTATATAGATTTACCACGCAACTTTCTTAATTTTTTCTTTCATAAGAACCTTCTACTGATAAAAGCCAACACGACAAAAAAAGAATTAGTGAAATCGGTTCAGCCGTTTAGGCGTGATGTTCACATATACGGTAAAGCAACGACAAAAGGCAAATAAAAAAACATTTCTAAATTATTATATAGAAGACTAGCTTATACCCGTCTTGCTTTACGTTTTTGATTCCGATTGTCAGGCTTGATCGGTAGGTAATTAAACAGATTCTAGTCTAGCATCCCATTGCTTAACATACCACTTTAACTGGCATAAGCACAGAAAAAGAAGAATGACACTTTTACAATTTTTGTTTTACCGACCTCATAATATTATACGAACCTATTCAAACCACAGAGCTCTCTCTATGAAAACTTGCAAATTATGTCCACAGATAATATAAATATACTGATTATGTCGGTAGGTTCGTATAATATTTTATTTTTTTTGGAGGTCTATTATAATAATAAAAAAAATATTATACGAACCTACCGACATAATTTGCAAGTTTTTTGCAAGTTTTCATAGAGAGAGCTCTGTGGTTTGAATCTTAGCTACATACATTGCCTGCTTTGATATTAATTGGCCAACCCACCCATAGAGGGTGATTTGTATCTGTCAAACTTCAAAATCATTTGAAAATTTTTTCATTAAATCTTTATTTATTGAGAATAATAAGCTTTTAATAACATTTATATGTATAACAAATCAATCTACAGTTATTTTATTACATTTTCATACCGTAATACCAAGATCCCATTCAACATTTACATGAGTAATTTTGTTTCCAAAAGTCTTTTTGAGAAATTTGTATGAAGATCCTAAAAAATACAGTTTTTTTAAATAGCTCTAAATATATTAAAGTTAATGCAGCAAATTGTATTTAAGAACCTTCTCCAGCATTTTATACTGCTCTGGGCATATTAATATCTATCTTAGCATTTGTATTTTGAGCGTGATGTTCACATATACGGTTAAAGTATTGTCAAAGGCAAATAAAAAAACAAACATTTCTAAAATATTATGTAGATTATAACTATCTACAAAATTTCATGAAAAAAACAAGATCTTCTGTCTCCGAATCGACCTTGAAGTTTTGTATGGGACGAAATTATCCCATACTAACTGATATTTTTATAATAATCATGTAAAATGTGAAATCATGTAAAAATCGAGGAGGTTGGTAGACCAGCGGTTGCGACGCCGGCTTTCGCACTGTTTGGTGCGGAGGTCGTGGGTTCAAATCCCGGCCGTGCCGAACTGCCGACCATTTTCCACTTTCACGACACAAGCATTTGCTTAGTGTGAAAGATGTCAAAAGTGTATTTGTGTTCACTTCGAGTGAGCACAGATTCATTTATATAAAAAAAGTCTCAGGGACAGAATTAGAAACACCACAATAAGTTCGAGCTTCCACTGATCTTCTCTGTGTTGTTTCATTGAGATTGAAGCATTCATACTGATGGTTTTTTAGGAAACTCTTCCTCGATGCCAGTCTCTGGGCCGCCATCTCATGGCCGAAAAGGTGAAGTGGACCTGCCTCTCCGCGTCCTTCTTCTGATGTTGGTTGGAGCTATGCCAATGATTGGATATAGTTTGTGCACTGGTGTGGGCTTCAGGCATCGAACACTAGCTGTGCCATTTCATTTACAGCAATATCCACCTGTTTGGCGTCCGTAAACATCTGCCAGACCGGACAAGCATACTCGGCCGCAGAGACGCACAAGCTCAAGGCAGTGGTGCGGAGGACACTTGGACTCCCCAGGATGTTCCAGTAAGCTTTTTCAGGATGTTGTTTCTGGCTGAGACTTTCTGTTTGGTGATGGAACAGTGCTGGTTGTATGAGAGTGTTCTGTCCAGTGTGACACCAAGGTATTTAGGCGTCTGGCAGTTCTCCATTTTCTCATCCCTCCATGTGACATTCAGCTCTTTTCCTGCATCCTATTGCGCAAAGCTGCATTTTTCCTAGGTTTGGCTTGAGGTTATTTGCATTGTAATATTGCCCGAGTGCGATTGAGTCTTGGGTGAGCTTCTCCTCCACCAGTTCAAATGAAACCTCTTGGGCTGCCACCGCGGTGTCATCGGCGTAGATAAATTGCCTGGTTCTATCGGTGTGGGTTAATCATTGATATAGATGTTATAAAGGATCGGCGCCAAGACGCTTCCCTGCGGTAGGCCATTTTTCTGTGTTCGCCACCTGCTATCTTTGCCCTGTAGTGTTACATAGAAACGTCTGTTACCCAGGAAATTGCGAATCAAGGACGTTAGCCGGAAGTCTTTTGTCATCTTATATATCTTGTTGACAAGTTTAGCATGGTTCACCGTATCATATGCGACTGTGAGGTCCACAAAAAGCCACACCTGTCACTTTTTTCCTCTCAAAACTGTCTTCGATGTGCTGCACTAAATTTAGAACCTGACCAGTGCATGACCTTCCCAGCCTAAACTCCAATCGTATGCTTATCAATGTATCTGGATATGCGGTTCAGTATAAGGTGTTTTGTAAATTTTGCTCATATGGCAAAGGAGGGACACAGGTCTAAAGCTCATAGGGTCATGAGGTTCTTCTCCCGGCTTAAGGAGAGCAGCAACACGTGCCTTTCTCCAGAGCTTCGGTATATTTTCACCCTCCACGCATGCATTCATTAGTCCTAGGACCCACTCCATGGTTTTTGGTCCAAGGTGCTTGATCTGTTCCACTCTTACCTCATTCAGGCCAGCCGCTTTGCCACTCTTCAGTGTATCTATTGCCTCCCTCAGTTCGGCCTGGGTGAAAGGGGTTCCCAAGAAGTTATTTTCTTCTGATATATTACGGACTATTGGGTACTCTCGGGTTTCTTCCCCATATTTGGTCAATAAGCATCAGTTGATGAGCTATCTGGTTTGGAGAGATATTATATTTAGTGGTCTGGACTGATAAAATAAATTAACACTTTTCTATACAAAGGTGTCAGTATAGCCGGCGGAACTTATTGCCTGAGGTAATTGTAACGGCGAGGAGATGGGCATGGCTGGGACATGTGTTGAGGATGCCGAATGACAGTTGGCCGAGGAGAGCGCGGTTTTTCCTCCCATCAGGGTCTCGAAGACGTGGGAGACCCTCTCATACCGTGTTCCGTTCCTTCGAGGCAGAGCTGAGGGAAATGGACTTGGTGTGGGAGGAGGTCATAAGCATTGCGCAAGATCGAGCGCAATGGAGAGCTCTTGTTGCCTCCCTATGCTCCTAAGTGGAGTTCAAAGGGAGATTTGATTGATTGATTGTCCAATCTGAGACAGGCCAACACTGGGTAGGAATTTCAAGTGAAAAAACTCTGACCACAACTAGGCTACCGAAGTCGGTAATACAGGCTGGGAAAAGAAGAAAATCAATCAGTTGATAAAAAATATGGTGCTGTAAAAAACAGCAATTTGTAGGTTACAATTTTGAAAGAAATTGAAATAAAACAGACCCTAACAGTGTCTTTGGCAGTGGCGGATTATCCTTTAGGCGGCCGCCTGGGGGCGCCAGTGTCGAAGAGGCGCCGCGCAACCCGTGCTTGTTGCGTGTGAAGCAAATAGCATAAGATTGAAATTGGAGCTATTAGAAACGGCTCTTATGACCGAGTTTTGGGGTTTCATTTTGGCTCACATCAACACGACCAACAAAAGCGTACAATGATATTGACATTTTATACAGTTATCCACATGTATGACAGCCTGATGCATATAATTTAGAAGAAAGGGAAAAGTTTGAGAAATATGAGAGCAAGGCGTTGGTAAAGGAATACGAACTCTCGTTAGTAATGGAATACGAAAAGGACACAAAAAGAAAGCGAAAGAGGAAATTCACACCAGATGATTCAACAGAAGATATTCAAAGTGTCGGTATTTTTGGTCATAATAGACAACCTTGTAGCGGAACTTCAAAAAAGACGTGATGCGTACAAAAAATATTAGTACAAATTTTCGTTTTTGAGTGATTTAAAGAATTTGTGTATCTAAGAAGTACAAAAAAGCAAAATTCTTGATAAATATATATTCTGGGGACTTGGAACAATGCTTTGTACAAGAATGTATTCATCTGCGATCATATTTGATGGTAATCAATTATGGTAATAAGTCAAGAAAAAGAACAACCGCGTACAACCAACACAATTTTGAAGATAGTAAGAAGAGGAAATATGATGGAAATAATTTATCCAAACATTGACATCGCTTTAAGAATGTGCGTTTCGACAGCTATAACCAACTGCAGCAGCGGTGAGCGGAGCTTTTCTTGTCTAAAGAGGGTGAAAAACTACCTTCGTTAAACGATGTCAGATAACCGATTTAATTCGCTTGCAATGCTTAACATCGAATCAAAGTTAGTGGTTTCTTTGGTTTATGATGATATCATTAACAGTTTCGCAAGACAGAAACGTAGATGGCGAGATATACATAATAAATACTAACCTCCTTGAAACGTTTTTTATTTATACAAAAATTTGAGTTTTGTTTCAAATTTCATTGTTGCAAAATCGCCCATACATATAGTAACCTACTCCTCAACTATTGTGCTCAGAGGGGCGTCAAGCGCTCTTTGGCTAGAGCGCTGTTGACAGTTAATCCGCCACTGGTCTTTGGTATTTTTTTAATAATGTGGAATGTTCCAAGGCAACACAAATCTATTGAGGTAGCTATAATAAGTTATACCGATTTGAGGGGTTAAATAAAACTTTGCAGTATTACGATATTTTTTTATCCGAAATATATTTTCGGCCGACTATGCGACCATCTTCAGCGGAGAGTTATTGTAGTCGGCCGAAAATCTATTTCGGATAAAAAAATATCGTAATACTGCAAAGTTTTATTTAACCCCTCAAATGGGTATAATGGCTAAGTATTACAAAGTTTCAAGCAACGTTTTTGAAGAATTATAATAAGTTAAGTATTTGCTTGAGCAGTGTGCAGTGTGCATTATGGTATAAGTAGTAAAAAACATTTTATTATTGTTGGAAAATAATTTATTGTCATAATTTTACTTATTTTTGAAACTTATTAAATTTGAATGGAAAGACGTAATCTGTTGATAGTTTCGGCCAAGGGTGCTAGTGAAAGACGTAATGTTTATTAAATCCAGATAAAGAATCCATTTGATGCGAGGGAGCAGGCAGCAGGCGGCCACTATGAGTGTACTTTACAGATATAATGGTATGGGAACAATTTCACATCTCCATTGGGTAACTCCACATCACAGCCTTCCTGCTCTTCAACGAGGCGGCGCATCGTACCAACCAGGCCTCTGTGTCTGCCACTCACTATCTTCACCTGCATGCCTATGGCTGGGATCACCGTCTCCAGGTGTTTCTGAAATAAAAGTGCTCAAGTTCATATAAAGCTGGTCTACAGGACAAGGCACAATGGCTGAAGTATTATATTTCCCAACTCACCTGATCCAGCTTCAGTTTGTGTGCAGTGTCCAGCATGACTACCTCCCCTCCGTAAGAGCCAACCAGCCTGGCCACGCAGCCCTTCTTGTTGTAGTAGGCGGGGCCCAGAGCATCTGTGATGACCTTCACTACCAGCCCCTCACACAGCCAGGACACACTCCCCTCAGCCTCCCTTCTGCAACACATCTCAACCTCACTAATTCAACCCCTGATCAACCTACTGTTATACAGCTGTGCAAAACACAAAGGAACATCTCTTTCATAGTAGTAGTGCTGCTACTCTACAAATAAAATTGTAGGAATGGATAAATTACTAAATACTTTTTTATATTGCATGGCCCAATTCTAGACGTAGTGACAGTGTGAAGGCTCCCCCCTCCCAACAGAAACCTCACTCAAGTGTACATTCAAGAAATAATCTGGGCTTATCCAAAGATATCAAGAATACACTTTTTGGCATCTTCCAAGGTTATTGGTAAGCAAAAGCCTGTGTTGTGAAAGAAGATGTTTGGCACTGGGGGTTGGGGATTGAACCCATGAACTTCAGAATGAAAATGAGCGACTGAACCCCCAGGCTACCAACCACTTGCAATGAAATGAATGAGAGATCTTACGTGTTGTTCTTCTGCAATCTAAACTGCTTCCTTTTCTCCTCTTCCAGCCTAATCTCATCCAAAGCAGACATTTTTTTTGATTCTCGTCCTCTGTCCTTATCCCGGTCCTTTCTCTTCTCCCCCTTCTCATCCAGTGCAGATGCTCTTTGTGATGAAGTTGTGGGCCCTGAGGGTCACAGGAGATTCAGATAAGTTGGCCGCACATCAACAGACTGATAATAACAAATAAGTATGTATTGCGTGCAGTGGAGGCAACAGCAGCCCTGCACTGTGAACTGCCCCTCCTGGGTGGGCCACACTGTGTATTTCAAAACAAGTCACATAGCATGTGGTTTACCTGAGGTGGTTTTTTTGAGTTGTATAGATATCTTCTGTTGGTGGTCTGATCTCACTAGCTCTGTGTAACATTTAGAGTCCGACTGGCCACTGCCTCCTTCGCACCTCCCCTTCTCCACCTGCTTCATGAGGAACTCCATCCGCCTCTCTTCGTCGTCCTTGTCCATTTTCTCTTTGCGCTCCTTGGCTTGTTTAGCGAGTACCCCGCCAGGCTCCCTGTCTATGTAAGTGACGAACCATCCTTTCTCAGTCTCGTCCACAGTGCAGCGGCCCTCCCGTCCCAGCCACTTGACAAACTCTGTCAGGGTCTCCCATTGAGTGGCATTCATATGTAAGTGATCTCTGGAATTTCAACTTCTAATTATTGACATTCCCTTATGGTTAGGTTGTATATAACGGAGTCCCGTCTTAGCTTGTATATAATGCAAGTAAGGGAATTAAAAGTTCATTTAATACACAAGTGGTGAGGGGCCTTACTAAATGTTTTTATTATTATTCTATATACAAACTAGCTTTCTCGACAGACGTTGTCCTCCTGTGGTTCTAACCCGAGGCGGCCTGTTCATAATGTTCACTGTGCCCCCATAAAAAATACATAATTAATTCGATTGAGTTAGGCTAATAAAATATTAACATTTAAATATTTCCAAAACATCAATATTTCATTCGTATTCAAAACTCGGGCGGGAACAACGCGAGAATATAATATTATGCGCACGCAGACATTCTACCTCTATGTGTCCGATGTTGACTTTGTATGAAAATTGAAGTAAGTGGGATGGGCTACTGTAAGAGTGGCAATTACGTTTGCAAGAATGAGAGGGAACTATGTACCATCATAATTTTGTTGTTATGGCGTCGCAGGAAATCGGTTCCATACCAACCTTAATATTATATTTTATACTATCCATTATCCATTTTCAACTTTTTATTAGTTATTCTGTTATCCGAAGCGGAGAAGAATCCAATAAATCAAACATCAGAAGAATCTGTTCAGCCGATCTCGAGTTATAAGTGTTCGCACTAACCCGACTTTCATTTATATTAGAGATGTCAAGTTTTTATTATAAGTTAACCCAAAATTTCCTTCCATCTTGCAATTGTTTACTTTGTTATTCTCAGCTAAATTTATGTGACACACATACATTATATAATTTGACACAGAATAACACAACCATGACGAGGACATTGTTGTTATTCTTCCTGTAGTTCGTTGCTTATTTTATTTATTTATCATCATCTCCCTTACGTCTCTTGCGAGTCACTCCATCATTCTTTACAATAAATTCAACTTCAAATACACAGTTGCATCAAAACACTGGAGGTGCATAATAAAACATTAAAGAAAATGACAGCCAGCTTACATGTAAGGCCATCACTTAATATAATCAAATGATAATTTTAGAGGAAAGTTATAAATTATTTCATAACATTACCTGTAGCCTACGAACCTCGGCATAGCTGCTGACTTCCGATCCTCTGGGTTCAATTCTTGGCAAGGTCAGAATTTTTCTAAGTGTGTTTCACTTGAAATTTCTACATGGAGATGGCGTGTCAATCTCCAGAATCAGTACGATGGAAGAAAATTGCAACAGGCGAGAAGTTTGAATAAAAAAGTGTTAATTTATTTATTTACCTATCTGCGATGTAGTCTTGATAAACTTTATTAGCATTCACTCTTTTGGTGCCAAACTGCCTACGCAACAACTCGCAATATCCATCAGCAAACTCCCTGGAGAACTGGTCAATATAAGCACCAGCATTGTCAGCAAAGAGTAACAGTTGTCGCTGGTGTGTCTCAGACATGGTGTGGCATTTGAAGCCATTCTCGTCCCGGCACTGTTTTTGACACATTTGACAATACCATCTGAAAGTAAATCACAATGCAAGAGATTGCGAATATTAGGAATGTTCACGAACAAACACAAGAAGTCACTACTCAAAAGGAAAGTTAATAATTACAAATAATCAAGTTTTGAATTAGAACAATGGTTTAGATGGCACAGCCAATTAGTTTATTACCGTAATTTTTGTAAACCCTTTGCTTTGATCTTGTTTGCGATGTATTTTGGTGTACCCTTTTCAGCTTTCCCCATAATTCACAAATTGAAATATCAGCAGTATTATATTCGATTGAATATCTTATTCCTATTTTGTCCTCTTATAACAAAGATATCATCGTGTAGACCATACTATTATAAAGCAACCGATATTTTACAATTTTCACTATAATAATAAAATAATACTTATGTCAAAAAAACCCTTAACACTTGTTAACAAAAATCAAAATAATAAATTGACATTCTTCACGGGAGCATAGATTAAATAAATATTTGTAGCACTGTAGAAGAGTGGCTTAATAATCTATGGTACGGTCCAGGGTCCGATTTCGATTTATTAAAAAAAAAGAACGTAGGTACATAATAATATGTACCTATTTTATTACCAAGTAAATAAAAACATGTAGATACTAACATTATTATTCGAATGGCTTCTCCCCACACGAGTGTTCGCATCTCTAGTTACAAAAAATCTTGTTTACGCAATGCTTTGAAAACTCTATCAGCTAATTCCAAGAACATTCGACAAAGGACCATTTTTGAAATATCAACAAGAAACTATAGCCACCTGCAGCATGATAAATTATTATAATGTAAATATATTTATAATGATATTGAAATGATATGAAATATTTTTTTTAAAAATGAATCTGTGTTCACTCAAAGTGAACACAAATACACTCATTGACTCTTTCACAGTAAGCTACTTAAAGCTTGTGTCGTGAAAGATGGTCGGCACCTGGATTCGAACCCACGACCTCAGCACGAAACAGTGCGAAAGCCGGCGTCATAACCGCTAGACCACCAACCACTTCCATAGACAATCGAAATATGTTTTGTTTGACATTGACGCAATAATTCATTCTGACGTGATCAAAATCTAGGAGGTGTCTATGGTTCCAAAAAAAAGCGCCATAGTTGTGAGTTGTGACTGTTGTAACTTAATTTTCGCAAATTTTTGTTACTGTATGATACCTATAAGTAATTGGCTGTCGAATATCGTGTAATATTTTGCAGCCAACTAGAATCACAGTAATGATTACATTATGCAAGTTATAGAAAAGTGCATTATAGAAGTATGGTATTTGAATGATTAGGATTACTTATCTTTCAACCATGGATAGGGAAACAAACGGCCAGGACTCGCACGGAACTGATGAAGAGGTGAAAAATGTAGTGTGCGTGGACGTGAGCAATGCTCCAAAGAACTACAATGTGCTGGAACTAGTTCTGGGCAGAGTCAATTACAATACTCTGCTCTCGGCCTTGTGTAGTGTGAAGGACACCAGTCTCAGAAATAAAGGATTGGCCGCTTTTTTTGCCAAAAATAAATCATTTTGTTCAGTGGAGTGTCAAACGGATTGTGATATGTTCATAGACAATGTTTACGATGATGGAGTGGAAGACAATCTTTCCTACGAGAGTGGCATCGCTGATGACGGCAGTGGGGGCGATGTGGAGCCTTGTGCATCCACAGCTGAGCCCCAGGGGGAAGACATGTACCCCGAAGTTTCATTCTCCTACACGGACAGCAATCACGCTAAAGTCTCTTCCTCGTCTCAGTCAGCAGTGTCTCATCCACAAGCCTCAGATCTTACTGCTCACTCCAGTCCCTGTTATTCTACAACTCTCAACACCACTGACAATGCTCCTTCTGTTCAGGAGTCTGGAGAATCTCCATCAGATCCCCCTGTTCAGGAGTCTGAAGAATCTCCACCAGATAATAGAATTGAGAGCACTGTGACTTGTAACAGGGAAACAGAAAAGTCTTCAGCAGTGGATGAGTCGAGTTCACACAAACAACCTGCCACTGAACAGCCTAATTTGGTGCTTGAAGCTGGGGAACAACAAACAATGGACACCTTGCCACATCCGCTCAGCATAAGAAGAGCAGCACCTCACAGGACCCGTGTCGCTCCCTCAAATGAGGCCAACGGAGTTGTAACATTTCCAGTGAGTGGCAGAAGTACTTCAGAGGGAAGGAAAAGAAAGTCTTCACATCATAAAAAACCAACAGTATCCACTAAATTGACTTTGAGCACAGTTTGTCCAAGTGCAGACGTTCCCGCAGCACCCATCTCGAGAGAAGAAACAGCCTCAGGGCCAGAACTTTGTTACGATGAGAAAGGAATGTTGTAAGTTGCACCTGTTTCATTTGAATACTTGTGTATTTGTGTCATTTGTGAAAACTCTTGGCCTGATTACTTATTCACTTTGCAACACTTGAAGCTCAACAGTGAATGAAGACACAAAGCCGTGTTAGTTCCAATGCCGTGCACTGGCTATTGCCAACATTAACATTAGCAACTGCACTAAACTAAAATATTCTTCAAAAACGTTACTTGAAACTTTGTAATACTTAGCCATTATACCGATTTGAGGGGTTAAATAAAACTTCGCAGTATTACGATATAAACTAAAATAGTTAAACATTTGATAAAATTGTAGAGAGATTCATCGGGCTGTCCTGTCACAGGATTCTGACGCGCTGTTGTTTTGTGGAGAAAATTTGAAGAGAAGAGGATACTCCGTGGATCAGAAAACCAAATATGAGGGCTATGTATGTACATTATTTCCTTTGTTCTTCCTTCCTTTAAGTATATGGACCAAGCACCTATCAACAGATTACAAATATTCATTATTTCTTTATAAGCTTTGCTTATTTTCTTCGGGGAACCTCCCAAGTTACAAAGTCAGACACAGTCTTCTTACACTTATTTTGAGTTGTGAGTGTTGTCTCAAGCTGACGTTGTAGCTTGAAAATATGGGTAATGTATGACTGAGGTCAGATTTGATATAATAAACCAAGTTATTCAGACAGAAGTTGAAGATTGATGTAGTGAGGGAGCTAACATAAATGTTTTTCCAGACGCCCCTGCAACTGGCCCTGATGTCCGGCTGTGAGCCCTCAATGATAAAAGTCCTCATCTGGCTGGGCTGTGACCCCCTGGCGTGTGATGCCCGTGGGCGCCCCACTTTACTGATTGCTCTACAGCCCACCAATCGCACCGAATTAAATGCCTCTGTGCGAATGTCTGTGAAAAAATTAATTTGTACCCTGGCAACAGAGAAGCCTAAAGTATTTGAAGAAGTCTGTCAACAAACAGATGAACAAGGTTTGTGTCACTTGGTCCCATCTCAACCGGCACTTGCTAGATATTGCCTCCTCACTTTGCAAAGGCCAAAAGACTACAACATGCCTCTTGCGTCACAGTGACCAAATGGGTCTATTGTGACACAAGAGGCATGTTATAACTTATCCCCTGAATGTTATAACTTAATCCCTTGAATGTTATAACTTATCCCTTGAATGTTATAACTTATCCCCTGAATGTTATAACTTATCCCCAAGGCCATGTGTCATGCAGATGACAATCTGTCAGTGTTTTAACCCCTATATTTACTCATAATAATTATTTTGCAATATCCAACATCGCTGTGAGTGTGTTATTACAAAATGATTCAATGGCTGGGATTACATTAGACTACTATTTATTTCATTGATCCTCCAGACAGCTCCAGGCTAACACGAGAAATCTCTCATTTAATACAAAACAAAATTAACTTTTATGAGGGTACCATGTTTTTTTAATTTTCTGATAATTCTATAATAATTGAAAATGAGTCCTCAATGTGCCTGATTGAGTGAAATTTTTATCACAAATATTACACTCTCACGACTTTTTATTACTATGAATATAATTAATATAATTTGTTTGAGCTTTTTATTACATACTTTATACACACATTGCTAATCTTTCCTTTGGACTTGTTTTTTCTTTAATAACATTTAGGAAATAGTCTATTTAAATATCCTTACACAGAGAACTTTTTATTGCAAATACTGCACTTGTATGTTTTTCTCTACTATGATCTAGTAAACTCCTCAAGGTTCAGCGAATTTTTTCATACAATTATAACACATGGCTTTTCTAAGCATTTAATTCGCCAATAATTTTTTATATGAATATTTAGTAAACACCTCAAGATTCAGTTAACTTTTTCATACAATTATAACACTCTTATGGCTTTTCTAAGCATTTAATTCGCCAATAATTTTTTATATATAAGATTCAGTTAACTTTTTATACAATTGTAACACTCTTATGGCTTTTCTAAGCATTAAATTGGCCAATAATTTTTTATATAATTAATTTATGATCTGATAGGCCGTGGGGTTGCCGGCTAAGAATAGCACCTCTGCTCTTTTTGCTGGTTTTTCGAGCATCCTGTAAGAGGCAGTAAATTTAAAAATCAGATCGGGACCGTGAGGTTGACCACCTCACGTCCTTAAACCTCAACTGGTCATAAAAGTCACAATGAGCCTCGGACGCCTTCAAGCGCAATGAAGAGCTCTTGATGCCTCCCTATGCTCCTGAGTGGGGCCTAGGCCTCCCGCATTGTGGGTTGGTTTGGGGGGGATCCGCGGCGGGCTTGATTTGTGTGTGGCCGACTTTTTGATCCAATTGCTTCAATCGGGCTAGCTAGGGTCGGGTTTGCTGCGGATTGGTCTCCTCCGGGCTGACTTGGGTGTGCGGGGGCCTTAAAAGGGAGAATGTTATGTTATGATCTGATAGAACTTTGTAGTGCAGATATTACACTCATGGAAAATTCATTTTAAGATATACCTACTTTGTTTCTTTAACTACTTGGATCCAATAAATTCTCAAATGTATGTGTGAAAACACAAAGAACGCCAATTCTGACCGGCGCAAAGAATGATGGCCATGGTTTCAATACATTTAAATGGGTATGCCGGAAAGCGGGTTCATGCTTTTGCTGTGCGTATGCCCATTCAAATGCATAGAAAAATTCTTTGGGCCGATCGCCGCCTTTGTGTTTTCACTCTAAGGTAACTTCCTGAAGTCAACTTTTTATTGCAAATATGATGTACACTTCTATGGCTTTTTTTATGAATTTGCAGTTTCTATACAAAACTAAATTTACTAAAAATGATCTCGATTAGTAATGGAACAAACAAACAAGAATACAAACTAATAAAAATTATTACCCCTGAAAATTACCACCTTATTGACTGGTTGGAAGAAACTGCCTGAGGCAATAAACCGTCCAATCCACCATACAAAATACAAAAAAATAAGCAAATTTATTGAAATAAACTTTTGGCTTGTACTTGCTTGCTTGCAGTGTGCTCGTTTATGTTTGTTCTCTTGGCAGAGGAGTTTCTTCACCCTAAGGCACAAGCCTTCAGTTGGAAGAGCCACAGAGAGTTGTTTTATATTATAGATGTGTGAATTGAGTTTCAGGACTCACAGTGCTGATGCAGTGCGCCATCAACAGCTGGGCGGAGTCCATGCAACTGCTGTTGCTCCACATGCCACCACACTTGGTGGACTTGCAGCTGCCATCCAGCGGCATGACGGCTCTGCACATGGCCATGTTGGCTTATTCGAGTGAGTCCCTCAACACTCCTTCCCTTGCGGATTGAATGTGCCTGTAGACACTAAACAAATGTTTATATTTCAGCTGCACTGGATAACAACAGGCTTACCTTCAACTCTTGTAAGTGCATCACATTGTTACAAAACAGTGGAGCCTCAGACCAGGTAGCCGATGCGGAGGGCGTCACTCCCAGAGACTTAACCAGGACCCCGCTGGTGAGGACATCACTTGGGATAAAAACTAATGCCAAAAAAGAAATGCAGAACTACAGAAAGTCTGTATATGGAAGGAAAAAACATTTGATAGTGGATGAAGGCAGCAGGTTCAATCCTGGCACAAGGCGCACTAAAACTGAATCTCATAAAACAAAAAAACTCATTCGCAACAGCCAGCCTGCTGAGTTTTCCAATTCAAAAAAAATTCAAGTTAGTAGAAAATTTTCAGCTCCAGACAGTAGAAATGTTTCAGCTCAAGACAATAGAAATGTTTCAACTCAAGGCTGTAGAAATGTTTCAACTCAAGATGGTAAAAATGTTTCAACTCAAGACAGTAGAAATGTTTCAACTCAAGACGGTGGAAATGTTTACAAATACACGGCTTTCCCAAGTATTGTGAGGAGTATAATTATTTGTCACAGTCATATCAAAGTCAGGCGATCCCACAGGGACTTGAAGGATGACAAGACCTTACAGCCCTTTGTCAAATTACTTATAAACAAAAAGTTGAACCAATTAGCCCTTCGCTTAAGAGCCACTCAAATTTGTCCGGTTAATGGGCCAAGGACCTCTCAGTTGGTTCAGTCCAACCATTTGAAAGGGTCACACATATCTGTCAAAGGCGCAGCAGAAGGCACAAGCAGTTTATTGAACAGCCCCAGTGGAGGTGCCCCGGCTGTGCTGGCGGCAGGGGGACACAAAACCAAAACAGTCAACACCAACAAAAGTAATGGTAAGAATAAAAGTATGAAGCAAGCCAACGTCAAAGAAGAAGAAAGAATAAATGAGGATAATCCCAGTGCAAGCCCAATAGTGCTGAGTCCTAAGAAGAAGTGGTTGTCTAGGAACAAGAAGTGGTCAGAGAAGTCCAAGGAAGTGCTGCCATACAGTCGCAGGAGGAGGCGCTGCTCCCTGGGCAGTATTGGGAATGATGTGGAAATCATAAAGCGGGCTGTAGCCATGCAGCCAGACACCGAGGACTCTTAAAGTCTCTTTTTAACTGTGTGTTGTCTTATATAACTAGGTATATTAATAAATACTTTTCTAAAGAAAATAGTCATCATTGTTTGCAACACCTTACCACCCCACCCCACCCCACCCGCAGTGTGCTGCAACCACTGATCAACAGGACAATATTACCCATCTCTAATGAATGACACCTTCAACATTTACATTCTACTTTGTATTATTGTTTCAAATGTGTTGAAGTTCACACGGTAAGAAGTTAGGCCAGACTAGGTTCCCAAACTTTTATCTTTGGCACTCTGGAGAATTTTTCGATGGTGCTCTAACAAAACTTAAATAATAAGAATTCTTTTATTTCACAGAAAAAAAATGTTACAATAGAAGGTGCAAATGGGTTAAAAAAAGAGTAAATAATTTACAATTTATATTAGAGATAACACTATAGAAATCAGTAAATGATCACTGTCTAATGTGAGACTGTGGAGAATATAAGGCAATCTATTAAACTAGGTAAGTGCGGTGCAGTCAACATGGGTAGGTCAAGGATAAAAGATAGGAGAACTTTATATCCATTCCACTTTTTTTAAATAATTTTTTGTGTTGATAAAATTTGACATCATTTACTATGTTTTAGCAAACAAGAACTTTTTATCGCAAACATCACACTTTTATGGCTGTTCATCACTAAATAATCCATTTTTTTTTATTTATTAAAATTAAAGATTTCTTCTTTCTTTCAACGCGGCAATCCACTCTCGAGAGAGTGATCTATGCCAATAACATAATTTCTACGTATCTTCCTAATTAAAATTAATTGCCGTGCATGTTACCAAATAAACAATCACAAGAATAAAGAAATAAAAAAATATATCAATAATATCCAAAAAGTAAAACTCGAAAATTATGCAACATGAATCAGATATCATAATACTCGTAATTCCGAATACAGTATTTAGAAGTTGATTAACCTTTATTATAGACTAGCTTATACCCGTCTTGCTTTACGTTTTTGATTCCGATTGTCAGGCTTGATCGGTAGGTAATTAAACAGGTTCTAGTCTAGCTTCCCATTGCTTTGTAGACCTCTATAACTGACATAAGCACAGAAAAAGAAGAATGACACTTTTAATGTTTATTAAAATTTTGTATGAAGATCCTAAAAAATAGGGTTTTTTAAATATCTCTAAATATATTAAAGTTAATGCAGCAAATTGTATCAAAGAACCTTCTCCGGCATTTTGCACGGCTCTGTGCAGATTCATATCTGACGTAGCATTTGTATATTGAGCGTCATGCTATGACATACGGTAAAAAGCAAATAAAAAACATTTCTGAATTATTATGTAGATAGAGGAGGGGCTAATGCAAGTTTTATTTAATTTCCCAATTTACCACGCAATTTTCTTAATTTTTTCTTTCATAAGAACCTTCTACTGATAAAAGCCAACATGACAAAAAAATAATTAGTGAAATCGGTTCAGCCGTTTAGGCGTGATGCGATGACATTAGGTAAAAATCTAATAAAAAAACATTTCTGAATTATTATGTAGATTTACCACGCAACTTTCTTAATTTTTTCTTTCATAAGAACCTTCTACTGATAAAAGCCAAAACGACAAAAAAAGAATTAGTGAAATCGGTTCAGCCGTTCAGGCGTGATGCTCTAACATACGATAGAGCAACGATAAAAGGCAAATTAAAAAACATTTCTAAATTATTATGTAGATGCAGCGGGTAGGTACTCAGTACTCACCCAACAAACAATATTATTATTATTAACAAGCGCGCGCATCCGACTTCATTCAATACACTTACAGATTACCCAAACTCTCTGCATGGGGAACTTTACAAGATTTTTGTTATTATTTCTGTTTCAAATATCAAACACAATAATTTATAAGATGATGAAACGGGTATCTATGAAAATTACAATTTAATTGTATTATATTATATGTGGTCAATCAACATGTAGGTATTTTTACTGATGGATAATTATTTAACATTTAATAGAAGAAGGGGTCAGAATTTTCTACCATTTTGCGCCACTGCACCTAGAATTGCGGAATTTACGTCGTTTCGGTGGAGGGCTAGTAGAGCCTGGATACTAGTTGGGAATTGGACGCCAAGTCTTTTCAGACTAATCACAAAATTTTTGTTATCAAATCTGCTACAGCTGAAAAACAGATGATTGAGGGTCTCTGGTTCCTCACCACATTCACATACTGGGGATGGAATTACACCTATTTTATGGAGGTGGGAGGCTACAGAACAATGGCCCAATCTAAGGCGACAAAGAGTAGACAGGGCTGGCTTTGACAATTTAGACTTACAAAACCAAGGCTTGGATGGGATGGTATATTGGATAGATTTATAATGTAAGCCCTTTGGATCTGTCATCCAAGAATCCCTCCATTCACTTTGAAGACTCTCAAGAATGTTCTGAACCAAGTCCGATGGGGGGAAAGGGAACTCATTTAGAGACCTTCCTGTTTTTGTGACGCCTTTGGCCAGGATATCCGCCATCTCGTTTCCGGAAATACCACTGTGAGATGGAATCCAGATAGTGATAATTTCGAAATTCCTGCAATAAGCTGAGTACAACAGTTCAAATATCAAACAAATTAGCTTGTCACTGCTAGATTTGTAGAGGGAGGACTGGAGCTTTTTTACTAAGCTGAGAGAATCCGTAAATATTATCGATCTGCTGAGTTTTTGGGCCAGAATTGTTGAAATTGCTTCCTTAAAAGCGATACATTCTGCAGTAAAAATGGAGCAGAAAGTTGGAAGTTTTACTCCAATCTCTATATTTAGAGAAGGGACACACATTCCCGATCCACAGGATCCATCTTCAAGTTTAGACCCGTCAGTGAAAATTCTAGTATATAAGGGCCATTTATCGGTGACAATTCTATTGAATTCGCGGTTAAGGACAGCTGAGTCTAGTGAAAGATGCTTATTCAGACCAATCGATTCAACTATAGTGGGTCTAAAAGATAAAGTGTTAAATGGAAGGTCAAAAATGGGAAGTGAAGGTTCTGGAGAAAACCTGAAACCATTTCTAAGGGATGAGAGGGCATTCCGAAAAATGGGTAGATGGCGGCTTTGTCGCAGACCACCCGCACTCCGAATATCAGCTAGGTTATCAGCTTTTGAGATTACTAGGCTAGAAGAATCATTGATATTTTTTAGTAAAAATTTGTATGCTAGTAGTTTTTTTCTAAGGGGTAGGGGTATAACAGCCGATTCGACATGTAGGCAGACTATTGGGGTAGATTTCATTGCACCTAAAATGAGTCTAAGACCTTTGGCCTGGATTCTCTCCAGCTTAAGGGAAAGAGTCTTAGGCAGTGGGTCCATCAAAAAACAGCCATAATCAAGATGACTACGGATTAATGCAAAATATAGCATTCTCATGGTGGTAGGGTGGCTACCCCACCAAACCCGGGAAATAGCTCTCAGTACGTTGAGTCCCATTTCACATCTTGATATAATATTGTCTATGTGTAATGACCAAGAAAGTTTACGCTGTAAAATCATTCCTAAAAACCGTATTGAATCTACAATTGGAAGAGGAGATGAATCCATGCAAACATGAATATTTGGGTTTTTATGTTTGTTGGAGAAGATAATGACCTTACTTTTAGAGTGAGAAACTGAGAAAGAGTTCAGCGACATCCATTGATTTATAGAACTTAGTGAAGTTTCAATGATTTTGCCTGCTTTGATAGGGCATTTTGCAGTACTATATATCACAAAGTCATCAGCAAATTGCAAAATATTGCAGTCTAACGGAAAATAATCTTTAAGGTCTGCCGTGTATAAATTAAAAAGTATTGGGCTTAGAACGGATCCCTGAGGGAGACCGGTATATACAGTTCTTTGAATTGGAGGAGCTATACAGTCAATTATTATTTTTCTTTCACAAAACAAGTTGAATATGGTGGAGGCCAATACTGACGGTACTCCGAGCTTTATTAATTTAGAGTGAAGTAATGTGAGGGATACATTATCGTATGCAGACGATAAATCAAGAAAGGAAGCTACGAGCACCTCTTGTCTAGAATAAGCAAGGCGAATATCAGAGATTAAGCAGCTTAAATTGTTTATGCAAGATTTATTTTTTCTAAAGCCCATTTGCCATGGAGGGAGTAAATTTGATCCTTCAAGGTAATATTCCAAGCGATTTTTAATCATGTGCTCCAGTATTTTAATGTAGCATACCGATAACGCGATTGGACGATACGAGACGCCCGCTGTGGGGTCTTTTCCTGGTTTTAAAATAGGGACTATTCTCTGTGTCTTCCATTCAGGTGGAACTGAGTTGGTAGATAGAATCAAGTTATAGATCTCAAGTAGCTTAGATAGAAAGGAATCTGGATAGTGTTTGAAGAAGGAGTATGGGATTTGGTCGACACCCGGAGAAGAGTCTCCAGAGTTGTCAATCGCGGATATCATTTCGTTCATAGAAAAAGGACTACTTAGTGAACTCAGAAGGGAAGCCTCTGTATAAGGAGTAGGAGGAATCGAAAGATCATCATAGTTAGGTACGTATGATGGGGCCAGTTTATCGGCAAATTGGTAAGACCATTCACCAGGTAACAAACGGGGTTGTTTAGGCGTGATAGAACTGCGAAATCTACGAATCATTGTCCACACCTCTGAAATAGGTGTTTCAGGAGACAGTGAATTGCAAAAGTTTCTCCAACCTTGACGTTTCTTCCTTTGGAAGGTTCTCTTGGCTAGGGCTTGAGCATTTTTTAACTTGAGGAAGTTTTGTTGGTTAGGATCTTTTTTGTACCGTTTGACAGCTATTTTTCTTTTGAGAGCAAGTTCTGTACACTCCGAATCCCACCACGGCGGGGAGGGTTTGTGATTTTTTCCTGGTGCTTTCAGTGGAATGCTTATATTTGCTGCATTTATAGTCGTATTTGTAATGTTATCAATGTTTTCCGACAGTTTATCCGGGTTTATTTCACCCAAACTTTGGCCTTCCAGAGTTGTTTTGAATTTGTTCCAATCCGCTTTCCTAGTATTATAGTTTCTAACCGATGAAGGGTACGATCTTAGGTCGGGTATTGTACCAATTTGGATAATTATAGGGAAATGGTCGCTGGCGTGAGGGTCTTCGAGCACGGACCAATTAGATATTGTAGATAAATTAGGAGAGCAGATAGATATATCAACTGCACCTGGTCTTTGGTGGGGTGGGTATAATTTTGTTGGAGATCCATCATTTAATATACATAAGTTTCGGTCGTCTAGTAATTCCACGATGTTTTTGCCCGACGAGTCGGAATAAGCGCAACCCCACATTTGGGCATGAGCATTTAGGTCTCCTAGGATCATTAGTGATGAAGAGAGCTTATCCAAGATAGTAGACCAGTTTGAAGAATCAAATGACGATTTTGGGGAGATGTAGGAAGAGACAAAGTCTATTCCCAGAACATTTGCAGCCACGACTTGGAATGATTGAAACTTTGGCAATTGTATTTGAGTGAAAGGTAAGTTAGATTTGATAAAGAGGGCCGCACCGCCATAGCCATCCGCACGGTCATCTCTAAGACAGGTATAGTTAGGAATTGTGTACGTTGTCCCAGGACACAACCATGTTTCAGAAATGGCCGCTAAGTCTACTGAATGTGTTATCAATAAGTTGGTTAGGTCCGATTTGCTGGGGATCGCACTTCGACAATTCCATTGTAAGATAGTGAGAATAGCATTCCCTTTGTTCGCTTGTGTCCCTATTATGATTACCGATGTTGTTTAAAAATGATAAAGAGGAATTAATGAGATTGGGTGGTAAATTGATATTCTGATTAGAGAAAAGTTGCATAAGAAGTTGGGCAATGGTTTCTAATAAAAACAAGGCGTTAGGAGGAAGAGCAGCGGAGTTATCCGAAGAATTAGGGTAGGAATCATTAATTGAGCTTGGTTGGTACGTTGGGGGGTTCAATGCGCAGCCATTAGAAGGATTGAAATTTTGACCATTAGGGAACATCAATAAATTTTCATAATCTTTGGGATTTGAGTGAACCGGTGTTCTATATTGAAATTTACCTTTCTTCTTAATATTGCTGTTGGACGACGACGGTTCCAAATTATGAGGTTTGATTGAGTTGATCGGTTCATGAGAAGAGGTATGAGGTCTTATTGCTGGTTCAGGGATAGTTGGGGTTGATACTTTTTCCGCATAACTTATTTTTGATGATGGAAACCTTACACTAGCTTCTTTAAATGAGATATTGTCGGCTGCCATTGATTTCCTAATGTTTTTTTGCCTGATAAATTCAGGACAATCTAGGTTAGCTGCTGAGTGTTTCCCGTGACAATTAATACATTTGAGAAAATTATTAGGGCATTCGTTGGCGACGTGTGACTCTGAACATTTGAAGCATCTTGGTAATGAGTTGCACTTGTTCTTGGAATGTCCGTAGCGGCAGCAGTTGAAGCAGAGAACTGTAGGTGAGACATACTGTTCTACTGTTATTGAGTTGTAGTAGAGAAAAATTTTTGAAGGTATGGACGTACCCTCAAATGTCAATATCAGGGTATTACTAGGTTTCCAAATGGTATCACCACTCGATGTATCTTTATAGTTTAGACGTCTAGCACTTAGGATCTTGAATCCTGGAGGCATATCAACACCCTTCAATACTTCTTCAATAGACACATTGTTAGGAATTCCTCTAACCAGCCCTTGACGGCTGATTTTAAACTTGGGAATGAAAGTCTCAATATCATTATCAAAATTCGTCGATAAGAACATATTTGCATCTATTCTATTTTTAAATGAGACAGATAAGGTAAGCCTATTTTCCCTTGAGATACCCTCGCAGGAAAACATTCTTTGAACTTTGAAATTTTTTATTAACATGCCTATTGTAATCGGGCATATGGGTTTATTAGGAGTCTTGTATTTCAAAAATACAGTAAATGGGCCAGTTGATTTTATAGAGTATAATTCTTTTGGAGGAGGGGTTGTAGATAGAGGAAGAGAACTGGAAGAAATCGAGGTAGAAGTATTATTAGAAAGAGAAGAATCACTAGAGGGGAGCGAGGAACAAAGCGTTTTGGTCGGTTGTATGTTAGGACAGGAATCCGAGGTGCGTCGTTTTCGGCCCTCCGGCGGATTCCCCATGTCAGGGGGATCCATCCTGGGAGCGTGGATGTTATAATACCACTAATTTGAGTGGTAGTATAATCAAAATAAAAAAAAAAGTTACAAAAGAAAAATAAAAAAAATAAAAATAAAAAAGGGAACTTTTGTTTGGTATAACTAAAAAATAATAATAATCGGAATGAACTCACCAAATTATTGTGACAACAAATATAAACAATAACAATTCGCAACAAAACACACGACCACCCAACACAACTGCGCTCTGTCGACTCAAAAATTAAAGATTTACAAAGTATATAAAATTAACATGAACATGACACAATACATAACATTTAAATACAATAACACTACGTCGATAGAGCAAAGCTCGTGTTCGACAGAGGAGCACAACCAACAGACATCACAACTTACTTACACATTATTAATACATATAAGACAATACAAACATTCTTTCTCTCCATTCACACCCTCCAACATAAACAAATCTTCACACTCTTCGCTCACAACAATGAAATCTCACACATCCATATCAGTAGAATGTGACTACACATTTTTGTATGATTTTTTTTTTTTTTTTTTTTTTCCATCACGCCGTGTCCCGTAAGGGTAGGCAGAGAGAACGGACCTCCACTCTTTTCTATCCAAGCATACTTCTTTCGCTTCTTCCACCGACATACCATTTCTCATACAGCTTCTCCTATTTCTCTTACTTCTTACCTGGCCTTCCTTGAGGACGGAATCGATGTGTTCGATCCACGTCATTCTCGGTCGCCCACGCTTTCTTACACCATTCCTTTCAGCCTTATGAATTTTCTTTGTCATTCTGTTTGCATCCATTCTTTCCACATGCCCAAACCATCTCAACTTATTAATTTTCATCTTTGTCACAACACTTACTTCCATACCACATTCTTTCCTAATATTTTCATTTCTTTCCATTTCCCATAAAGTTTTTCCACATATTCTTCGTAGAGATTTCATCTCTACTGCATTTATACTACATTCTTCTTTTTTCGTCCATGTCCACGTTTCACAACCATACATCATCGATGGTAGCAGGATTGCGTTATGCACTAGTTTCTTTGCTTGTAGTGAGACGTTGTTGTTTCTCATTATAGGTCTTAATGCACCGCCCACCCTGCGACCAGCAACTTTCCTACGTTCGATTTCTTTTTCACACTTTCCATCACGACTAAACATGCTTCCTAAATACACATACTCATTCACTTGCTCAAGACATTCATTTTCTACGGTTACTTTGCAATTCGTTCTTGCTTCATCCCTTTCAAAAACCAACACCTTTGTTTTGCTTACATTCATTTTTAGACCATTTTTTGCACAATTTTCAAACACACTTGACACAAGTTCTTGCAAATCATTTTCACACTCAGCCATACGTACTAAATCATCTGCATACATAAGCGCACATACCTTTATTTCATTTAGTTCAACCCCTATATTTATATCTTTTAACCCACTGACGCAAAAATCAAAGAACAAATTGAACAACCAGGGTGACATGACGCACCCTTGCTTCACACCTTTCGTAAGATAGAACTCCGGTGAAAGGTGACTGTTCACCTTCACACACGCAGTACTTTCCGAATATAGCGAAGCAATGGCACGAATCAACCGGTTATTCACTCCATAAAATGATAGAACTTCCCATAATTTACCCCGGTCTACCCTATCATATGCCTTTTCCAAATCTACGAATGCACAGAAAAGCTTCTGATGTTTACTCAAAAGCTTCTCCGTAATCATCCGCAGAGCGAAGATCTGATCGGCACACCCCCTCCCATTCATAAAAGCCCCTTGTGCATCCCAAACTTTATTTTCAGTTATTGTTCTAACCCTTTCTACTAAAATTCTACTGTATAATTTACCCACGTTGCTCAACAAGCTGATTGCACGATAGTTGCCACAGTCCAACCGGGAGCCCTTCCCCTTGTACAGAGGGCAGATAATGGCTTTTCTCCAGTCACCTGGGGTACGGCCTTCCGTCCAGCACAAGTTGAAAAGCTTCAGGCACCACTGCAGCGTCACTCGGCCGCCATACCTGATAAGCTCCGTTGCTACCCTATCGCAACCTGACGCTTTCCCATTTTTTGCTTTTTTAAGCGCGTTCATTCATACTGATTTGCTGACTCTCATCACCCTGTCCATTTATACTTACTTGGCACAAACTGCCGCATCCATCCTTGGTTTCAAACAACTCTTCAGAATACTTTTTCCATCTCAGACCTATATCCTTTTCCTGTGTCAGCATACATCCATTTTTATCTTTCAAACAATTTACTTTCTCATCCTTCCCAGACCTTTTCCTTTTCTTCCTTCCTTTGTATGAATTTTTTATAGCATTATTACAAACATATGGCTAATGTCTGATATGAATTACCACCTTCTGCAGTCCCTAATATCACATCTATCAGCCACAGCCAGCCTCAACATCAGTAGAGGTGGAGGTCACAGAGGTTGATATGACCCTAGTAGGGGTGTATGTAGGTAGTGATAAAAATTCATTATTTTAAAATAATTAAATAGTTAGATTGTACTAGCAATGAGAGGAATCATGCAGAGGGTGTGTGGTCCAGCAGATAGATAGATGCATGGGAACGGAAATATTAAAATAAAAATTCGTGTTCTAGGGGTCATCAATTAAAGATCATGTCAAATGTAATGGTTTTGAAATCGGATAGTCAATTTTTTTTTGTATGGAGCTTGAAACCGAATTTAGACCGTAATAACTCACGGCTTAAATAAACAGAAAACTTCTCATGAAATTTAAAATGCAAAACAAAAGAGCTACGGAGAATTCTGATGGGTCGTAGAAATAGGACACGTGTGACATTAGCCCTCGGATAGTCAGTGGCGTCCGCTTTCGCGACTCTGTAGAAAATTGGGGGGAGTTTAGACGAAACATACAAAACAATACAAAATTACCAATTTAAAGATCGTCTAACGAGGGTTTTTTTTTAAACGCGGGAGGCCTAAGGTCCATAGTTGTTCACAGTCACCAGAAGGAGGGAGAATAATGCGTTTTACTCGGTGGAATTGTAAAATTCGGTTAATCACTAGAAAATGTAGAATCGAACTCAAATAATGCACGCAAAGATGAAAGGGAATAATGTACTACGAAATTAACAAAGGAATTAAACTGGAAATTTTGTAACATTTTGCGCGAAAGTTTTGATTGAAAAGTAATATAAATATAGCGAAACAGACCACCATTCCCCGCCACTGGTTAGGGGGTGGCTAGTGAGACATTATGAATTGATTTATAACATTTCTGAGAACCTTGAATGGTTACACAGGGCCGGGACTAGTCCCCAAAAACCGACGTGGCCCGATGTTAGAGGACAGACTCTCTGAAGATAAATTCAAGATCGAAATTAATTGGGGAAAAATGGGTAGAAACATCACTGAGCCAAAGGTTGTTTCCATTGAGGATGGAAAACCGGGAGCCACTAGCGTGGGTTCGTACCGAAACCTCAAGACAAGGGGTTTCATGTGGGGAAGAGGGCAGAATGTTATTTTTTTTTGTGAGAATGGGAAATGGACAATCGGGGAAGTCGGTGGAGACGACAGCGAAAATAGGAAGCTAGAAAGTAAATTGTGTTTTTTTGTTTTTTTTGTGGGGTTTGTCAGTCGAACCCTGGGCCGAGCGGTACTCGGATGGTGGCTGAAGGCGGCCCTGGAACATGCCTATAGGACTCTAGGAGGGGGTTGTTAACCACGATTGGACCATAAAGGTCCGCGTGGACCAGCGTAATAAAAATAAGGGGTGTGGTTTTGGCTTGATTGGGAGATGAGAATTTTGTGGGTTTTGACTGGTCAAATCCTGTAGTCGGAAATTGAGGAGTGGGTATATAATCGGATAGCCAAGGAAGAAGGGGGCTTTTTTGTGAGAGTTTTACGCGAGGTTCTTCCGAGAGGGCTTGCTTGTGTGAGTCTTACGCGAGGTTCTTCGGAGAGTGCTTTTTGGCGAGTTGGCGGGAGTTTCTGACGAGTCTGACGCGTAGGAGTCTGTTGAAGTGTTTTTCCGACGGAGAAATTTCGAAAGTAGTTAGCATATGTTTTTTTTTTGGTTCGAGAAGTTTTACGAGAGTCCTTGTGGTGACTGGTGAACATTTAAATAAATAATCATTAATTAATAATACTTATAATTGTGTCAACTGTATTGCGTTCTTTGGGAGCGAATACATTTAGAGAGAACGAAAGAGATTTTTTTTTGTGAACCCAGTGAATAAGATTGATAATTGTGTCTAAGGGTTGCGCGACATCTTATATATATAATATTTGGAGGGTTTGTGTATTTACGTAGTGAATGTTCATTATTATGAATTAATTATATCATCTCATATATATCTGGTAACACATAGCCAACCCGCTAGTGAATGTGATTGTGCAATTTAAGGATTACCTCAATCACAGAGGAAGGGGGAACTTAACAACTGGACTACTGTATGTACAAAATTATATTATTTTTTTCTTCATCTGTTGGATGTCTCACGGATTAGCATAGGAGCGTATTCGTTCTGAAAGCCGGGGTTCCTCTATACTCACGGGAGCTGAAGAATCCAATAGGATCTACCTACCTACATACCTTAAAAGAAAATTTCAATAATCTCGGAATTGTTAGAATAAGCTTACTTTGTCATTATAGTAATTTACATGAAGGTTATTAGGTATATAAGATCGTACATGTGTACGCTTGTTTTATGTCAATAGATTTAACTATCTATTTGTATTTCAACTTGCTGGGGGCTTTCATTGTTTTATAAATTGTTTTTTTTTTTGCTTCAGACAACTTTTTTTTTTTTTTTTTTCTTTATTATGGCAATCACCCTCGATATAACGAGAGTATCTCGTGCCATTGACAAGTTGATTAATTTTAACAAAATACATTTAACAATAAGAACAAGAAAACAATTATAGGTTATTAAAATAAAGAACAAAGCACAAACAAAAAATACAGAAAAAACACAACTTAAATGCTTAGTACAAAAAATGTACAAAAAAACAACATGAAAAAAAAAAAGTGTGATTACTAACAATCTGATAATACAAGATGCGAACATGTGGAACTAAATTACACAAGATATACTGCTCAAAGTAAGAAAACAAATACACGAATGATTATACCTCCATAATACAATGATTTATAGAGGGAAGATAATAATATAGTAAATTATTAACATGGCAAAGATATTTTTTTTTAACACATATAAATGAAACAATAAACTTTAAGGCAGTAGGTACATGAGAAAATACAAGATAAATATGTAAACCTAGTCTTTTGCACACGCACTCGCCATACACGAAATATATTATATTATGTAGATAGATACATTGGTAAATGAGTGTAAATATATCTCTCCATCCTATTCAGCACATAAACAAAACCTAATTAAAACAAAATTAAGAATGTACATAATAAAAAAAAAACAAGTCATAAATAAAATGAATAAAGTATTTTTTTTACAAAAATTCAATTTAAGCACCTTGTTAGAGTGTGTACTCGTCTAATGTGAGAAGTTAAAATAGGTAAGTATATATATCTAGCAATATTTTAAATTTTGACATCGTTATCAACAATAAATTTGGAAATAATTCTATATATTTTTGGATCATATATAGAGAGAAGTTGATTAATTGAGGTGGGCATTGTGACTTTATTCTTAATGAGAGCTAAGTAAAAATTAGGATATGATGCTCTGTTTTCGCAGGCAAAAAATATATGGTCCACCGTCTCCTCCTCCGAACCACAGTCACAGATCTCCGTGGGGGCTATCCCAATCTTATGTAAAAAGCTTTTCGTACACACATGTCCTAGTTTTATTCTGCAAATGACAGACGTACTTTGTCGAGGGAGTGATAATTTATCAAACCACGGAGTCCTGGATACTGTGGCTATCTTCCTTCTATATGCAGAAATCGAAGCATTCCAGCTCTCCTGCCATGCATGGAACATTTTTGACTTCATGATACAGAACATATCAGAGAAGGGAATTTTTTTATTTGAGTTCAAACTCTTGTTTACAGCTTCCTTTGCCAAACTATCGGCAATCTCGTTTCCAACTATCCCTGAATGACCTGGAATCCATCCAATAGCTATTTGTTTACATTGTTTCGAAAGGTTGTAGAGGTGTTCCTTAATTTCCAGAATGGTGCGATCCATCGCACAATTAAAGGACGGGCTTTTTATTTTAAGCAGGGCACTCAACGAGTCTGTCAGAATTAAATATTTTTCGGAATTGCACATGGTTATATATTTTATGGCTTCCAAAATTGCGCAACATTCCGCCGAAAAGATAGTAATTTCTTTCGGCAAGGTAATGTGCATCTTAAATCCCTCATTTTGGGCAAAAAAAGCTGCACCTGTCGCATCACTGTCCAGCTGCTTTGATCCATCTGTAAATATAAGATTATAATCATTCCAATCATCTAGAATAATTTTATTGAATTTATTAGTTACATTTGGGGTAAATTTGTAGTTGAAGAACTTTATGACTCGGGGAGTATGTGTTAAAGAATCCAAACTAACTGAGTACAGAGGAGAGATGTCTGTTTTCTCGATTCTGTGTTCCAGATTTGCCAAGGAGTTACAACTACTCACCAAGGTTGGAACAGGTTTTTTACCCCAGGAGCGTTTATGTTTTTTAATACTATCATCAAGGCTATGGATTTTATCAATTAGAGTATTTCCTTCTATGGAAATCATTTTAATCACAAATTTGTCACATAAAAATTGTCTTCTTAAGTCAAGAGGAGGAATAGAACTCTCAACCTGCATCGCTTCAACGGGTGAAGATTTCATTGCTCCCAAAATAATTCTTAAGGCTTCATATTGAATTTTGTCCAATTTTTTACTGTTGTTTTTGGACATAGGCGACATTAAGAAACTGCAATAGTCCAATTTGGATCGTACTAGGGAATAGTACATCATTTTAAGAACTTTTGGGTGAGAACCCCACCAAACTCTAGAGACGGCTCTCATGGCATTTAATCCGCCCTGGGAACCGTTGACAATTGCATCTACAGCCGTATTCCAGGAAAGTTTCCTATCAAAGTTGTTTGAGCGGATTAGCGGACTGTATATGCGGGATGCGGTTTTAATGGAATCAAAAAACTCATCAAAGGCTTGCACATATGGTGAGAATTAATAAACAAATTCCTACCTTTGGTGATGGAATTGGTGCATAAATGGATCCCCCGATGTCTTCGTTGATTCCACTGGTTTATTTATAACACAAACAATGCAATATTTATTATGTTAACAAAAATAAGCGGGTTTAGATGATTAAGAAAAATTAACTTTATGCGTATGATTAAATTAGCGAAAGCGATAAAAATATGCGACAATAAGCGAAGTAGACGCGCACTGCGTGTGTTCCGGAATAATCGTAATTAATTACTGAAGATAGCGTTGCGTTGCATTTATTGCAGGTTCAAGGTTAAGGAGAGAGAGATGGCAATAATTTTGGACTATAGGAAATATGGATGGGTGACAGAGATAGATTCTATTTATTAACACTTTGACTGCGTCACTTGATATGGCCGCAACCTAGCGGTGCTGACAAAATTCGAAATTTTCAAAAAAGTATTGTGGCTCTCATTTGGAACCAAAAATATTTTTTTTATATTAGATTTATATATGAAGACCAGCCCTATCGAATGTAGCAAGTACCAACGTGATTCATCCACATAATACTGCGTAATTTGGTATATAATGTTTATATGGATCGTGCGATAATGGCGGGTTTACACATGGCATTTTACTACGGAGTCTGCGTTGAATAAACTAATATTTTTTTCAACATTAGAATTTCTTACTCACTCCTTTGAATGATATTCAGTTTTTTTTCATCACGTCGTGCCCCTTTCGGGGTAGGCAGAAAGGACGGATTTTCTCATTCATATACCTACGCATAGATCCCACTCAAGGGCATAGGGTGGCAACAAAAGTACTTCAATGCGCTCTATATTACGCAGTCAAATAACCCCCGCCTACACCATGGCCAAATACTTCAGCTCTGCATCGAAGGAACGGAGTACGGTCTTCCTTGTCTTCGGAACAGTGATAACAGGGAGAACCCGTCACTATCGTAATATTCCTAAAACACAGTTTCTTTTTTATCTTATTACTGTTATCTCACGGCCCTTCTCTTTCGGGGTAGACAAAAAAGGACGGATTTTCTTTTTCGAATATCTAAGCACACATCCCATACTTCCATCAATCAATTTTCCTTGGTTGACCCTACTTTTGGCATAGAAAGGCAACAAACGCTCCATATGGCGCAGTTTCAATACCCCCCCCCCCCCCCGTCTATATCATGACTAAATACATCAGCTCTGCATAGAAGGAACAGAACACGGTCTTCCTCGTCTTCAGAACCCTGATAGCAGGAAGAATCCATCACTGTCCACAATCCAAACACATTCCTAAAATATTTCTTATGAAAAAAAAGGTACTTGTCTACTATGAAAAAAATGTTTTTGTATAACATTCAGAATCGCAATCATCACCAAAATATACTTCTCCAACTTAGTTTGATATAAAAAAGATTGATCATTGCAATGAGTTTTGAATGTGCTTCTTCAGCCTTCTTCCATTTCCATCTTTTCGCCGACGAATTCACCTTCACCATCAGAATTCAAATGCATTCCTTTACGAACGATGTCGTAATAATATTGTTGGATTGGGTTGGTAGCCTAGTGGTCACTACGCCGACTTCCATACTATTTCGTACTGGAGGCCGTGGGTTCCATCCCAGGTCCCGACCAACTTCCTCTCTCTCGACACAAGCTTTTAGTAGCTTACTGTGAAAGAGTCAAGAGTGTATTTGTGTTCACTTTGAGTGAGATAAAATATAAATATAAAAAAAAAATGTTGGAGATTCTTTGACAAGCAGACACAGGATTGGAAGAAACACACAGATTTCATATATGTACTTATGAATACACAGACCTTTATTACATAGAAAATTACAAAGCAGGGAATAATAACATACGTCATTCCCGATTAGTATTACACTTGAAAAAAAGACTATAAAACAGAGATAACAAAAGATAAGTAATAATAAAATTATCAAAAGTTTTTTTATGACCACTTTCTAATCGTATAGTTGTTAGCAAGTTTTTTTTTCAATTTATAGCGGTATATATGTTGAAAATAAAAGCACATATAATCGAAAAGCATGAAGAAATAATAGACAGTCTACAGAAAAATATATCAAAATAAAGAGAAGACGTCATTTTTACATCAATAAAATCATAAGCAAGGGTTTACAGAAAAAATAAATAATCAAAATAATGAGTAGATGTCATTTTTACATCAATGAAATCATTAGCATGGGTTTACAGAAAAAAAAACATTATAAAATAATGTGTAACGTCATATTTACACCAAGTCCACGTCATATTTACACCAAGGAAATAATAAACACGGGTTTATATAAAAAAATAATAAACACAATAATGAGTAGACGTCATATTTAGTTCTATGAAAGCATAAGCAAGGGATACAGTAAAATAAATAATCAAAATAATGAGTAGATGTCATTTTTACATCAATGAAATCATTAGCACGGGTTTACAGAAAAAAAAAACATTATAAAATAATGTGTAACGTCATATTTACACCAAGTCCACGTCATATTTACACCAAGGAAATAATAAACACGGGTTTATATAAAAAAATAATAAACACAATAATGAGTAGACGTCATATTTAGTTCTATGAAATCATAAGCAAGGGATACAGTAAAATAAATAATCAAAATAATGAGTAGATGTCATTTTTACATCAATGAAATCATTAGCACGGGTTTACAGAAAAAAAAAACATTATAAAATAATGTGTAACGTCATATTTACACCAAGTCCACGTCATATTTACACCAAGGAAATAATAAACACGGGTTTATATAAAAAAATAATAAACACAATAATGAGTAGACGTCATATTTAGTTCTATGAAATCATAAGCAAGGGATACAGTAAAATAAATAATCAAAATAATGAGTAGATGTCATTTTTACATCAATGAAATCATTAGCACGGGTTTACAGAAAAAATAAAATAATGTGTAAACGTCATATTTACACCAAGGAAATAATAAACACGGGTTTATATAAAAAAATAATAAACACAATAATGAGTAGACGTCATATTTAGTTCTATGAAATCATAAGCAAGGGATACAGTAAAATAAAACCATAAAAATAATGTCTAGACTAAACTTTTACATCTGAGATGATAAGAAAGGGTTTATGTTTTAGTGGTGTCTTTGTTGATAAAAGAACATTGTTATCGGGAAACAGATATTGTAATAGACCTTTTACAGAAAAAAAAAATATGCAAACAATGAGTGGAATAAAACAATGTTATCTAGGAAGTAATTAGCAAGGGGTTCCAACTCTGGTTATTTTGTTGAAAATAAAAGAACATATCGGCTAAATCATCATAAATAAATAAAATATTGTTGTTTTCTAAGAATATGAAAATAACAAAAGGATTTTGTGACAAAACTTTCTCTTCTAAGGATGGAATTCATAAACGTATGGGCATTTATGAGGACATAACAATAGTGGTAATTCTAAAAAGGATTATGGTAAAAACCAGGTACCTGGATTTGTCTGGAGCCCTTAGGATTCAAGAAATTTGATATTTTGCAATTATAAATTGTTTTTATCGTGATAAATTCTGAAACAGGGTTCCAGGCAAAACCCAGGTTCCTCGGGGCATTCTCTACAAAAATATGCTGATTCAGTCCGCAAGTTATTTTCGCGACAATTTTTGCATCGCTTCCTTTTTGTTCTCCCCTTTTCGTTTTTTTCACATGCCGCCGGCAAATGCCTTACATGTGGTCTCGACGTATGTGCAATAGTAATACGAGGAGGACCAAGCAGCTTGTCTATGACATCTAACCTAAAAGTATATAGGTTTTTATTCGGGCTACTGTGGGCATTGTATAAGTAATATGCGTTTAGAAGTATTGTTTGGAACAAATGAATCCCCAGTTTCTTGTACCATCGAAGCGTTTTTCGCCGGCAAGGATAGTACGCGAGCATTTGATCATGAAAATCAACTCCGCTCATATACTTGTTATATTCTATAACCATGCTCGGCTTCCAAATCTCTTTCCCTCGACGATTTGTTGACTTCGTCAATGTCCCATCGAATTCCGAGGAAATGGTCAATATTTCCCGACGATCCTTCCATTTTGTTACACAAATTCCGTCTTGTGTGTAGGCGCTAAAAGATTCTCCGATTCGTAATTTTTTGTCCTTGACCTCCTGGGGGTTTTCCTTCCTGTTTGTCCTGAGAGTCCCGGTTACATATGTTCTGTTTTGCAATAAATGCTCGCTCAATGGAACACTATTATAAAAATTATCCATGTATAAACTATGGCCGACTCCTAAGTTTCCTTCCATCAATTTTTTGACCACTTTATTAGTGTGGTCTTTCCCACCTAATTCAATGTCAGCTGCACCGCCATAAACGATAATTTTTAGTGCTAACCCATTTGATTGGCCTAGCATATAAAGTTTTATGCCATATTTGGCCTTTTTGCCCTTTATATATTGTCTTATGATGAGCCTTCCTCTCCAAAGTACAAGAGACTCGTCGATAGATAGGTTTTTCGTTGGAGTATATATCTCCTTCATTCGATTGTTAAAAAAATTCACTAGAGACTGAATTTTTCCCATTTTCGAAGCATCTTCCTGATTGTCATTGAAATGTAACACCCGAAGAATGAGAAGAAATCTGTCCCGAGACATATACTGCGAGAATGTTGGCAGGTTGAAAAGATGGTGTTTTCTCCAGTAATCAGAAAGGCGATTCATACGAATAGTGCCCATATGAAAAATGAGCCCTAAAAATCGTCTGAACTCTTCTCTATCTAGTTCTCTCCACCTTGTTATGCGGCTTCTGTCACCTTCTGACTTCGACAACACTTCCACGGCATATTCGTTAGTGTGCTTTATAATCATATCACATAAATCATCATTGAAGATGGCGTTGAAAAAGTCTATTGGTTCTACAGCGTCAAAATTTATTCCAGATATAGCCGTAAATGGAATTTCTTGCGGCGATTTTGGTAAATTAGACCACTGTCTCGGTTGCGATGTTGACGGCTGGTCTGAAGGTTGCGATGTTGATGGCTGTTCTGAAGGTTGGGATGTTGACGGCTGGTCTGTAGGTTGTGGTATAAGGGGTATTTCCTGGATAATCTCATCTACATCCATGTCTTCCAAATCTTCCATGTCATACTCATCTGATTCTGAGAAGATTTCCAGGTCACTTCCCGAATCGTTAAAATCACTATCACTATCGCTAAAGTCTTGATCTTGCCTTGCTCTCCTTGACGTTGACGGGTGATCCATTTTAGGTGCAAGACAGAGACGTAAACACACCAAAAACAATATGAAAGTCAAAAAATAATAATAAAGACACTTTATCTACACTAAAGTCATATATGAACTAGTCTTCAACAAAAAAATCCATTCCAAAGTAACACGAAACTGAACAAAAAATTCGTAATATAGCACAAAAAATATCAAATGTCCAATAAAAATAAATAATTACACACGAAACAACCAGTAAGTCTAATAAAAAACAAAATATCAATTGATATAATAGTCAAAATAATCACAGTTATTGCCGCGCACAACGTAACTCACAGTAGTAGACGAAAAATTCAATACTGAACTAGTATAAACCCGCCACTACGATCATACGGTACAAAACACGTCATAGCAACCAACCTATGCAAGATAGAGATGTATACTAAAGTAGTTCTCTCCGCTGAGGCTATTTTATACACAAACATCCAGTGCTGAGGTATTTTTTTTATTATTACTATTGGATATATAGCCGTCGACAGGTAGTCGGACCCCGCGCCTTGCGAATGTTAGGGCCGTCGACTACGTGTCGACGTCAGCACCCAACGTGTTAAATCCCACTTCAACGCAATCCCATAAATCAGTTTTTCAATTCAATTATTGCTAATGTCCATGCTACTGGCTCAAACATTCTCCCCACCTTGAAAGCTTAAAGCGTACGAAGCTTTCAACAAATAATGACAAAGTGAACATGAACAAAAAAACGCTTGAACAAGCCGTCAAAAAAAAAAGAAAAGAAAGAAAAACAAGTTACTATATTAGCAACCAATATTTAATAAATTTAGAATTATTGTTATTAACTAAACTTACAACTAAGAATACTTGTAAGATAAATTACTGGGTTGGCAAAGGACATAATTTTACAACTGGACGTTTAAACGTTCCATTATTGGTCCTAACCAACGCCACACGATTGACTCCATCAGAGCCAGGAAAAACCTCTTCGATTCTTCCTAAGGGCCACCGAAGGGGTGGAACATCATCGAGATGTATAATAACGATAGTACCCACTTCAATGGGTTTATCTTTAGTGCACCATTTCTGTCTGGTTTGTAAAGTATGCAAGTATTCTAACCTCCATTTTTTCCAAAACGATTGTACTAAATTGTCTAACAATAGTTTTCGTGATAGCAAATTAGGACGTTCAGAAGACACATCTGCTGCGGGAAGAAATTGTAGAGGCGTGATCATTAAGAAATGTGCTGGAGTTAAAATCTCTGGATTTGGCTCCTCTGAGAGCAAACATAGAGGCCGGCAATTCAAAACAGCCTCTATCTGAATCAATACAGTGGATAATTCCTCATAAGTCAGCACTTGACTTCCAATTACCCTGTATAAGTGGCTTTTAAAGCTCTTAACTTGCGATTCCCAGCAGCCACCAAAATGTGGACTGTAAGGCGGTATCAGCTTCCACTGGATCCTATGCTGCAATAGTTCCTCAGCGAAAGCCTTGTAAAATTCAGAAGAAGCTATCAAAGTATACAACTCCTTCAACTGGGCTCTTGCTCCGATGAAATTTGTCCCATTATCAGAATAAAGACACGAAACAGGTCCTCTGCGTGATAAAAATCGTTTAAATGCGTTAAGAAATCCATCAGTTGACAGATCGGGTGCCAATTCTACATGCACTGCTCTCGTAGTGAGACAACTGAAAATGCAGATATATGCCTTTTGATATCTTTGTCCACGGCGTCTTGAAAGGGTAATATTGATGGGTCCTGCATAATCCACTCCGGTATGAACGAATGCTTTAGTTGTTTCAGTTATCCGATATTCAGGTAAATTTGCCATTTTTGGGTGAGTCCCCTTTGGCCTAACACGAAAGCAACTATTACATTGTCTCACTCTTTTTCTGACAACATTTCTGGATGAAACAATCCAGTAGCGTTGTTTGATAATGGAATTGAGCAAATTTGCTCCGGTGTGGCAATTTGTTTTGTGATAATGATCCACTAAAAGATCCACACCAGGGTCAGATTTTGGAAGAAGCGCGGGATGTTTACTTTCATAAGGTAAGTCTGCATTAGACAATCTTCCTCCAATGCGAATGATACCCTCCTTGTCTATGAAAAGATCAAGTCTTTTGAAAGGTAAAGACAGCTCTTTACCCTGCGAAATAGCTGCATATTCTTTGCCAAAATGCACCTGCTGTATGGTTAGCAACACATATCTTTCGGCAAGATTTAAATGATCAACTTGAATGTTTTTTACAGATGCTAGTTTGCGAGTAAATCGCAGAACATATATGACGGCCCGAAGTAATCTATTCCATGATGATATTCGAGTGATCAGCGGGTATAATATAGGCGGTTCTGGTACAATGACATTTAAAGTCTTTGAATTAAATTCAGGTATGTCTGTTGAAGTAGTGGGTATAAATGGTTTGACAGGCCAAGAGTCAGGCGCAGTCGAGACCCATTTAGGTGCGTTCCACCACAACTCATGCCTCAATATTTGCGAAGGCATCAATCCACGAGATAAACAATCACTTGGATTTTCTATTCCAGCTATATGGTAAAAATGTTTGCAATCTAAATTTTCATGAATTTTGGCTACTCGATTAGCTACGAATATAGACCAGCGGTGCGGGGATGAATGAATCCACGACAAAGCGATAGTGGAATCAGAAAATGCGTATATTTCCTCAATAGGATATCGAGGATTGAAAGAATCATAGACGATTCGAACTAATTTAGAAAGCAATAACGCAGAGCAAAGCTCTAAGCGTGCGAGTGATACAACCTTAACTGGTGCGACTTTAGATTTAGAACATACTAAATTAGTAGTTATGTTACCCTGAGCGTCCGTAACATGCAGGTAAATTGCGCATCCATAACCTTGAAGACTCGCATCACAAAATGCCACAATGTTAACCTTACATCCAGGAGCTACGTTCAGGTAACGATGAATTTTTAAGTTTGATAAGCACTGATTATATTACTAGGAGGCAGTTCGTCCCAACCAATTTTAGCGCTCCATAAAGCTTTAATAAGTAATTTAGCCGTTAAGATAACTGGTGAAACCAGTCCCAAAACGTCAAACAATCCTGCTATCACGGAGAGCATGATTCGTTTTGTACATTTGTCAGTGCATGGAGATATTTTAAATGAGAATATATCAGATTCTGGAGACCATTGCAGTCCCAGTATCTTAAAATTCATATTATCACAAAACTCTACAGAAGCACAGTTTTGCGGCGGTAATTTAGCGAGTAGATCTTTTGAGTTACTGGCGAACTTTACTAGCTCGAAGTTTCCTGAAGCGAAAAAAGATATCAACTCATTAATCAGCTTCGCAGCCTCTCGATCCCCGGGGCTGGCGTGAACTGATTTGACTAAATCGTCCGTGTAGAAATCCGAAGTTGCGGTTTTAGCGGCATTTGGAAAGGATTGTACCTCAGCTTCTGCAAGCTTGCGTATTGTACGCATAGCTAAGTAAGGACTTGCCTTTAATCCAAATGGAACACATTTAAATTGAAAAATGCGAACATTTTCTTCATCATTGAAGCGGTATAAAATCTTTAGGTATTTTTGATGTTCTTCGGTTACACCAATTCGTAAATACATTTGTTTAATATCTGCGGTAATGGCTACAGCAAATAAGCGAAAGTTAAGTAAAAGTAAAAATAAATCTGCTTGTAAATTATTTCCAGTGTGTAAAATATCATTTAGCGACACACCGTTGTGCGTTTTTGCACTTGCGTCGAGAACAATTCTCAACTTTGAAGTTAATTTATCCTGTCGAATGACACCGTGATGTGGTATAATATATCCTTTGTCATGTTGAGAGGGACTTTCAATTAAATAACCATTTTTTATGTAGTCATTAATGACATCATTGTATTGATTGCGTAATGTGGGATCTATTCTGAATTTTTTCTCAAGAGACATTAGACGTCGCTGAGCAGTGGCGTACGAATTACCCAATAAATTTGGTTCTTTAGAAAATGGAAGAGATACTATAAATCGCCCTTGACCATCTCTAAAGGCCGTAGAACAATAGTTATTTTCACACTCCTCATCCTCTGGACTTAAATGATGTACATTAGGTACTTCATCTAATTGCCAAAACTTATGTAAAGATTGTTCTAACTCATTGTTAGAATAGGTACAATAAGACAATGTCTCTAAATCTGATTGATCGATAAGAGAAATCATCGACATTGTTTGCGAGACGCCACTGTTAATTTTATTATTATTAGATGTGTTAGGTAAATTTCCCATAATTAAATATCCTAATGTAGTTTCAATTAAAGGAGATAAATTATTTACATTGATTCGTCCTCCCAATAATATGTGAGGGAAGATTTGAGCTCCCAAAATGACATCTATATTTCCCGGTACGTTCCATGTATTGTCAGCTAGAGGTACTGACATTAATTTGGGAAAATTTCCAGTATTGATAAATTCAGAAGGCATGTCCTCAGTAATTTGATCCAATATTAAACATTGAATCTCATATGAGTGTTGATTAATGCGAGATTGTATTTTCAACGATGTATAACCATAAATTGGTTTAGAACTGACTCCCACACCCTTGACAACCGAATTGTGTAAAGGGATAATTCGTAAGTTTAATTTTTTACAACAGGCGAGCGTTATTAAATTATTTTGCGAACAATTGTCAATAAGACATCTAATCAATCTCTTATTATTTTCATTCAAATATGCGTATACTTGTGCGGTAGAAAGAATTACCTTTGTATGTAATTTATTATTATTACTAGCGAGCAATGATGTTGACGTACTGGCAATCATCACAGATTCAGTATTATTATTATTATTATGAGTTACATTTTCATTACCAAAATGCAACAACGTATGATGCTTTTTATTACAATGTTTACAATAATTTGTAGAACTACAGTGTGTTATTTTATGGGCTAAACTTAAACAATTTATGCACCCATTATTCGACTTTATAAAATTAAACTTTTCTATTGGTTTGAGTTTTTTAAACTCAGAACACTGATAAAAATGAGTATGGGAATTTTTACATAATGAACAAGTATTTTGTTTGGTATTGGTCATAAAAGACTTTGAAACATTGCGATGATTAATTTTCTGTTTATAATTTCCATAATTATTATTATTATAATTCTTTAAATTATTATTGTTTGAAGTACGCTCCATTATTTTTATTTTATCTTTTACAAAATTTACTAAGTCAATTAGCAAGGGCATTTCCTTCTCTCTAACTGACATTTCAAATTCGTTTACAGTTTGAGAATCTAATTTTCTTAGAGCGAAGCATAACAAAACAAAATCCAAATTATCTTTAATGGCTAATTGCTTGAATGCAGCGACTCCTGCAGACAATTTATCAATGAAAAGATTTAAACTTTTTGAATCATGACGTGAGTGAGATATGTCTAGAATATTATTTATATAAAACGATCCTAAAGTGCGATCATCTTGATATTTTTTAACCAGACTATTCCAAATATTATTATAATTTTCACCTGTAGGTATTATTCCGACAACGACATTTAGAGCAGATTGAGTCAACTTCCCAATGAGATACTGCATTCTTTGGGAATTGTCAAGCGAAGTATTTAAATGAATGTTTGTTTTAAATGACTCGTAAAATATAGACCAATTTTGAATATTTCCATCAAAACTAGGTATGTCCAAAACTGGTAGTTTTATGCGATTTTTTGAGTTCGTACTCTCAGTAACAGACACAGATGGTGAAACAAGTTTTTGTTTTTCTGTTAGCAATTCATCCCGTTTACATTTAATTGAACAAACCATATCTTTGAAAACATTTAGACCTTCAAAAGACGGTATATAATCATCGACATGTTTAATTTTTAATAAGACAATAGTTTCCATTGTATCATTAAACTGTTTGTAATCTTCCTCTAATGTCGAGGAATCAACCAAAAATTGCGAGGCCGATCTGGTATTCGAAACCAGTGTTGCGATCTTTGCGTAAAGAGACTTGACTCTCTCCTCTATGCTGTCCTTTAAGGCCTCCAACATACTAAGTCGGTCTACCATTATGTTATTTTAAGTTAACTATAAATAACAATGTATCTACTATTTACTATATAGCGAAAAATATTTCTCTATAAACAAACGTGAGCGAATTTTAATAAATTTACAGTGAGTAGCTATCACTAATTATTATCATGCAATTAATGACAATATAAAACGACTTCTCAATAAATCAATACTATTAATTATAATTTGTAGCGATTTAAGTTCTCAATGAACGTATTTTTACTCGCTTTGTATTCAACAGAAAGGTACCACAGCTAATAGATATGTAAGTATGAACCTAAGCGATGCGATGAAACGCCGTGAAGAGCGAATTTTTACCAAATAATAATAATTATTCTTCACAGAGTTTCTAATAAAAATACAATATTTCAATCGTTGCGGTAAATTAATATTTTACTTTATAAATGAACAATATAACACTACACTATGTCTGTTCAAATGCGTTCTAAGTATTCGGAAAAAATGCAATATTTTTTCGATACTAAAATAAATATTTAATATATTTATTTGCTAGATAATATTAAGAATGTTCAAAATGCGTTTTAGGTATTCAGAAAAAATGTAATATTTTTTCTATACTTAAATAAATATTAAATATATTTATTTGCGAGATAATATTATTTTTTCAAACTCGTATCAGTCAACGAATGTACTTATGATAGGCGATGTGAATAATTCTATGACAATAATACCAAATTTGATATCTGAATTGTAATATTATTATTATAAGCGGAAATATATCTAAATAATATACTTGAAGAATATGAAAGAACAATTAATTAACCTTATTATTATTATTAAAGCCTGTTCAAACGGTTTCGTATTTCAAAAAATGAAATATCTTTTCAAAAAATTAAATAAATATGCACTATATTTATTTTGAGAAATCTAATTTTTCTATCCAGTTCGATTGGATCATTATGCTTAATATAAATAACTTAAGGTGCGTTAATTTTTTGTATGTAAGTATCAATTCACAAGTACAAATAAGTACCTAGCGCTGCTATGCGTTTAGCGAACAGCAATCAATTTTAACAATACTTGTGAATGCGTTACAACAATTATTCCAAATTTAATATGAATTAAATATATTTTAAATGCGGCGAAAATATTAATTAATAATATTTTAATACTGTGAATGAACAAAATTAATCTGTAATTTATCGACAATGCTTGTTCAAACTGCGGTTTTGTGTTCCGAAAAAATGCAATATTTTTTCGAAATTAAATAAATTTGCAATAAATTTATTTTGAGAAAGCTAATTTAATCCGGCTCGAAGGACCATTCAATGTTTGAGCGGATTAGCGGACTGTATATGCGGGATGCGGTTTTAATGGAATCAAAAAACTCATCAAAGGCTTGCACATATGGTGAGAATTAATAAACAAATTCCTACCTTTGGTGATGGAATTGGTGCATAAATGGATCCCCCGATGTCTTCGTTGATTCCACTGGTTTATTTACAACACAAACAATGCAATATTTATTATGTTAACAAAAATAAGCGGGTTTAGATGATTAAGAAAAATTAACTTTATGCGTATGATTAAATTAGCGAAAGCGATAAAAATATGCGACAATAAGCGAAGTAGACGCGCACTGCGTGTGTTCCGGAATAATCGTAATTAATTACTGAAGATAGCGTTGCGTTGCATTTATTGCAGGTTCAAGGTTAAGGAGAGAGAGATGGCAATAATTTTGGACTATAGAAAATATGGATGGGTGACAGAGATAGATTCTATTTATTAAATCCCACTTCAACGCAATCCCATAAATCAGTTTTTCAATTCAATTATTGCTAATGTCCATGCTACTGGCTCAAACAAAGTTTACTCCCAAAAATTTTAGTTCGTGAACTTGACCTAAAGGAACATTGTTTATATTAATCGTACACGGTTGAGATTTTCGTGATTTCGAGAAAAATATAACTTTGCATTTCGAAGGATTCAACGTGAGTCCCAAAGAATTCAACTTATCAGACAGAATCTTTAGATTATTGTTCATTACCAACTCAATTCTTCCAATATTTTTATCTGGGTAGTATACAAAGAAATCATCCGCATAATTAAGAATTTTAACATCGGGGCAAATGTCATCGAAAATATCATGAATGTAAGCATTAAATAGAAAGGGACTAATAACAGAGCCCTGTGGTAGTCCTCTATAAGCCCTTCTTTCATACACGACACCAGAATGACCCTCTATTAGAATTGTTCGCTCGCTCAAAACAAATATCAAAAGCTTAACAATACTATCAGGGATTTTAAGTTTTACTAATTTGTTCTTCAATATATGGATCAGAACATTATCATACGCGCCAGATATGTCCAGACTCACCCCAACAACATGCTTAGATTCGGAAAAGGCTAAATACACATCTGTTGTTAGATGTGCAATACTCTCCATTGTAGATTTTCCCCTTCGGAAACCGAACATGAGAGAAGAGAAGCTTTTGTTTCTCTCGACCCACCAATCCAACCGTCTCTTGAGAAGGTGTTCCATAATCTTAAGTAATACACTAGAAAGAGCGATCGGCCTAAAAGTTGCATCGACGGGGTGGCTTAATAAAACTTTGGGAATGGGGATGACTAGTTGTTTCTTCCATGTATCAGGAATGACACAATCTCGAAGGCAAACATTTAAAATTTCTAGAAAATAAGTAAGAGATAATTCACTACCCAGACCGAGAAGACTATACGGGATGCCATCCACTCCAGGAGCAGTATCCCTTACAGTGCTTATGACAGATTTCAGTTCTTCCAAAGAAAAACCCTTGGTCAGGGAAGCTTCATCTGATACGTCTCTCGGATAACTAGAGTTTGATGCATTAACTGGTGAATAATTGTGATGAATGCTAGCGTGAGCCGCAGAACTAGTCTCCTCGAATAACGGAACGTATGGGGGTACCAACTTATCAACAAATTTAGATAGAGCTGGTTCAGGAATTGTTTTCGTTTTGGAAAATTGAAATGATCCTCGAAATTTTCGGATGTTTGCCCACACCGTACCTATTGGAGTTTGTGGAGATAAGGAATTACAAAAGGAAATCCAACCAGCTCTTTTTCTTTTTTTAAATATTTTTTTAGCCAGAGCTTGGGCGTTTTTAAGGATAAGGAAATTCTCCATATTTGCGTTACGTCTATAGTTTCTTAGAGCTTCTTTCCTCTTTTTTATCATTTCATCACATTCTTCGTTCCACCAAGGTGGAGACGTAGAGTGAGGTTTGTGTTTGTGATATCTATTTATTTTGAAATTTTCGACGTTGCGCAACATATCTGAGAATGATTTACAGCATTCATTAATATTATCTCTTGAAGGAGGCGAGAAGGACCTACAGGACTCCTCTGTGAATTTCCTGTATTTTTCCCAATCAGTATTCTTGATATTTCGAATAGCTTTTCTGCCAGGGCTGACAGGAGTGTTAATTCCTCCAGCTCCGGAAAAATCCCACTCTAACATAATTGGGAAGTGGTCGCTCCCACTAACCTCATCAAGAATCTTCCAATCGAATGAAGAAGATATATCGCTGCTGGATATTGAAAGGTCTGGGATACTTGGTTGCTGATTTGGAACTGGTATTCGAGTGGGTGATCCATCATTCAATACACATAAGTTTAAATCGTTTAGAGAGTCAACAATCTCCCTTCCCAGTCTATCTGTGCTGCTGGACCCCCACAATGGGTGATGCCCATTCATATCTCCTAAAAGAATCAATGGTTTAGTTGCATTTTCGATGACTGATTTTAGATATTTAAAAGAGTTTTGAGAAATGTTGGGAGGAATATAAACTGAAATGAATGTAACATTTTTCACTCTAACACCGACTATTTCAAAAGGACAAGAAAGTGGTTTTATACAGATAGGAGTAAAAGGTATGTTATCTCTGATAAGAATTGCCGCCCCACCGTAACCAGAAGGCCGATCATCTCTCAAGCAACAAAAACCATTCATATTAAATGCTTGATTAGGCCTCAGCCAAGTTTCTGAAAGGGCCATTAACGATATATCATATTTCGAAGTTATCCCTACAATATCCTGCTTATTGCAAGTTATACTTCTACAGTTAAATTGTAAAATTTTAATATTTTTATTGGTCATAGTATTTTTATGTTATAAGGAAAAAAATAAAAAATAATAAAAAACAGAACATTTGTAGCAAAAGGGATATTGAATGACATAACATAATATGACAAAATACATATAAATCAAATGAAAAATAAAGTGAGTAAAGTAAGATATAAAACTGTTTGTATTGAGTCTTAATTTGTTTGGCTAAAATCTAAATCTGAATAGTCAACGGGCAGCCTTTTGGCTGATGGAATATTTTCAAGTTGGACAGTTTTTTCTAACTGATTAGGGTTGTTTAGTTCTTGCCTGTCGGCTAATATATTATCAAGTTCTTTTCGGACACCATCATCGGAAGTTTCAGATGAGAGGAACCTCCTTGCTAACAATTGATTACAGATTTCCCTCAATAATGGCTTCATTAAGCTCATAAGTATCCATTCAGGGTCTTCTGAGTCGCGTTGGGTTGTTGCCCTAAGAGCAAACCCATCGTTCGGTTGAGGAGAGTTTCCATTTGGTGCTATTAAAATTTCGTTTATCTCTTTTAAAAGTTTGGGATTTCTGAGTATATTGTTTTCCCTTTCTACAGCTCTGGTAGATATTTGGGAAATTTTATTAAACCTATAGCTTGTTGAAGTTGAACGAGAAGGAAGCCGGAGGGCGGAAGGGGAGAGAGGAGGGGTGACTTGACTGCGAGTATTTACTTTGCGTACATTTTCTGCAGCTACAGAAGAATAAGCAGGTTTGCTCTTCGGAAATTGGATACTGGCCTCAAAAAAGGAAATGCTGTTTTCAGCCATTACTCTTTTTATATTTTTCTGACGTGCCAATTCCGGACATAATACGCTGACTGCGGTATGTTTACCACCACAGTTCACGCATAAAATCTCATCATCTGGTACAAAACATTGGTCACCTGTATGATTACCTTGGCACTTATAACATACCGCCTTTCCTTTACATTGAAGCTTAGTGTGGCCGAATTTTGAACATTTGAAACATTGAATAGTAGGTAAAACGTAGGTTTCTACAGGGATCCTGTTATAGAAAATATATATGTGAGATGGTAGTTTTTGTCCCGAAAATGTAATAACTACAGAACGGGATGGCTTTTTCACAATATTACCATTTTCCGTAGTTCTATAGTCCAGTCTGCGAACTTTAATAATTTTAGTTATTTCTTGAGGGATAGTGATATGCGTCAATAATTCTTCGTCGCTGATATCGGTGGGGATACCCCTGACTACTCCCATACGGGACGCAAGAAATTTGGGAATGAATGTTCTGTACCCGTTATCCTGAAGTATGCTCTCGTCTAAAAAGTTGTTAGCAGATACATAATTTTTAAACTCTGCTGACAATTTTTGTCTCCCAATCGATTTTATTCTCAGAATATTTTGTGATGAATTAATTTTATTTTTATATAAGAACGAACCAAATTTTAGTGAGTCAATATTTTCCAATTCATCACCGACCTTCTTTTGTATGTGAACAATAAATTGAACAATAAACTTAAAAATTTCTGTGACTACGCTAGAACTATTTTCAATATTAGGTCGCTTTGGCGTCACTTCCTCTATTTTATCAATAGCCGTGCGTTTCACACTACCCCCGTCGCCAGTAGTGGGCGGAGGGGGTGGGGGCCCCCCTCCGGCGGGCGACATGTTGTGTCTACAAGCAAGCTAAGTGTAAACAACGACACACTATAAAAAATAAACAAAATAATCTAATAATTTCAAAATAAAATTTATAAACAAATATAAAAAAAAATGGAACGAACTCACCGAATGCTTTGTCCCATAAAATAAACACAAAAATATTTAAATAACGAAAAAAATGAAATTAATATTTCTTTGCGTTGAGAAACGGTGCAACGAGACGTCCGTTCGCCAGCGATGTCCGCGATCAACCCCTTCAGACAACTTGTATTTTTTTTTTGTCGTGGATCTATTTAAGTTTTATTTAAAAAAAAATCAGTTCTGTCCATAATTTCTTTTTATGATCATTAATTTAATAAAAGAGTCATACCTACTAAACGAATTTTAATTAGTAGATGATAGTATACCTTCCCCCCCTGGCTCTGCGGAAGGAATTGAAGGGAGAGAAAGAGAGTTTGGCGGGAGATTTGGGAAGAGAGGAGGAGGATTTTGTGGACGACGACCCCTGACCTCGCTGGCCAGGTAAGTAGCTAGCCGGGGTGTTTTGATAGCCGGCGAGGATAAACAGGGGTGTGTCAAGGTGCTCGGGGTAAGAAGCTTGGTCGAGGGCAGCAGAAGTATAGTAAACAAGTAGGTAGATAAACTGCCAAAAAGTGTTAGAAATTGGTAGAAAGGGTTCGTAAAGGTCAAGTTTCGCTAAAAAAAGGTCATTTCCTAAATATTCTGATTTCAACATGAGAAACTTCCAAAAGAGGTAGATTTCTGAAATCGTAAATGGGTAGGTACCTACCTAGACAAGGTTCAAAATCGGCAGAACTACCGAAAAGCAGTGTTGCCAACCCGGAAAAGCCAAATGTCGCTAAGCGGAGGTTCAAAAGTCGCCAGATGTCGCTAAAATTGGTCCGACAGGGGGGGGGGTAGGCAAACAAAATATTTAAATAATTAGGCGATATTTTTGTGTTATAGTATAGTAAGAAAAAGTGCTCCTAAAAACAAAAAAATAACATAAAAAAGAAAATATAACTACCTACTACTTAAAAATTAGAAAGTCATATTATATGACATTATAAATCCATTGTTCTAGAAGTTTGGGGTGCATTGGAAGTAGAAGGTTGTGGCATTGGATCACATAAAAGCATATTATGTTCATTTTTAGTTTATGTTTTTTCGTTTCCGCGTGTTTTTTTATATTGCTCACTTTGGCTTCTATCAAAATACTACAAGCGAAACCGAAAAGAGCTATGGACCTAAAAGGCGCTAGAAAAGTCGCTAGAATATTTTGTCGCTAAATGAAAAGTCGTTTTCCATGTCCAAATGTCGCTAGATCTGGCGACAAAGTCGCTAAGTTGGCAACACTGCCGAAAAGTTGGTAGGTAGATATAGGACTCTGAGAGTGCGGATTAGTTTTTTTATTAGATTCAATAAATCACTGAATTGTGAGTGGAATAATTGCAGAAAATAAATTGCCAAGGCGCTTGCCTACCCAAACAGCACATGGATATCCCAGGGATGTCCCGAATGTCCCGTGATATCCCTGGGATATCCATGGGATATTCAAATGTCTCGGGATATCCTCTGGATGTCCATGGGATATCCCGCATATCCCGGGATATCCTCTGGATGTCCGTGGGATATCCCGCATATCCCGGGATATTAGGGATATCCTCTGGATGTCCCAGGGATATCCTGCATATCCCGAGATATGCAGGACGTCGCAGGGATGTCAAGATATTCAATGAAATGGAAGTTGAAAGAAACGCACTCGAAAAAAGTTATCACTTATTGATACAGACAGTGTTCATGTTCATCTTATTGTATTGTTCCTTTCCAGTAGGTGGCTGAATTTGGCAGACTATTTGGTCGTATATGTATATGGTTGCTCATAATAATTATTTCGCAATATTGGGTAAATGAATGTGACAAGATGGCGTTAATACTGTTAGTGTTTAAAATAATATTGTGTTTAAGGTCTTTCTTTAAAGGGTAAGTATTGTATTAGTAATTATTGTAAATTATGCATTAATTCATGAATGCATTAAATATTTTAGTCGTCATATTCGCAGTTTTACTATCATTGAAGAAATCTTGCCAATTCTTACATTTCGTGTTTGGACTATATTTTGCCATTATCTATTGCTTTTTCATTTGCTAAGATCAGATATTCTGACCTCCAGACTTACCCCCGATGTCAGCCACTCGGGATATAGAAAATGTTCTCAAAACCAAATGAAAAAAATGCTTAGGTATACTACAGTAATATTATAGATCAGATATTCTGACCTCCAGACTTACCCCCGATTTCAGCCACTCGGGATATAGAAAATGTTCTCAAAACCAAATGAAAAAAATGCTTAGGTATACTACAGTAATATTATAGATTCTATAATTGTATTTTTTGTTGTTGTTACATACATTCTGAACCGAAAACTGAAGAGATAATCTTTATATAATTTCAAATGCGGTAATTTAACCTGAATTAAACCTGACTGACAAAACAGACTGCGAGTGACCATTACCACTATTGGTGAACACGGGGATTGAGCCTCCCATAGGTATCAGTATGGAAAGTGGAGCCCTCAACTACATGACCAAAGTATGGAAAGTATCAGCTTTTAGTGGCGAGAGGACATGTGAACTGGTTCATAGGTGTATGTTGCCAATTATTCACAAAAAAATACGTCATAAGCCGGCGCAGTACATCATTTATACCATCATGGAGAGAAAAATATTTTTATTTACTATTCACAGAGAACAAACAGCAATAAATTTAAATACTTCCCTAATATGTATATAATATATCAATAAATAGACATTATTGAAAAAACGTACACTTATTTAATATTCCTCTAATATTTTGATATCTGAGATTCAGGATTATTACACAGTAATTCTGAATATTCAGGATATCCATGGGACGTCGCAGGGATATTCCGGGATATGCGGGATATTCCAGCAATGCCTACGGGATATTCGGGATATCCATGAGACATCGAAGGGATATTCCGGGATATGCGGGATATTCCTGCAATGCCAGCGCGATATTCGGGATATGCAAGATATCCATGGGACGTCGTATGGATATCCCGCATATCCCGGGATATGCGGGATATCTCTGGGATGTCCCTGGGATATCGGGATATAAGGGATATCCATGGGACATCACAGGGATATACACGGGACATTCGGGATATCCCTAGGACATCCTGAGGATATCCCGAATATCCCGGGATATTGCCGGACATTTGGATATCGCAGGGATGTCTCAGGGATATCCCGCGGGATATCCCTGGGATATCCATGGGATATCCTGTGCTGTCTGGGTAGGTTCAATCCATAACATGCCAGAAACTTTTTATTGCAAATACTACATGGCTTTTGCCCGTCACGCAGTCACTTGTCTTGTGTTTCAATAAAAAGTTTTAGGAGAGTTTCTTCACTTGAAATTTCTACCCGGGGTCGGCCTGCCTCAGATTGGTCAGGACTGGTTGACTGTAAAAAATTGCCTCAGGGTAAGAACACGTAGAAAGCCGATTCCGACCCACACCCACGCCGACCAGCTCATAGATTGTTGTCTATGGTTTCAATGCATTTAAATGGGCATGCCGGAAAGCAGGTTCCTGCTTTCTCTGTGGGTAACCCCATTCAAATGCATAGTAACATTCTTTGCGCCAGTCGGCGCTGGTCGGAATCGGCTTTCTACGTGTTCTTAACCGCAGGCAATAAGTTCCGCCGGCTATTCTGACACTTTTGTGTAGAAAAGTCTTAATTTATTTTTATGAAAAAATATGGACACAGACGTGTCACGAGGAAATCTTTTGAGGCCTCACAGAGGCATTCACTGGAAGCAGCTTCTCCCTTCTTCGACTGCTCTTCCATGGATGTAAGAAGTAAGAGGATGGAACGTCTATACTACTTTGTGATCACACTAAGCCAGCCTTAAGTGATCACACTAAGCCAGCCTTCGAAATAACAGTAGAAGACGGTCGTAAGCCCGTAGTGGTTTGTTCCATTTAAAAATCCAACATTAGTAATGAATTTTTAGAGTCATTAGTTGTTATTTTAACTTTAAGATCTAGTCCTGAAGAGGCCACAAGAATCTAAACATAATTAGAACGTTGTGCACCAACAAAGCCAATAGGCAATAAATATGAGACATTAACAAAAATGGATATAGTCATATCCTGGCGCCAAATACATGATAGCAGTTGCATTCTTTAAATTTGGTTGCTCTCTTGTTCTCAATAATTTCCAACTTTTATCTCTATTTTTCATATTATTATTAAATTTCTATTTGTTGCATACATTAGATTTTTCGACATGTTGAACATGTTGAGAATTCTCATGATTAGGAGTTTCGGAGACAAACATTACCACCTAATGGCGAACGTTGTTAACGTAAAGTGATCACACTAAGCCAGCCTTCGAAATAACAGTAGAAGACGGTCGTAAGCCCGTAGTGGTTTGTTCCATTTAAAAATCGAACATTAGTAATGAATTTTTAGAGTCATTAGTTGTTATTTTAACTCTATACTACTTTGTATGAATGACAGTGAAGCCAAAAAGTGGGGAAGGGAAATCAGCCGGCGGCCATCTTGGAAGACCCACATTGGATTAGCGGGGATTAAGCGGACTGTATCTGCGGTTATAGAGTAGAGAAATCGACTGAAAAAGGCTTGACCATGTGGTAAGAACTAAGGATATAAATTTCCTACCTTTGCTGATGGAACTCTGGAACATGGAACCCTTTGCAAATCTTCTTATCTCTACTTTGATGCACTAATTACACTTGTTGGTTAATGCATGCGATTATTAAAGAAAGATGCGGTTAGAAAATAATGATGATTAAATTAATTTGCGGTCAACACAATGTTGGCGATTTATTTTCGTCAAGGCGACGGCGGTGTTTGTCACAGTGACATGCGTTACGAGCAATAATAATTACTGACGTGAACACAGCGAAATGCAACTGTGTTGCGTTGGTCAAAAGGTGGGAGCGAGCAGGTAATATTTGATAATATGGGAACTTATGATAGGAGAGAATGAGATAGGAAACTATGTCCCAACTCTTACCATACAGAACATAGCCTAAAACAGTCGGTACTCCATAACAATGCAGAATGTCAGCTTTAGGCTCAAATAATGACATGCTCCCCACCTTGAAAGCTCCTAAAGAGTATGAAGCTTTCAACAAAAAAACTTATGTAAGTATAACCGAAACGTGAGTCTGAACAAGCTTTGATTCACTCGGCATTGTCATTTCACTTGCCAATGAGCAAGAAAAATATCAAAAAAAAAGAAAGAAACGTTAAACGTTCCATTATTGGTCCTAACCAACGCTACACGATTGACTCCAGCAGAGCCAGGAAAAACCTCTTCGATTCTTCCTAGGGGCCACCGAAGGGGTGGAACATCATCGAGATGTATAAGAACGATAGTACCCACTTCAATAGGTTTATATTTAATGCACCATTTCTGTCTGGTCTGCAAAGTATGGTAATAATCTACCAATAGATCCACATGGGGATCAAATTTTGGAAGCAGCGCGAGATGTTTACTTTCATAAGGTAAGTCTGCATGAGACAATCTTCCTCCAATGCGAAGGATACCTTCCTTGTCTATGAAAAGATCAAGTCAAAGGTAAAGGTAGCTCTTTTTTGGCTACTCGATTAGCTACGAATATAGACCAGCGGTGCGGGGATGAATGAATCCACGATAAAGCGAGCGTGGAATCAGAAAAAGAGTATATTTCCTCAATAGGATATCGAGGATTTAAAGAATCATAGACGATTCGAACTAATTTAGAAAGCAATAACGCAGAGCAAAGCTCTAAGCGTGCGAGTGATACAACCCATACAGCACAGGATATCCCATGGATATCCCAGGGATATCCCGCGGGATATCCAAATGTCCGGCAATATCCCGGGATATTCAGGATATCCTCAGGATGTCCTAGGGATATCCTCAGGATGTCCTAGGGATATCCAGAATGTCCCGTGGATATCCCTGGGATGTCCCATGGATATCCCTTATATCCCGATATCCCATGGACATCCAGAGGATATCCCGAATATCCCGGGATATGCGGGATATCCATACGACGTCCCATGGATATCTTGCATATCCCGAATATCGCGCTGGCATTGCAGGAATATCCCGCATATCCCGGAATATCCCTTCGATGTCTCATGGATATCCCGAATATCCCGTAGGCATTGCTGGAATATCCCGCATATCCCGGAATATCCCTGCGACGTCCCATGGATATCCTGAATATTCAGAATTACTGTGTAATAATCCTGAATCTCAGATATCAAAATATTAGAGGAATATTAAATAAGTGTACGTTTTTTCAATAATGTCTATTTATTGATATATTATATACATATTAGGTAAGTATTTAAATTTATTGCTGTTTGTTCACTGTGAATAGTAAATAAAAATATTGTACTGCGCCGGCGTATGACGTATTTTTGTGAATAATTGGCAACTAACAGTATTAACGCCATCTTGTCACATTCATTTACCCAATATTGCGAAATAATTATTATGAGCAACCATATACATATACAATAGTTTTTTTTTTTTTTTTGTGGCCTTCCACCCGATATCGAGTGATTTTGGCCATTCATCCATATACAAGTGACAGAAGTTAAAAGAAAAATAGTAGAATTATTGAGGAACAAAAATGTAAAAAGTAAATATTGTTACGCGCCTATCCACACACAGTGCAGGAGCAGTCGCGGGTACATCGACAACGAATCGCCACCACGGCCGCCCTACACTCTGCGACGCGATTAGACTGACCACTGCACATTTAAATCTTTAAATTATTTAATTTAATAAAACCGGCCAGTTGTTTAAATATTTTTTGAGAGTTTAATGAAAGAAGATATGAGATGTTGATTGGACGTTCACATCCAACCAGACTATTGTAAAAATCCGTATTAGAAGCGATAGGGCAACCAAAAAAAATATGATCCAACGTTTCGACGTCCAGACCGCATTCGCAGTATGGATCATCGACTATTCCGATTCTGCAAAGATGGGAGGCCACCAGGCAGTGTCCCAGACGCATCCGGCAAATAACCGATATGGTGTTTTTATGGTATCTATACTTAGAAAACCACGGTTTCCCAGGTATTTTTGGTTGAATAGCCTTATATTGTTTACCTTTCTCTGGATTTTCCCAAAGCAGATCCCAAGCCCTGGCTCCTCGAGCCCTTAACACAAGAGAAGTATCACCAACCGAGGAATCAAAAGACCCTGGGACACCACCTTCTGAAACCGCAGTTTTTGCCAGATCGTCAGCTTTTTCATTTCCATGTATACCGTGATGCGATGGAATCCACGCCAACCAAACTTCACACCCTGCAGAGCGGATGGCGAGGATCTCAGTTAGTATTTCAGCTAAAAGTCGGTTCATTGGTTGCCCCCATATGTTTCCAGTAATTGATTTAATCGAACTCAATGAGTCCGATAAAATTAGGGCTTTTTTAATTTTGTTTGAGTGAACTAGTATTAAAGCTTCTTTGATTGCAAACAGTTCCGCGGTAAAAATTGAGGTAGAAGGTGGCAGTTTATACATTAAATTAATATTGAGAGATGGAACATAAATTCCTACACCACATCTAAATCTGGAGAAAACTTTGAACCGTCCGTATAAATTTCTGTGAATTCGCGATATTCTGACTGGAAATTTTGAAACTGTAATCGTGTTATTTTGGTGTTGCCCACAGATTTATTTAATCCTATATTTTCTATTACATATGCCTCCAGAGAGAACGCTTCCAATGGGATTTCATATATTGGAACAGAGACAGATTTTTTTGGAAAATGTGGCAAACTCGAGAGATAAGTAAAACTATTCAATAGATTTGGACAGTCTTCGTCGACCCCCCCGAATGAAGCAGTCCCCGACGCTCTCGCTGACGACAACGACGTAATCGACTCCACCAGAGCGTGGCCGCTAATCGCTTAAGTAAAAAATTATCGGATAGAAATTGTCTCCGAAACTGGAGAGGCATCTCACCCGTCTCCACCTCTCATAGAAGGGTGGCATCCCCACCACACTCTTGTGATTGATCTCAGGGTGTTGATACTTTTTTCACATTTCGAAACAATATAGTCTATGTGGTGTCTCCAAGATAGTTTTTTTATCTAGGATCATCCCCAAAAATTTGACCTCATTTTTTAAAGGAATCGGCGTTCCCTTGATTCGCAACTGGAGGGCAGGAAGTTTACGCTTTTTACTGAAAACAACTGTTTGAGACTTAGTAGGAGAAAGACCTAGACCTACAGATCCTAACCAATCATAAACCGAAGCGAGATTTTGTTCAACAATACGTTTTGCCGTTTCCGGGTTTTTATCACAGCAGTATATAACAATATCATCCGCGTATTGTAAAAATTTACATCCTCCGGAGATAACTGTTGCAAGGCCGCAGCAGTAGATATTGAAAAGAATTGGACTCAATACTGACCCTTGTGGGAGGCCTCTAAACAGGTTCCTAGTATGTATCGTATCGCCTTGAGATATCTGTATGCGTCGTTCAGCAAGAATATTGTGAATAAGGGAAATCAATCTAGAAGGCACCCCAATGTTCATTAAAGCTTCTTTAAGATTCTCCAATCTAACATTATCGTATGCTGAATTTATATCCAAAAACGCCGCTATAAGAGAATGTTTCTTTACGAATGCCGTTCTTATGTCCGTAGTCAATATGCTCAAGTTGTCGAGGCAGGATCGAGCCTTACGAAAACCAAATTGGAATGGGGAGGCCAGACCATTTCTCTCAATATACCAGTCCAAACGATTCTTTATCATATGTTCCAACAATTTTAAGGCACATGATGATAAAGCTATGGGACGGTATGATGATCCCAGAGAAGGATCCTTTCCGTTTTTTAAGATTGGAATAATCTTCTGGATGTGCCATTCTTCAGGCGTTGTACCCGAGGAGAGGCAATAATTGTAAAACGAAAGCAGTTGGGACAGTGCGTTTGGTGGGAGCTGTTTTAGAACCTTGTATGACAGGTTATCTAAGCCGGGAGAAGTATTTTTAACATATTTTAATGGTGTCAAAAGTTCTTGCAAAACGAATGGGGAACCCAACTCAGACAGACCGGGTGATGAGGCAGAAAGAGAAGGAATTGTACGTAATTCGGAAAAATTGGGGGGGGGGGGTAAGGGGGGGCTAGATTGTCGCAAAACTGTTCCAAACATGAGTCCGTTAAACTGTTGAATTTTGGAGGAATGGAGGAAGAACGAAATTTTCGGATAGAAGACCAAACAGTGGACAAAGGGGAATCAGGTGATAACGAATTACAAAAATCCACCCAACCTTTTCTCTTTTTCTTCTTTAGTACTCTTTTAGTTTGTGCCTGTAAGTGCTTTCCTCGGTAACGTTCCTTCTATATTCCCGCATAGCACTCTTTCTTTTCCCTATCATTTCGGAACACTCTGCGTCCCACCAAGGGGGAGACGGTGGATACTGGGTCTGACTCCTATTAGATTTGGGAAGAGATGCTTCCGAAATTGAGTTTTTTATTTTAGATACTAAAGAATTGTATGAAGCGGCACTGTCCGAATGGGATTCTGTCGATAGGTTTTTGAATTTTTCCTTTAATAGTTCAGCACATACATTCCAATCAACGCCCCCGGTGAGACGTTTCTGCCCCGACCCAATATGTGATGAAATAGATTCTGAAGTTGTCAAAATTATTGGGAAATGGTCACTGGACAGTGGATCATCAGTGATCATCCAATTGATAGTGGATGCCAGTGGAGCTGAGGCAATTGATATATCCACCGCACTGGGATTTTGTGATGGAAATGAAAATCTGGTGGGACTACCGTCGTTTAGAACACAGAGATTGTTCGAGTCTATGAATGAGAGGATAGAATTTCCTGCTCGATCTGAGAAGGAGCTACCCCATACCGGTGAGTGAGCGTTGAAGTCACCCAATAATAAATATGGTTTCGGAATATCTTTGACTAGGGAGTTCCAGTAGTTTTCCACAAAAGGTTTTTGGGGAGGAATATATAAAGATAGGATCGTAATGTCCGCTACATTTGCTGCAACTGCTTGAAATACTACATTTTGGGGTAAAGGGATTGGTTTGAAGACAAGGGAGTAGTGGATAAGAAGGGCCGCCCCACCACCTCTAGCTTCAAGGCGATCATCGCGGAGGCAATGAAAAGAGGGAATGTTGAAAGGACATTCCGGAAAAAGCCAAGTTTCATTAAGCGCAATTAAGTTTATGTGATATTTGTTTATAAGATCTATCAGGTCACTCTTACTTGAGTGAACACTACGGCAATTCCATTGTAAAATTCTCAAAGGCTGTTTATTTTTTGGTCTAGAGTACATTATAATTATTAAAGTATTTTAACAAGATGGTTCTCACAATGTTCGAGCTAATTACTCGTAGACTGTAAGCACTCATCAAAACTTGTAGAGGAACTTGACATCATATTAAGAAGAGCCGATATTACAGATACCACAGAAGGAGGAAGGTTATTGTTACGATCAGTTATGACCAGAGCAAGAAGATGTAGAGCATAGCCAATAGTTAGTTCATTGTCTTGAGAGGAGACTGGGGATTGGACTTGTCTTGACTTGAAGTTGTCGTGGAAATGACCGGATTGGGAGTCTGTGAATCGCGGGCTTGAAGACCGCTAGAGGGACTATTAATTAGATGGTCATTATTGTATGATAAAAGTGATTGCAGTTCATTATGGTAATGCGGACGTTGAGGGAATTTATGTGCTGTTGATTTACTTAAATTTTTGGGGCTAAATTTTGTTATTTTGGAATTTTGTTGGGATTTGTTGGGTTTTGCTGGATTGGAATCAATTAAATTTGGGCTGGAATACTCTGGAACTGAACTTATTTTCGAGGACTGAGAACTATTTTTCGGGGCAAGAGAAACTTTATCTGCATAACTGCTGTTTGGAGGATGTAGTTCGGAAGCTTCTTTATATGACATGTTTTGGTAAGCCATATCTTGTTTTGTCAATCTCTGTCTTCCATACTCTGGACAACTGAAGCTTTTAGACATATGATTGCCTTTACAATTAACGCATTTATATTCCGTTAAAGTGCACTCTGCTCCTGGATGGTTGTCGGAACAGCGGTAACAGCGCGGTGAAGACCGACACTGTTTCTTTGAGTGCCCAAAACGTGAACAATTGAAACAAAGGATTGTTGAAGAGATAAATTGTTCCACGGGAATAGAAATATGGAACAGGTTGATTTTCTGCGGCAGAATTTGGCCTTCAAATGTTAAGAGGACTGATCGACTAGGCTTCCATACGATATCGCCATTGGTGGTGTCTTTGTAACTGAGACGTTTCGCTCCAACGCTCCCTTGCACATGTTCATCGGAACCTGTACGTACTCCATAATTTCAGTGATTGGGATGTCTACGTCAATACCTCTCACTATTCCAATCTTAGACAGTTTGAAACTGGGAATAAAAGCTTTGAGGTCATTGTTTTTTATAAAATCAGAGGAGATGAAATCGTTAGCCGAAGAAGCTGAGTGGAAAGAAATTGACACTTTGAATCTACCTTCAGATTTAATACTGCCCGACACGACGTTGGGAATCCTGCTTTTAAAAACAAGAGTACCGAAAGCCATGGGGCGAATAGGGGAATCGTTTTTCCCGGTAACGAAAACAACGAAAGGCCCAGGGGAAGTCTCTTTATAAAAAAGAGAAGGTAATATGCTTGTAATTACTTGAGAAGGTTGGTTTTCAGGAATAATTGGCAGAGGAGTGACAGGTTGACAAGAATCAGATAGGATAGGAGATAACGGTTGGGATTGTAGAAGTTGGGAAGGTGGTTGTGAATGGGTCGATGGTTGAGGAGGTTTGAAGGGAGGAAAGATGGATGTGGTTGGAGTGTTATTTTGGAAGGAGGTAACGGTGGAAAATCCACGCTACCTGATCTCTTCCGATCCCGGGCTCGTGCCCGGGATCGGTTCCATGATAAAACGTAAGGTTACTGTTTAAGACAAAATATTGAAAATGCAGTATAAGCTAAATAAGAAGAAAAAAGGATTAGTAAATAAAAAAAAGGAGAAAAAAAAAATATACAGTGGGCAAATCTTCAGCTCGGACCCTGTAGAAGAAATGTTATGACACAGCGGCCGCGTTCATTTGTAACAATAATAAAACAATACGAAATACTTATTTTAAAGAAACAAAATATTTAGTTTTTTCCACAATTTTATTCAGCTAACCGGTTTTCGAAGACCGTACGTCTTCTTCGTCAGGCTAGTAGATGTTAACTTACCGTACGTCTTCTTCGTCAGGCTAGTAGATGTTAACTTACCGTACGTCTTCTTCGTCAGGCTAGTAGATGGTTAACATCTACTAGCCTGACGAAGAAGACGTACGGTCTTCGAAAACCGGTTAGCTGAATAAAATTGTGGAAAAAACTAAATATTTTGTTTCTTTAAAATAAGTTCGAAGTATGTTCCACCAAGTAGCCACAGTCGAAAAGATAAATTATCTTAATACGAAATACTATTACGAAAATTAAACCTAAAAACTAACTACGATCACATCCTTTAAGGGGAAGTGACTCAAAAACTAAAGTAAATAATATAAATCAAATAATGTATAAACAAATAATGCTACTAAACAAGTAATAAAAATGGTTTTGATAGACTTATCGACAGAGCGTTGCTCCAGACACGACAACACTCTCCGGGCGTCCACAAGAGAAAAAAACATATACAATAGTAACTAACGCAATATTGCCAGGTTTACATAAGACATTTTACTACGCGCTTTACTCTATAATTTTATTCCTGGCTTAACGACGAAAATATGACTGTTATATTATCCATGTTTACAATGTTAGCTTGTAACACGCGTACGTGATTGATTTTAATGAAAAAAGAGACTTTATTGTCAAATTCCTACATTTGAAAAAGAATATATGACACAAAGTATACTCAAAGTGTACCTAATGACCTTTTTTGGGCTCAACTAAAGTGAAAACAAACGCACTTTCGAAATCTTTCACATAAAGCAAGCTTGTGAAGTGGCATCGCATCGGCCCTGAAATTTCTGATAATCTGAATCTGATTACTTTTTAATTTTTTAAATAAGATGTTTTCCTTATGTAATCAATTGTTACCCACCCTAGTGTACATACGTACGAAAGCCATCGACTGATCCCGCTGGTCTACCAACCACTTTCAAACTTTATTGTTGTGGAAAATTATATAAAAAATATATATATATAAAAAAATTGATATCGAATCAATTTTCAACCAAAAATCCAACAAAAGTTGATAGGTAATAATATTTTCTTTTTTCAGAGAAATATCATTATCTAACAAAAAATGTAATAGTTTTATTAAAATAAAAAAAATAATATAATTAAGGGCGCACATAATGCGAATGAGTAGTGCCAACATTATTATTTTTACAAAATTTCTCCACTGAAGATGGTCGCTAAGTCGGCCGAAAATATATTACGGATTAAAAATATTATCAAAATTCTACAACATTCGTTTTTTTTTATTTTAATTAATTTGGGACTAGTGTAAACACACCAGCGTAAGGAAATGTTGCATAGGAACCAACCTATGTATATTGAAGATAGAGAAAGCAATTACTGTTTGTTGAAAACGACCAAATGGTCTGCCAAATTCAGCCACCTACTGGAAAGGAACAATACAATAAGATGAACATGAACACTGTCTGTATCAATAAATGATAACTTTTTTCGAGTGCGTTTCTTTCAACTTCCATTTCATTGAATATCTTGACATCCCTGCGACGTCCTGCACATCTCGGGATATGCAGGATATCCCTGGGACATCCAGAGGATATCCCTAATATCCCGGGATATGCGGGATATCCCACGGACATCCAGAGGATATCCCGAATATCCCGGGATATGCGGGATATCCCATGGACATCCAAAGGATATCCCGAATATCCCGGGATATGCGGGATATCCCAGGCATGTCCCAGGGATATCCCGGGATATCCCGAGACATTTGGATATGATATCCCATGGATATCCCAGGGATATCCCGAATATCACGGGACATTCGGGACATCCCTGGGATATCCATGTGCTGTTTGGGAACCTTAGCACAATTTTGCAGCGGTAATTTAGCGATTAGATCCTTTGAGCCACTGGCGAACTTTACTAGCTCGAAGTTTCCTGAAGCGAAAAAAGATATCAATTCGTTAATCAGCTTCGCAGCCTCTCGATCCCCGGGGCTGGCGTGAACTGATTTGACTAAATCGTCCATATAGAAATCCGAAGTTGCGGTTTTAGCGGCATTTGGAAAGGATTGCACCTCATCTTCTGCAAGCTTGCGTATTGTAAGCATCGCTAAGTAAGGATTTGCCTTTAAACCAAATGGAACACATTTAAATTGAAAAATGCGAACATTTTCTTCATCATTGAAGCGGTATAAAATCTTTAGGTATTTTTGATGTTCTTCGGTTACACCAATTCTTAAATACATTTGTTTAATATCTGCTGTAAT
>OY756432.1:31007256-31012031 GCA_963576905.1 Mystacides longicornis
TTAGGTTAGGTTAGGTTAGGTTAGGTTAGGTTAGGTTAGGTTAGGTTAGGTTAGGTTAGGTTAGGTTAGGTTAGGTTAGGTTAGGTTAGGTTAGGTTAGGTTAGGTTAGGTTAGGTTAGGTTAGGTTAGGTTAGGTTAGGTTAGGTTAGGTTAGGTTAGGTTAGGTTAGGTTAGGTTAGGTTAGGTTAGGTTAGGTTAGGTTAGGTTAGGTTAGGTTAGGTTAGGTTAGGTTAGGTTAGGTTAGGTTAGGTTAGGTTAGGTTAGGTTAGGTTAGGTTAGGTTAGGTTAGGTTAGGTTAGGTTAGGTTAGGTTAGGTTAGGTTAGGTTAGGTTAGGTTAGGTTAGGTTAGGTTAGGTTAGGTTAGGTTAGGTTAGGTTAGGTTAGGTTAGGTTAGGTTAGGTTAGGTTAGGTTAGGTTAGGTTAGGTTAGGTTAGGTTAGGTTAGGTTAGGTTAGGTTAGGTTAGGTTAGGTTAGGTTAGGTTAGGTTAGGTTAGGTTAGGTTAGGTTAGGTTAGGTTAGGTTAGGTTAGGTTAGGTTAGGTTAGGTTAGGTTAGGTTAGGTTAGGTTAGGTTAGGTTAGGTTAGGTTAGGTTAGAGTTAGGTTAGGTTAGGTTAGGTTAGGTTAGGTTAGGTTAGGTTAGGTTAGGTTAGGTTAGGTTAGGTTAGGTTAGGTTAGGTTAGGTTAGGTTAGGTTAGGTTAGGTTAGGTTAGGTTAGGTTAGGTTAGGTTAGGTTAGGTTAGGTTAGGTTAGGTTAGGTTAGGTTAGGTTAGGTTAGGTTAGGTTAGGTTAGGTTAGGTTAGGTTAGGTTAGGTTAGGTTAGGTTAGGTTAGGTTAGGTTAGGTTAGGTTAGGTTAGGTTAGGTTAGGTTAGGTTAGGTTAGGTTAGGTTAGGTTAGGTTAGGTTAGGTTAGGTTAGGTTAGGTTAGGTTAGGTTAGGTTAGGTTAGGTTAGGTTAGGTTAGGTTAGGTTAGGTTAGGTTAGGTTAGGTTAGGTTAGGTTAGGTTAGGTTAGGTTAGGTTAGGTTAGGTTAGGTTAGGTTAGGTTAGGTTAGGTTAGGTTAGGTTAGGTTAGGTTAGGTTAGGTTAGGTTAGGTTAGGTTAGGTTAGGTTAGGTTAGGTTAGGTTAGGTTAGGTTAGGTTAGGTTAGGTTAGGTTAGGTTAGGTTAGGTTAGGTTAGGTTAGGTTAGGTTAGGTTAGGTTAGGTTAGGTTAGGTTAGGTTAGGTTAGGTTAGGTTAGGTTAGGTTAGGTTAGGTTAGGTTAGGTTAGGTTAGGTTAGGTTAGGTTAGGTTAGGTTAGGTTAGGTTAGGTTAGGTTAGGTTAGGTTAGGTTAGGTTAGGTTAGGTTAGGTTAGGTTAGGTTAGGTTAGGTTAGGTTAGGTTAGGTTAGGTTAGGTTAGGTTAGGTTAGGTTAGGTTAGGTTAGGTTAGGTTAGGTTAGGTTAGGTTAGGTTAGGTTAGGTTAGGTTAGGTTAGGTTAGGTTAGGTTAGGTTAGGTTAGGTTAGGTTAGGTTAGGTTAGGTTAGGTTAGGTTAGGTTAGGTTAGGTTAGGTTAGGTTAGGTTAGGTTAGGTTAGGTTAGGTTAGGTTAGGTTAGGTTAGGTTAGGTTAGGTTAGGTTAGGTTAGGTTAGGTTAGGTTAGGTTAGGTTAGGTTAGGTTAGGTTAGGTTAGGTTAGGTTAGGTTAGGTTAGGTTAGGTTAGGTTAGGTTAGGTTAGGTTAGGTTAGGTTAGGTTAGGTTAGGTTAGGTTAGGTTAGGTTAGGTTAGGTTAGGTTAGGTTAGGTTAGGTTAGGTTAGGTTAGGTTAGGTTAGGTTAGGTTAGGTTAGGTTAGGTTAGGTTAGGTTAGGTTAGGTTAGGTTAGGTTAGGTTAGGTTAGGTTAGGTTAGGTTAGGTTAGGTTAGGTTAGGTTAGGTTAGGTTAGGTTAGGTTAGGTTAGGTTAGGTTAGGTTAGGTTAGGTTAGGTTAGGTTAGGTTAGGTTAGGTTAGGTTAGGTTAGGTTAGGTTAGGTTAGGTTAGGTTAGGTTAGGTTAGGTTAGGTTAGGTTAGGTTAGGTTAGGTTAGGTTAGGTTAGGTTAGGTTAGGTTAGGTTAGGTTAGGTTAGGTTAGGTTAGGTTAGGTTAGGTTAGGTTAGGTTAGGTTAGGTTAGGTTAGGTTAGGTTAGGTTAGGTTAGGTTAGGTTAGGTTAGGTTAGGTTAGGTTAGGTTAGGTTAGGTTAGGTTAGGTTAGGTTAGGTTAGGTTAGGTTAGGTTAGGTTAGGTTAGGTTAGGTTAGGTTAGGTTAGGTTAGGTTAGGTTAGGTTAGGTTAGGTTAGGTTAGGTTAGGTTAGGTTAGGTTAGGTTAGGTTAGGTTAGGTTAGGTTAGGTTAGGTTAGGTTAGGTTAGGTTAGGTTAGGTTAGGTTAGGTTAGGTTAGGTTAGGTTAGGTTAGGTTAGGTTAGGTTAGGTTAGGTTAGGTTAGGTTAGGTTAGGTTAGGTTAGGTTAGGTTAGGTTAGGTTAGGTTAGGTTAGGTTAGGTTAGGTTAGGTTAGGTTAGGTTAGGTTAGGTTAGGTTAGGTTAGGTTAGGTTAGGTTAGGTTAGGTTAGGTTAGGTTAGGTTAGGTTAGGTTAGGTTAGGTTAGGTTAGGTTAGGTTAGGTTAGGTTAGGTTAGGTTAGGTTAGGTTAGGTTAGGTTAGGTTAGGTTAGGTTAGGTTAGGTTAGGTTAGGTTAGGTTAGGTTAGGTTAGGTTAGGTTAGGTTAGGTTAGGTTAGGTTAGGTTAGGTTAGGTTAGGTTAGGTTAGGTTAGGTTAGGTTAGGTTAGGTTAGGTTAGGTTAGGTTAGGTTAGGTTAGGTTAGGTTAGGTTAGGTTAGGTTAGGTTAGGTTAGGTTAGGTTAGGTTAGGTTAGGTTAGGTTAGGTTAGGTTAGGTTAGGTTAGGTTAGGTTAGGTTAGGTTAGGTTAGGTTAGGTTAGGTTAGGTTAGGTTAGGTTAGGTTAGGTTAGGTTAGGTTAGGTTAGGTTAGGTTAGGTTAGGTTAGGTTAGGTTAGGTTAGGTTAGGTTAGGTTAGGTTAGGTTAGGTTAGGTTAGGTTAGGTTAGGTTAGGTTAGGTTAGGTTAGGTTAGGTTAGGTTAGGTTAGGTTAGGTTAGGTTAGGTTAGGTTAGGTTAGGTTAGGTTAGGTTAGGTTAGGTTAGGTTAGGTTAGGTTAGGTTAGGTTAGGTTAGGTTAGGTTAGGTTAGGTTAGGTTAGGTTAGGTTAGGTTAGGTTAGGTTAGGTTAGGTTAGGTTAGGTTAGGTTAGGTTAGGTTAGGTTAGGTTAGGTTAGGTTAGGTTAGGTTAGGTTAGGTTAGGTTAGGTTAGGTTAGGTTAGGTTAGGTTAGGTTAGGTTAGGTTAGGTTAGGTTAGGTTAGGTTAGGTTAGGTTAGGTTAGGTTAGGTTAGGTTAGGTTAGGTTAGGTTAGGTTAGGTTAGGTTAGGTTAGGTTAGGTTAGGTTAGGTTAGGTTAGGTTAGGTTAGGTTAGGTTAGGTTAGGTTAGGTTAGGTTAGGTTAGGTTAGGTTAGGTTAGGTTAGGTTAGGTTAGGTTAGGTTAGGTTAGGTTAGGTTAGGTTAGGTTAGGTTAGGTTAGGTTAGGTTAGGTTAGGTTAGGTTAGGTTAGGTTAGGTTAGGTTAGGTTAGGTTAGGTTAGGTTAGGTTAGGTTAGGTTAGGTTAGGTTAGGTTAGGTTAGGTTAGGTTAGGTTAGGTTAGGTTAGGTTAGGTTAGGTTAGGTTAGGTTAGGTTAGGTTAGGTTAGGTTAGGTTAGGTTAGGTTAGGTTAGGTTAGGTTAGGTTAGGTTAGGTTAGGTTAGGTTAGGTTAGGTTAGGTTAGGTTAGGTTAGGTTAGGTTAGGTTAGGTTAGGTTAGGTTAGGTTAGGTTAGGTTAGGTTAGGTTAGGTTAGGTTAGGTTAGGTTAGGTTAGGTTAGGTTAGGTTAGGTTAGGTTAGGTTAGGTTAGGTTAGGTTAGGTTAGGTTAGGTTAGGTTAGGTTAGGTTAGGTTAGGTTAGGTTAGGTTAGGTTAGGTTAGGTTAGGTTAGGTTAGGTTAGGTTAGGTTAGGTTAGGTTAGGTTAGGTTAGGTTAGGTTAGGTTAGGTTAGGTTAGGTTAGGTTAGGTTAGGTTAGGTTAGGTTAGGTTAGGTTAGGTTAGGTTAGGTTAGGTTAGGTTAGGTTAGGTTAGGTTAGGTTAGGTTAGGTTAGGTTAGGTTAGGTTAGGTTAGGTTAGGTTAGGTTAGGTTAGGTTAGGTTAGGTTAGGTTAGGTTAGGTTAGGTTAGGTTAGGTTAGGTTAGGTTAGGTTAGGTTAGGTTAGGTTAGGTTAGGTTAGGTTAGGTTAGGTTAGGTTAGGTTAGGTTAGGTTAGGTTAGGTTAGGTTAGGTTAGGTTAGGTTAGGTTAGGTTAGGTTAGGTTAGGTTAGGTTAGGTTAGGTTAGGTTAGGTTAGGTTAGGTTAGGTTAGGTTAGGTTAGGTTAGGTTAGGTTAGGTTAGGTTAGGTTAGGTTAGGTTAGGTTAGGTTAGGTTAGGTTAGGTTAGGTTAGGTTAGGTTAGGTTAGGTTAGGTTAGGTTAGGTTAGGTTAGGTTAGGTTAGGTTAGGTTAGGTTAGGTTAGGTTAGGTTAGGTTAGGTTAGGTTAGGTTAGGTTAGGTTAGGTTAGGTTAGGTTAGGTTAGGTTAGGTTAGGTTAGGTTAGGTTAGGTTAGGTTAGGTTAGGTTAGGTTAGGTTAGGTTAGGTTAGGTTAGGTTAGGTTAGGTTAGGTTAGGTTAGGTTAGGTTAGGTTAGGTTAG
>OY756433.1:12500-155000 GCA_963576905.1 Mystacides longicornis
CCTTTCCCTCTTCTCTTTTTTAACTCGATCATTTAGTAATAGATAAATAAATAAAAACATAATATAGATAAATAAAAAAAAATATTGTCATCATAATAAAATGTTGAATACTCTCATTGGCGCTGTGAAGTTTTAATTCATTGTATATCAAATATAAATTATAATTGTTAAAGCTGTTCACAATAAAGGAAAAAAAAGATGTTTCTTATTATAATAATGAATTTTGATGCGAATATAATTCAGCACTGTTTAGGAAGAGAAAGCAAATAAAGCAGTAACGTGTGAGCGAAGCCACGGGTAACAACAAAATAAAGTTGTAAAAATATTTTAATCTAGAAGTTACTATAACAAATAGCCTAAATGCACGAACTTGTTGTCAAATAATATTTTTCTATATAGCATTTACCCGAGCCTACGGAGTGGCTGTGGAAGACCAAATACTGACCTCCAAGGTCCCCAGCCTCTAACGCGGTGGTCTGTGCATTTGAGATTATTAGAGACTAGCTAGTTACCCGTGGCTTCGCTCACGTGCTTTTCTCTCTTCCTAAACTGGGGGTACGCTGACACCTACATTCACTGTGTATCAGCATTCTTCTAATTCGTCAAAGAAGATAACTCTTGTATGTATCGTGAGTAAACCAACGAAGAGGCGGTTCGTTGATATATCTGCATAATATGCACTGTGCTCCCTGTCAAAAATACATTATTAATTCGTTTTATTTAAAATAAAACGAATGAATAATGGGGGTCAGAAAACAATCAGGAAATATCACCAGGGAAGAGGGGGGCCTTTTTGGAAAATCACGTGCATATATCCTTTTTTTCAATGTAGGTACCATCAATATAGGCAAACTTATAGCACACCAATAATAGCCGTATGTAAATTACAGTTTGGGAAAAAGTCGAACCTATTCATAAAGAAAATTTAATGATGTCATAAGTAGTTAGGTACCTATCTACCCAGCCAACTCCCGATTACACAACAGAACAGTGTCCTTGTTGGCTTTCACGGCCATGAGGCGTGCTCCTGTTGCTATAAAAATAACACCGAGGTACGTATGTAGGTACATGAGGATAAAGAAATACTTGTGATCAATTAATACAGTTAGGTATTTAAGCCTAGTTCACAGTAGCGTAGTTTACGTTGGTTGAGTGTTTTAGTCGAGTGACGAATAATTTAGTAGGGGAGAGTGTGGAGGTATGGGACGCAGGAGGTAATAGACAGTACTCGTACAATATTTATTTGTCGCAGTTATATATTCATATACTTGTCAAAAGATGTATATAGAGGTACGTTTAGTAAAAAATCATTGATGACATAAAAAGTAATAGTATACCTATTACAACCCATCCTTTTGAGGGAAAGTAAACCAAAGGTAAGATTTTTTTTATGTTTTATTCCTAAACCTGCGATAATTATTCGTCATATTAACGCATTGTTTTAACATAACTTAAAACTTATTGTTTTAAATTATGTCATTTACCATTTTTTTGTTCATGGTGGAGGTTTCGGACAGTGCATTGAGTGAGGTATTGGACATACCCCATACCTCCTGTATGTGAATATTTTTGCACAATTAGTTATTTTTTATCAAATCAATGAAATATTGAAGCTGTAATGTATTTTTTGTAGATGCCGAGATTAAGGATAAAAAAAATATGAATTAAATAAGGATTTTATACGAAAATTCGCCAGGCTGTTCAATTACAAAATAATGAAGTACTGGTATTGCCACCACCTCGAAAACATGGCGGTGCAAAAACAATGCAAGAAGTTTTTGCATTCGAAATAAAATTTGATCGTTTTAGCGAAATTAATTAAATAAGTTAAAAAAAATTTGCATGTCCCATTCCTCCCATATTTTTCCAAAATTTAATTTTAAATAAATTTGTCCCATACATCCCCACTCTCCCCTACTAAGGGTTGTGTGATCAATAAAAAATTGCCGAGTAGATTAGCTGGCAGAAGAGTTGTCATCTGATAGGAAATTGCGACGTGCGTCCAGGAGTGCGGGCGAAACTTAAAATGTCCGGGTCATGACTTTTCCCAATGATCTTTTTTTAGTTTAATTGTACCTTCCAGGCCACAAAATTTTCGGAACGATCTTTTTTAGCGTACTTTCACCTTTCCGGATACCAAATTTTTGGATTAACATTTTTAGGTTTGTGTTCGGGTCAAACATTATACAAGGGTAGCAACACTGGCCGGTAGGTTAGTCGGGTCGATGAATTTTTTAATGAACTGTACATATTAGAATAGAGTGTGAAAGATTTTTGGTCAAGCAGCGTGTAATTTACTAATTTAGATACTGAAGTACACGCTACTCGACCAAGTGTGAACCAAGCTTTAGTAAATTCTTTAGGAAAGTTAATTTCTTTCGCACTACATTGACGAAATCTACGGAGGTTGCTAGTGGTTTCAAAACAATTATTTACGATCTATCCTAAAATCATGTGAGTATTTTGTAGATGATTTTAAAATGTCATAGTTATCAAATTGGCTACATTTTATTTTCAAATTCAAAATAATCTACTTTTTTCAACATATACTTACCTACTATTCATGGATTACGCAATATATTAAAACCAAGATTACCTAAGTATATAGTTTTTTTTTAATAATAAGCTAGTTTTTTTTACGAAACGTCTTTCTTTTTTTGACTAAAATGGCTTCAAATATAGACAGATCAAGACATAAAGAATTGTAGTACAATCCAGATTCTTACCGTGTACCTACCTACTTACCGTAAAAAATAATATTTTGATGAACAGTTATAACAAAAAAAATGTGTGTACACACCTAAGGAAATGCCGCATAATAAAAAAAAATACTTGCGGCAGCTATTTTGAGACCTTTACGTTCTTATATTATATTATTACAAGAGCTCTCCATTGCGCTCGATCTTGCGCAACGTTAATGACCTCCTCCCACACCATGTCCAGATTCCACAGCTCTGCTTCGAAGGAGCGGAACACAGTATGAGAGGGTCTTCCTCGTCCCCGGGACCCTGATGGGAGGAAGAACAGCGCTCTCCTCGGCCAACTGTCATTCGGTCCAACACATGTCTCAGCCAAGTCCATCTCCTCCACATAATAGTATAGGTGATGGGCTCACGCTGGGTGCGCCGGCGTATAGCGTCGTTCGTGATGCGGTGGTACCATCTTATACCCAAAATTCTCCTGAGGCACTTCGTTTCGAATGCAGATACTTTTTGTGCCTGGGCCGGAGTCAGGAGAATGGGCAACACACACGCATCAAACAGTTTACATTTCGTCTCGACACTAAACGCCGACGCCTTCCATATCTTGGTCATGTTGTTGAAGGCGCCACTTGCCATACCGATACGTATCGGGAGCTCAGCCCCGAGGTCACCAGTGGTGGTAATGGTTGCTCCCAGGTACTTAAATTTATTTATTTATTTATTTTAATCTGTTAAATATCAGTGCAATAGACTTAACAGCTTCAAAAAGCCTTTGCGTCTATTACACTTACAAGAAAAACATTACGTCTATTACACTTATGTGGTGCAAATAGTGTTCTTAAATCAAAAGATCGAATAATTCGATCATTTTAGTATGAAATTTTTTCGAAACTCTTTCGATGATCGTTTCGATATTCGATCATCGAAAAATTATAGATACTTGGGCTACAGATGTCTTTTCATTTAATAATCAAAAGTAGCAATACGATCCCACCTTGGGCTCAGTGTTACGCATTTGCCTCCTTTTCTCATTGTATCTTTATGCGTAGGTACCTACAATGACTTGCTAGGGATTACGGGCTCGAGCCCGGTAGATGTTCAGTATGTCGAAAAATCCCTTGATATGATTAACCGGATCCGTTAATTAGTGCCGGATCCGATATGAGCATTTTGATGCCGGATCCGGTTTTCCGGATTGCAATCCCTAATCGTGTCTCATTTCCAAGACAGTCTGATAAGTCTGAATAATTCTTGTTTTCTAATTTACAATCTAAAATGTCCATTAAAAAATGACTTATTTAAAAAAAATGTGCTTCTAATACAAATAGGTAGAATCAGCCCGCGAACTTAAAAATCACCATATTTTGCTAACTTGACTAACATTTTCCTATATTTTATAGCTCTGCACTCGTTCATTGTCCTATTACAATCTCAAAAAATAAATCGAATAACTTTTAAATGACTTTATTTGTAATCAATTTTATATTGCTGTATATGAATAAAAAAAGTTTAAGTCTCGAAAAACAATGAAATTAGTGATCTTTAAAATGGATTACAGGATGATCGAAAAACTAGGAAAAAATAACAGAGGTCCAGTAGAAAGTTATAATTATTATTAACTTTAAAACACAATTTCATATAGGTACCTATTTATTTATTAATTAAAAAATTTACCTTTTTCATGGGTAAAAAATCGCATTAATTTAAGAGAAAGTATTCACAAATTGATCTGATTTATGCACTTTAAAATAAAATATCTTTACGCAGAGTTCACAAATTGTTTGACCTTGATACACATTTCGTGCCGTCAGAAATAATCGTAGGTATAGATAGGTACCTATGTGTTGCAAGGCATTATCATCTCATGTATAAAAGTGAAACCCTATTTTTTGTGGTCTATGAATCACAAATCGATATCGCCTATTCTTTATTTGTCGTGTTTGCTTTTGTTAGAAGGTTCTTATCAAAGAAAAAAGTTGCATGGAATAAAAATAAAACTTAAAGCAGGCAACTTTCTCAGAAATTTCATAATACATTTTTTCGAATTTTGAAATTAAATCAGGCGTTTGACAGTAATCAGTTCAATTGTTTGAAAGTTGGTGCGTTTGACAGAATGCGGATACATAATATAATATGATTTAAAACAGATGCATCGGTTGGAATAACTGTAATTAAAAGGTAATTTATTTATAATTATACAAATAAAAAATCAATATTCATAGTAAGGACCACGTTTGTCGAGTAGGCTACTTTCTGGTAAGGCCATTCGTGTTAAATAAAATGAAACCTCGAATATAATATTATTTATTTCAAGGCGGGACGATTCAACGGGTCCCCTAGTAAAACAATACATACTAAACACGTGGAGTGTTGACGATAGTCGGGATAGGTACCTACCTACCTATGTTCTAAAGCTGCGGCAGTCGGCTATTATTGTACTTCATCTATAGGCAAGTATTTATATTAATATTCTCACTGCACGCGTTCGTAACATTCGAAACTTTAAAAACCCTTCTTCTTCTCTCAAACTGAATCATTGAGGCTTAAAATTCGTATTTTATTTATATTTTAAAGGAAGAATCTTTTAGTAAATTTACAGCTTTATAACTTCACTAGTTACATGTAAAAATGAGATCCAACTGTCGATGGCCTGAGTCGGTATGTTTATTGTATGAAACGATGTCGTCAATAAATTAAATTTTTACAAAAATTGTTAAGAAAAGTTTGAGATGTACTGCTATGATGTATATATTTTTTATAGGAAAATCAATTATCTAGTTGGAAGGTTTCGGCGTTTATCGATATTTTTATAAAATTCTGAAATATATGCACTGAAACTCGTAAATTTGTCATAAAAAAAATATTTTTCTTTATAAAAAAAGTTTGAGAAATCCTGGAACTTTTTCATTAAATTATATTTTATATATTGTATTTTTCTATATACATACACATTTATAGGGTTCTAGATTTTATGGTTTTCGAGATATATGAAAAAAATTAATAAAAATTCAAAGGTTGATTACCCCTGACTAAAAAAAAAATCAAAATTCTGAGTATACAAATTTTGTAGGCTTAAAGTATACAATATTTTCTGAAGTTTTAGAATCTGTGCATCAAGCGAATCAAAAGTTATTAAGAGGGGACGGACACACACACACGTTTGAAATGTGCCCCTCACCCCCTCCCCTCTAATTAATGATATCTTTTGAAAACAAAATAGTATAATTTGACTCTTTCTGTAGAAATCATTTTTTTGAAATTTTAATAAAGCCAGTTTTAAACTTTTTAGGAGGCACTTAAAAACCATCCCTTTTTATATGTGCCCTTTTTCGTCCCTTTTAGTGAAAATTTGGAAAAACTGTCCAAGAAAACTACTACTCATTTCTATAGGAAAATTCATATGCCAAATCTCAAGTTCGTACCATGTCTAGTTTCCGAGATATTCGCATACTTTGAAAAACATTCAACCCTATTTTTCACCCCCTTTCCTTTCTTAGTGGAAGGTTTTCTATTGAAACCTATCTGATTTCCAAATTTCACTTCTCTACCATTAGCCGTTTGGGCTGTGCGTTGATGAGTGAGTATGTCAGTCAGTCAATCAGTCAGTCAGTCAGGCACTTTCCTTTATTATTATAGATATTGTAACAATATTAAATTTTTTCGCAGCTCCCGCATGTGGAGCCCTCTGTTCGGTGGTCTCAATCCACCACCTGAAGATATCTTGTTAGATCACTCATAGTATCGAACGGCAGTGATTGTGATATCATACAGTGTTGAATAATATGTAAGTACCTAACATGTATGGGAACACGAGGCATCGAATAAAGAGACGACCGCGGAGCATGCACGCCACTATGGTGCACCACACATGACCGCGGGCCGTCGGGTCTCTGTGGGCCTCGCCTCGTGTCCCCATGCCTGACGATTAGGTACATTCACATCGATATGTACGTATATGAAATTGTATTATGGTTGTTTCTCCCACCTCGGACAAACAATAAAGGATTATTTCTCCCTTGTGCCGAGGGGGGGGTCAACAACATATATATACCTACAACACTGTACTTAGATATCTGTAGTTATAATCTTTGAGAGGAGGTACCTACCTATGAGCTTTTCTAAGAGAAAGCCCGCCAGTTGATGAGACACTGGCGGGACTAAGCATGCTGTGACTGTGGTTACGCCATGAGATGGCTGAGCGACCCAGTACATGCTCCACCTGGAAGGTGATGTGAAGTAGGTACCTACATTCTGTAGGTACTAAATAAAGCCTGCCCGTCAATGAGACACTGGCAAGGCTGGGCGTGCTGTGGTTAGGCCATGAGACGGCCAAGCAACCCAGCACAGACCCCTTGAAAGGCACGGCAGGGATCAGACCCTGGTGATGCTGAATCTAGAGCGACAGTGGCCATGAGTGGCAGCACGGCTCGTATGATAGTAGTGTAGGTGTCATATCTACCTGCTGGTAAGTATGTACAATGATATGTAATTGAAATGCACCTACATTATATTGTACAATATTGAGGTACAATAAATGTTGCCATTGCTTGAGGTTGTGTATGATGTTTTTTTTTTTTTTATGCCATTTTGTATGATATATTTTTGTATTTTGATTATTAATTAATTTCTTGCATCGAAATTTGAAATATTATGTAAAGTATCATGTCTAGCTGTAAGTTGATTTTGTATCTTAAAATTGTTATAGGTCTTATTAAGACCGTAAACTTAATTAATAAATAAATAAATAAATAAATAAATAAATATATAATCAGTAAATTTGTGTAGCTCTATGTCGAGGTGCGCTGAGCTGGTGGTTATGGTTTGGGCGGGAAAAGAGTTTTGGCGGGAAAGTAACTCGCGAGCTTACTTGCGCTGCCAATTCCCCGTAGCGCAAACGGGATGTACTCTGAACCATTTTCCACTAGCGTGCGGTATTGTATAGCCGCAAGCGCACTTCGACTAGAATTTAAGAGGACCATATTTACGTAATAAAATATCTTTTTCTTCGTATACATTTGGTGTTTAATTCTACCTAGTTGCCTGCCTGCCTGCCTACCTGCCTTTCTGCCTGATCTGACCTGGACCTGGAACCCCTTCGCTGACCTGTGTGACCCCTCTGACTGGACGACGACCGATACCATTGGACCGAGGCTATTCTACGTACGCACCGACGTCTGAAGCTTTAAGTGATCTGAGTAGATTCCTGGTGTACGAGGCTAACCAGCTCTGATCTCTGTCTGGGGACTCTACAAGCCAGGGGACGAAAAGCGCAGCTGACGACCGACGTGTGAGACGAATAGTTTCGTCGTGGGCGCAGGGCGAAGAAGCAGACGTGCGAGCAGACGGGCGCAGAGGAAGACGCGGACATCGTAACGAGCACTGGGTGCTCTACCTGCGGCTGTAATAACCCTTTTGATTACAGTCCCTTGTGCTACGGCACGCTACGCTGTGCGGTACAGTCATCATCAGTCTTATGGCTAGGTGTGTGTGGCCTAGACCATAAGATTATGGCTCAGGATCTGGTCTGGACCATAAGTGGGTATGTGAGAAATAGGATATTATAGAGATTTCTTCAGGTAAATAAATAGCAAGAAAGATGTGAGAAGGCTGTGAGCTTATTTAGGCAACTCTCTTATGAGCTGTGGCTAAGTGGGATGAGAGATTTATAGAATTCCAATATTGTAAGTACTCACCAGATTATAATTTATAGAGAAGGAAGGTTTTCTTAATCACTACTAGAATAAAAACTCTGACTTTAAATTAAAACAATTATAATTATACTTTTAACAATACACATACATTCTCCCATCAAGGCCCCCCGCACACCGCATGCCAGCCCGGAGGAGACAAATCTGCAGCAAACCCGACCCGCACGAAACCAACCCCCTAGTTCGATCGAAGCAATCAAACCAGAAAGCCGGCCCCACACAAATCAAGCCCGCCGCGGATCCCCCCCCTACTCCAAAGGAGGCATCAATAGCTCTCCATTGCGCTCAAAGGCGTCCGAGGCTCATTGTGCCATTTCTGACCAAACGAGGTTTAAGGACGTGAGGTGGTCAACCTCTCGGCCCCGATCTGATCTGGAACCCCTCCCAAAATACCTCTCTGAGAAGCTGGAACGGATCCAATCAAAATGTTTACGACTGATTCTGGGGTCGATGAAATCTACACCGATTAACTGTCTCCAAGTAGAGTCGGTCGAAATGCCGAACCATTTAAGAAGAAAATACAACACCTTCAAATTTCTACTAAAAAGATGCGTCCTCAGCACACATCCCTTACTTCCCAAACTTGAAAATTTACTAAAATGTTGCTTAGAAAAGCCTAAATGGAGGGCAAAACCTTATCCCCTACTAGTAACATCTCTACAGTTTATTAAATCTAACATTCATATATCCAGTTATCCCCAAGTTCCATTCTTTGCGATTCCATTTCACGCAACTGTGTTCATCCCAAATATTGTAGAATCAATCGGCTTGGATAGGTCGCACTCCAATATGAATTCAACTTTAATAAATAAACAATTTTCTGATATAGTAAACTCAAAATGGCCTCACCACGTGGGAATATATACGGATGGATCCAAAAATGAAAAGGGAGAGTGTGGATCGGCTGTGTATGTTCCTTCGCTTGGCATCTCTAGGAAAGTCAAAGTTACAGACCAATCATCGGTATTTACCACAGAATGTATAGCCCTTAGACTTGCACTATTAGAAATTTTGTCCTCATCATTTCAACGGGCAATTATCTTTACAGATTCACTAAGTTTAGTCAAAAAGCTACTTACTAACGTTAAAAACGACCCCCAAAATAATATGTTGTGTGACATCATCAAAGAACTCTTCCTTGCCCAACAAAGGAACATTGAGATAGTAATTGCGTGGATCCCGTCACATGTGGGAATAACTGGCAATGAATATGTCGACGGCCTGGCAAGGGCTGCTATAAATGAATCGAATAACAAATATACCGAACATATCAACAAACCAGTTACTGACTATTTTACAAACATATTCGAAAGTATTAGAAATGAATGGAATGAATTGTGGTCGAAGTCCACTAAGGGACTTCACTACAAGAACATTCAGCCAAACATTCCAAAAAATCCATGGTACAATAAGAAACCTTTTTCTAAATTCACTGTTTCCTCAATTTTTAGAATAAGATCCGGGCACTGTATAGTAAATTCTCACCTTAACAAAATTAACGTCCTTGATTCTCCTGAATGTAAATGTGGAGCAGAGGAAGAGACATTAGACCATGTGTTTTTCTCATGCCCACTTTTTGACTCCGAAATTTTCCTACTCAACATTAAACAAATAACACTTACCTACCCACTGCCCATAAGTTTCTTACTCGCCCAGGGTTGTGACAGAATTAACGCCGCAATAATGAGGTGCATCCAGTTGAACGAGAGAAACTTTTGATTGGATGAATCTTACTTTGTTATATTTATATTTTATTTTATTTGTTATTGTAATTATTATAGTATATCGTCACACATTAGGTTTAAAAAAAAAAAGAATTCTATATGTTAAAAACACCACCTATGTATAATAAGGTATCTTTAGTTGAGTAAAATGTATTGATATATAATATTATACTATTGTAATATATTATAAACTAGCTTAAACCCGTCTTGCTTTACGTTTTTGATTCCGATTGTCAGGCTTGATCGGTAGGTAATTAAACAGGTTCTAGTCTAGCTTCCCATTGCTTAACATACCTCTATAACTGACATAGAGTATAGTAAATTAAAAATAACTGACATAAGCACAGAAAAAGAAGAATGACACTTTTACAATTTTTGTTTTACCGACCTCATAATATTATACGAACCTACCGACATAATTTGCAAGTTTTCATAGAGAGCTCTGTGGTTTGAATCTAAGCTACACTCCCTGCACTCTCTAATGTGTGATAATTAATTAGGCATTCCACCCATAGAGGGTGATTTGTGCTATCTGTCAAACTTCAAAATGGAGTAATCATTTTGCAAATTTTTTCATTAAATCTTTATTTATTGAGAATAATAAGATTTGAATAACATTTATATGTAGAACAAATCAATCTACAATTATTTTATTACATTTTCATACCGTAATACCAAGATTCCATTCAACGTTTACATGAGTAATTTCGTTTCCAAAAGATGGCTTACTGTCTTTTTGAGAAATTTGTATGAAGATCCTAAAAAAATAGAGTTTTTTAAATAGCTCTAAATATATTAAAGTTAATGCAGCAAATTGTATTCAAGAACCTTCTCAAGCAGTTTGCACCGCTCTGCGCAGATTCATATCTGACGTAGCATTTGTATTTTGAGCGTGATGTTCACATATACGATAGAAAGCAGACAAACATTTCTGAATTATTATGTAGATCTGTATTTAGGCACATATCACTCTTATAGGGTGAGTTGCCGTAATAAAAAAAATAATATTATTGTTAGAATAAACATTTGGTTCGTTTGTTTGGGCTGTTTTTTTTTCCTTAATTGTTTTTATAATTGCAGGTAGTTTTTTTCATTATTTTTTAATGTCAATTTCTTATGTCCAATAGGAGAAAAAAAATAGTAGTTTATATAACTTTTTTACCACCTAGTCTCCTATTCTTCTGGTTAGTTCTGAATTCTCAAGTAAATTTTTAAGCTCTTTAAATCCTCGTTATGAATTGAATTATCAGGTGATGATTTAATAGTTTTTTGGCTGGATGACTTGAAATTATTTGGGAAATATATATACCTAGAATTAAAAAAATGAATATGGATAACACAACTTGATCTTGCTCATGAAAGCGAAGAAATGTGGGGCCACCTGCCAGCACAGTGCCGGGATACTCCGAAGTCTCCAGATACTGGGCAGAGGGCATCTGAGTGTAGTGCTCCCATGTATAGTATTCAAGAGGCAGTCCTTTTGTCCTCGTATAAAATGTTTAGAATGTTCTTTATCAACAGCTTGAAGATCTTTTATGATAACCTGGCATTACATAATATATTTCATATTTTTTGTAGACAACACCATTCAACCTACTTTGTCTATACCTATTTAGATAGAATTCCTAAATTTTAATGAAAAACAAAAAAGTCGAATCCGGATAAATACAAAACTGTAGGTACATTCTTACACGTACACTTATACAAGATCATAATGCTCTATGAGCTAGAAAATTTGGGGCTGATATTCGAGCTATTGTAAAAGTAAAAAATAAAACTGCGGATCAACGTGGAAATTCGTTTAATTCTGAGTTAAAATAACAATGTTGAGTGATGGGAAGCGCCGCCAAGAAGGGTGTGTCTGGTGCCACGTGGTGGTCACGTGTCACCAGCGCAAGCACAGCAGCTGTCCCTCAGGGGCGGTTACACTTGCTTTCTCACACTATTATATAACTGCATAATTGTATATAAAATATAATGAGGGTACAAAAGGGAACATTCGTAGAATATCAAAAGGTTCAACAAACAACAAAGAGCGAGGGAGACGGAGAGGCTATCCCTCTCTCTCCTCGCACTAAATCATATTATTATATATCTGTATATATCTATATATAGATATTAGTTTATGTATCTATCATCTACGTCTATAGGTGATTGTCAATTCTACGGTACCAAGGAGAATGTACAGGGGCTCTAAAGTATACACAGGGGATGCACATACACACACAGACACTCTCTCTCTCTTACTCACACACACATGCACAGGTTAATTAGAATATGACAAAACTACTTAGATCACAAGGTCTATAGTGAGGAACGATTGTGCGTCACAGTCGCCTGGGGCTGCTGAGAGGTGAACAGGGCCTGAGGCAAGTATGCCTACAGGACTACTGCAGGGTACGGCTTACACGACTAGGTATCACAAGTACACGGCAGCTGGTGGCTTCCGGCGCCACAGAGCACAGCCCAACTCCTATCTTATTTAATATTATTATTGCTTTTTCAACAAGATGTGGGAGCTCCAGTTCACTGCCTTCTGACGAGGCCAGGCTGCTGTCACAAGGTTGGATGCCATTTGAGGAAAAACAGAACTTCAGGACGAAAATACATCCAACGTAGCCGACTGTTCCTGGGGTGAGGCCTGGCGGCACGTCGAGCGAAGGGAGTTGATCGGAATGAGACGCCACGATATGTTACGCTCCATTGGGGTGTGGCTCAACCGGTGAGGTAGGGTCGGGGTCAGGGTCACTAATCACAACACAACATATATCACATGACGAGTAGTCTCGGTGGCTGCACACGAAGAAGGGAAACATCGATGGAGCTAATTAGAATAGAACATCATCACTGGAAGTGTCTGGCGGCCAGGCGCCTGCGCCTGCGCAGAGCTCCTCGTCGCCCACACAAAAGCCGTTGGAAGGCATGCCTGAACTCGGGACTGAACACGGTGTAGATAATGGGATTCAGCGTCGAGTTGAAGTATCCCAGCCAGAGCGAGAAGGAGAGCAGATATGGATTGATATCACAGTCTGTGCAGGTGGGCAGCAGTATCGCCAAAATAAAGAAAGGCAGCCAACAAATAACGAAAGCTCCCGTGATAATTGCCAACGTTTTGGCCGCTTTCTTCTCTCTCTTGGTATCGACTGCTTCCTTAGGCTTTCTCCTAAGAGCTTGGCTTCTCGAGGACTGTGGAGGAGGATAGGAGCTTACACAATCCATAGTGGGCAAGTCTGCTTCCACGCCGTTAGCGCATGACCCTTTTTCTGGACTAGAGTTGGCGGATGAAACTGTAGTGAAAGCTGTAGTAGTTGTCTCCGATATTGTGGGCAATGGTCGGCCTATAACCGCCACGACCGCCGCCGCAATGCCTCCGCTGCTTCCCGCTGCAGCCAACGCACTTTGTCCAGCTATGGGGCCCTTCCCTGGGGCGTCACCAGTAGTTTGTCGTCTTCTAATTCTCTTCCGAGCAGTTTGAAATATTCTCCAATAAAGGATGAGAATCACAAACAGCGGTAGGTAAAACGAAGAAGTGGTTGCGAATATTTGATAGCCAAGGTCTTGGCTGACGATGCACTGAAAGTCCCTGGATACCCTGATATGCCACTCCGGGTCCTTCCAACCCAACACTGGAGCAACACACACCGTGAATGACACGGACCACACCACTAGTATCATCACGCCAATTCTCCGCGCAGTACGATGGTGGATGTAGTCTATGTTGGTCACCGCCCAGTACCTGCCGACAATAAATGGTTCAGTGTTATCAAAACAGCGTGATTCGGGAAATATGGCGGGATAAATAGAAAAAAGGGGAGATGTTTCATACCCTGTGCTTGAGGCTGTGCATAAAATTGCGGATTTTACTTAAATCCCAGGCGTGTATATATTTATATTTATTCTCGATACCAACTAACATCTCGTATAAAGAACCGAGGTTATAGAAGAATAAAATAGAACAAGACAGGTACCTGTCCAAGGCAATGGCGACCAAATGTAGGATGGAGGCAGTACAGCAGAGCACATCACTTGAGGTCCACATGTCGCACAGTTCGGGGCCCAGCGTCCAGCGTTGAGCCACCTCGTAGACGGCCCCCAGCGGCATCACAAGACACGCCACCAGCAGGTCGGCCACGGCCAGCGACAGAATCAGGTGGTTGGCAACGTGCTGCAGATGGCGCTCCAGAAGAATGGCAGCTATCACGAATACGTTACCTGCGAACACAAACAATACTCTACAGTAGCTTCTTAGCAACAGATGTATCTTAGCAACAGATGTATCTGCATTCATCTTGATGAATCACTTGATCTAAACCTACATAGACTATCTGATACAAGTTGTGCATATAAAGTGGTTGGCAGCCCAGCGGTCACGATGAAAAAAAAATCAATATCTTCGTGTAAAAAATGGAGCCCAATAGGGAAATATCACGCGTGAAGCCTGGACCAATTTTGCTTCTTCATTTTTTGTTGTGTTTGATATTTTCAGGAAAAGATTCTTATGAAAGAAAACCTAAAGAAAGTTTTGCAGAATATTATACACTTAAAAAAATATCTTAAATAACTTTCGTTCATGGAAGACCCTCTCATACCGTGTTTCGTTACTTCAAGGCAGAGCTGAGGGAGTTGGACATGGTTTAGGAAGAGGTGCGCAAGATTGAGCGCAATGGAGAGCTCTTGTTGCCTCCCTTTGCTCCTAGTGGAGTTCAAAGGGAGTTTTCATTTGATTGATTGAACTTTTATTCTTAGTGCATTTAATAATGTAAACTTTTGTATATTTTTTCTATTTCAATTGGCGTTTGGCATAACACTGTCAGTTGTTTGATAGTTGGTGCGATTGTCAGAACATGACCTGTAAACATAGTTTAAACAGATGCATTATTCGTCATGGAGCGGTAGAATAGACAAATAGAATTGTTTTCTAAATTAAAAAAAAAATAGTTTGAAGTAGGTACCCACACGCTTATTATTTTTGGTTATTTGATTAACACAATAGTTGGACACTAAAAAATTTTGAATTTGAATTATGTGTGGAACAGTTTTTTATTTTTTTTTTTTCATCAGAAAAAGATTGTGAGAGAGACAGATAGGATGTGTTGAAAAGGTTCGGATAGTATTTTTGGATATTTGGTGTAAAGGTTTTGTTTGTAAAATGTAAGATATTTACTAATAGCTTCAAAAACTTTTTGTATCGATACTACCCGGAGAAAAAAAATAGTAGTTTTCAATTATACATATATAGTCGTATGGTTATGGTCGTATGGTATATATATATATATATATATATATATATATATATGTTTGTCAACTAGCACTTCGTGGCTCAAACCGTCTGTGAATTACCGGGGATGTTGGCTCATTTCTACTTGTTGGCTCTTTTGTCACATACTTGATCAGAGTCAAAATGAGATTTTTACATTTTCGGTATCATCACGTGATCCTGAGCCGATTCCTGCCTATAACTCATTTTGAGCCAATATTTGACATTTTGTGTGACCATATATACACTCCGATATACCTTTTTATCTGAAATATACATTCTCACTTAGGAAATCATTTTGACAATTTATTAAACAACAATAATCGATCAAAAATTGCAACGTTGCCAAATCATATTACTGTATCAATGCCATCCACGAAAGTAAATAAATTAATGTAGCAAGTCCCCACATTTGTAAAAATGTGATAACATTTGTATTAAGATCAGAAACAACGCCTATACGAACGCGCGAACCTTTTGTTGAATGCGCATATTTTGTTTGGCTCAGTTGCGTAACGAAGACATTACCAATACTATTACACTTAAACATCGCTAGGCTTGGGGGAATTTTATCAAAATGCGAATATAAACAATTAAAAACACGTATGAGAGTCGTACAAATGATTGAACATTTTAATAAATACGCATGATTTACATTCTTACAACTTATTTTTTCAATATTACGATTTTATGAATGAATCGTATTTACGCACTTGATTATTATTGTTTAGAATGGGATACGAGAAGGTTGATCAATATTATGTGATATTGTTTTGTGACCAATATTTGATTTCCTATCCACATACTTTTTTTCACTATCATACTATTCCGCATGCATGTATCCTATTTCTTTTATTCTAGACGTTGCATTTCTTTAAGATCACATATCGATATATTCTACCCATGTCGATCTTCCACCTATCCTTTCATCAGGCAGGTAAAAAGTGACTCTATTTTCATTCATCCTCTCTATATGTCCAAACACCACACTTTGTTTACATTCATTCTTGTTACTACACTATTTTTTTATCTCTCATTATTTCCTCATCTATCATTCCGTTTCCGATCTCATCTTCAGCATTAATAGCGCAGATCCTACGCAACATTCTCATTTCTACCGCATTCATACTACTTTCTTCCTTCTTGGTCTACGTCCATGTCTCATTACCATACATTATACTTAGATGGTATAAAAATTGCGTTGAACACAAGCTTCTTCACTTAAAGCGAGAAAATCTACACATACGAGTAGGTACATCTCCCTTTAATTTATTTAATTCTTTATGCACAGATTACAGAAATCGATTTTTAAATCACTTTTTATCATCTTATTTTACTGATAATGTCTCATATTTATTGCCTATTGGCTTTGTTGGTGCACAACGTTCTAATTATGTTTAGATTCTTGTGACCTTTTCAGGACTAGATCTTAAAGAAAAAATAACAACTAATGACTCTAACAATTCATTACTAATGTTCGATTTTTAAATGGAACAAACCACTACGGGCTTACGAATTTGTTAGTTACTCTTGTACATAATCAAATGACTTAATTAAAAAAAAAACAACCTATTGTCTATATTGTAATTCCTTCTTTAATTTAAACATTTTATATAACATACCTATACATAAAATATTTTTTTATTAATTGTGATTCTGTACCTAATTTTTTTAATTTGAATCGAAACTGTTAAATTGGTACCTACCTAATATTAACCCTCTAAAATTTTCCACGTTTATTTTTTGTTTTCAAAAGTTTGACGTTAAAATAACTGTTATATGAGTGATCTTTCGGGATAAGTTCCTTCCTTCGAATCGTTAAATGTTTTTTTTTTTTTTAAAACCCTTTGCACTAATTGTCGAGTGATTTGGGTACATGCACACAATTTTCTGTGTCCTATATTTAAGATTTAGAAACCAATAAGATAGTGTAAACTATACTAAACCAAATGACTCCGGGACAACGTTAAGAAATAATTAAACTTCAAAAACAAAATAATGATGTGAGAATGAAAAAATTGAAACGTTGATCTTCATGAAACTCAAAATTATAATTTAAACGTAATTTTTGCAATCATAACGTTGTTAACGTAAAGTAATCACACTAAGCCAGCCTTCGAAATAACAGTAGAAGACGGTCGTAAGCCCGTAGTGGTTTGTTCCATTTAAAAATCGAACATTAGTAATGAATTGTTAGAGTCATTAGTTGTTATTTTTTCTTTAAGATCTAGTCCTGAAAAGGTCACAAGAATCTAAACATAATTAGAACGTTGTGCACCAACAAAGCCAATAGGCAATAAATATGAGACATTAACAAAAATGGATATAGTCATATCCTGGCGCCAAATACATGACAGCAGTCGCAGTCTTTAAATTTGGTTGTTATTTTACTGACATTTTGTATACTTGCTTGCTTTGGATGACAGTTTGATATTTTAACATCTACAATACTCTTCTTCTCTTTCCAATGCGGCAATCCACTCTCGACCATAAAGAAGATTTTAAATTTTTTAGTCCAAATGAATAACGTGGTTTATTAAAAAAGATTTTTATACTTACGTATTATTTTATTCTTTTATTTTAAAAGGAATCGACATTGTTTAAATTGGTTATATGAGTTTATTTTTAGACTAAATCATTTTTTATTGTAAATTTAGTCCTTTGCTCGGTCCTTCTCTGAGCAATCTCAACATTCCATCTTTTCTTTGTGGAACAGCCCTGCCAGCATTCGTACACTTGACGCGACCAAGGGGGTGTCATCAGCAAATCGTAGATTGTAGGTATTTTATTTTCTATTGTGGCCCATCTATGCCAGCCATCCTGGGCTCTTCTCGTGAAGTGTATGTATGTAGAGGTTGAAGAGGTCGGGTGAGAATATAATATAATGCCTGTCGCACTCCCTTTTAACCATTGAATGGTTACGATACGGGGTTCTGAATAATTATTGTTACACGCGAAATTCTTCCAATTATAGATATAACATTGACTATCAAGTGATTATGCCCCCACTGAGGATACGGATGCTGCAGCTAAGGACTGTTTTTACGACAGTCTGGATGCAGTTGTGTCTCATGTCTCAAGGCGCCACCGCTTGATAGCTTAACTTCCTCTTCAGAAAGTCCATGCAAGGAGCAAGAGGTATACCGATAACACAGAGAAATGGTCTAATGGGCGAACTGTGCGATCTGGAGTACGCGGACGACCTAGCGTTGTTCAGTACGACAGTGGAGGAATTACAGCGCAGTGTTTCAAGACTCTGCGACGAAACGGCACGCCTTGGCCTTCGAGTCAATGCCAGTAAGACGGAGCTCATGGCGAGTAATGCCTGCCCCGATAAACAGCTACCGATAACCATCGACGGTCACCAGGTCTCCCGGGTGGATAAATTTAAATACCTGGGAGCAACCATTACCACCTCTGGTGACCTCGGGGCTGAGCTCCCGATACGTATCGGTATGGCAAGTGGCGCCTTTAACAACATGACCAAGATTTGGAAGGCGTCGGCGTTTAGTGTTGAGACGAAATGTAAACTGTTTAATGCGTGTGTGTTGCCTATTCTTTTATATGGGTGTGTGTCATGGCACCTGATCAAAGCCCAGGCACAAAAGGTGCCTCAGAAGAATCATGAATATTAGATGGTACCACCGCATCACGAACTTTCTTCCTCCCATCAGGGTCCCGAAGACGAGGAAGACCCTCCCACACCGTGTTTCGTTCCTTCGAAGCAGAGCTGAGGGATTTGGACATGACGTGGGAGGAGGTCATTGAAACTGCTAGAGATAGAGCGCAGTGGAGGGCACTTGTTGCCTCCCTATGCCCCCAAGTGGGGTCACAAAGGGAGTATTGATTGATTGATCAAGTGATCATCAGACACAAACCGCCAAGGTCCCGAATCAGCTCATCCTATTATCAATGAAACACAAATTAGCTGGTAGGTATATTTAATTCGCGTTTGTACCTATATTGCGGTTATTTACTATGAATTATAGTATTAAAGGCTTATCTCTTTGCTAAAAATAATAAAAAATACATTAGGGACGCCTAACAGCGTTGTTTTAAATGCAATATCAATTTAAAAAAATCTCAACTTAGGTGTTGGATGAACATCACGCAAAATTTAAAAAAAAATATATATTTTATTCATGAATGAAATTGTAAATTGAAAAGTGTAACTTTTAGAGTATTATGTCCGATAAATAAGATTTAATAAGATACTAACCACACACACACACACACACACACACACACACACCCTCACATTCTCCCTTTGAGGCCCCCCACACACCTGAGGCCAGCCCGGAGGAGACAAATCCGCAGCAAACCCAACCTGCACGAAACCAACCAAAAAGATACTAAACTAGGAACAGAACAAACTGTCCACTGTAGCCATAAATGTCAACGAAGTCTAATCCCTTTAGTGAAGGAGTGCGGTTATCTCAAGCATCGAGTGTCGATGATTCATTAGTCTAGCGAAACCCAACGAATCATTCTATCAAAGATTATTTATACACAATGAAAGTTCCGAAAACAATAGACAATAGCAGGCGGGCTGATAATATTTTTTTACCCTTATGTTCATTGTCCTAAAATATTTGAATAGATATTTTTATTCCGTGAAGTAGGAGAGTTCAATGAAAAGATGAAAGTGACACAGACGAGTCGGAGGAAGAAGTTTAAAAATATTTATTTTTACCGTTTTTTTTTAATTTTATTTGGGCGTCCATCCGAAATGGAGTGATTTAACATGTTTATATTATAAGTGTCTTTGTTTGGTTTAAATAATAATGTGTGTATAATAATTAATGTAATGCAATGCTTAATGCAAATATAATTATAAAAAATAAAAATACATTTTTGTTTATTTTTAATTATTTGTAAATTATTTATTCTGTTCTTGGAAATAAAATTCTATGAATTTATATTATAATGTTGACATCACTATGTCTCTCCGAAAGAAGAATGAAAGAGATAAAAATGATTTATGGCTGCAGTGGACAGTTTGTATCAATAACTACTTTAAGCAGCTTTGATAATTAAACCCATTATAGTACAGTAACTTTATACATTACAGAATGCGTCAAATAAGGTAGTTATGTTTTTTGGCAAACTTGTAATATCAAATTTCTAAATATCTCGACTCTGGTGTTGGATGAACTATAATCAATCAATCAATACTCCATTTGTGACCCCACTTGGGGGCATAGGGAGGCATTTGGACAAGACCTCCACCCACGTCATGTCCAAATCCCTCAGCTCTGCTTCGAAGGAAAGAAACAGAGGGTCTTAGTCGTCTTCGGGATGATGTTGGTCTGATGAATAATCCACGTTTTTTGACCTCGAGCGCCGAATGCACCTTTGTCAAAAATCGAAAAACCGCGAAAAAATCGCTATGTTTTTATTATTTGGCGAATATAACCGTAAAGCACTATTTTTTGAAAAAAAACATATTAGCGCGTTTTTAAAGAAGAGTAAATTTGCTACAATATGATAACTAGATTTGTCTCTGTAGACCAAATAGATTCCAAGTTAAAGCCTTTATGATTTATTTCTTCTCATCAATTTATAATAAACGCTTTTCTCATAAACTTCTCGTTAGAAAATATCTAAATACCTACTCTAAAATACTTTAAAAAAATATTGTCATAAACGCTAGCCAAGTAAAAAAATATACGAGTCTAAATCACAACAAAAATAAAGTAGGTAGGTAGGTACATATAGGTCCTCAATAATACGGAAAATATGAAACCAACAGCGATGTGTGAATATTACGATCAGATATAGAAACCTACCTACCAATTCTACGTCTACAATAGGAGATGTATTATGCTATCGTGAGTGTGTTAGTGAGATCGATTTGGCAACGTTGTAAGAGCTAACAACTCTTGATCAACTAGTGTTCTTTAAAAATAGACAGTAAATAATTGAATATATAAGTGGAGAATAGAGTATATAGGAAGCTAAACATAATCGTAACGCGGGGGTGTAACTTTCAAATTTATGTATCAACCAGGTAATTATATATTCCAGGTAAAAGGTTGATCAACTTTGGTGTGTTAAAATCAGATGAGCCAACATATGCCGTGTGACATAAATATATATATATATATATTTATGTCAGACGGCATATGTTGGCTCATCTGATTTTAACACACCAAAGTTGATCAACCTTTTACCTGGAATATATAATTACCTGGTTGATACATAAATTTGAAAGTTACACCCCCGCGTTACGATTATGTTTAGCTTCCTATATACTCTATTCTCCACTTATATATTCAATTATTTACTGACTATTTTTAAAGAACACTAGTTGATCAAGAGTTGTTAGCTCTTACAACGTTGCCAAATCGATCTCACTAACACACTCACGATAGCATAATACATCTCCTATTGTAGACGTAGAATTGGTAGGTAGGTTTCTATATCTGATCGTAATATTCACACATCGCTGTTGGTTTCATATTTTCCGTATTATTGAGGACCTATATGTACCTACCTACCTACTTTATTTTTGTTGTGATTTAGACTCGTATATTTTTTTACTTGGCTAGCGTTTATGACAATATTTTTTTAAAGTATTTTAGAGTAGGTATTTAGATTTTTTCTAACGAGAAGTTTATGAGAATAGCGTTTATTATAAATTGATGAGAAGAAATAAATCATAAAGGCTTTAACTTGGAATCTATTTGGTCTACAGAGACAAATCTAGTTATCATATTGTAGCAAATTTACTCTTCTTTAAAAACGCGCTAAAATGTTTTTTTTTTCAAAAAAATAGTGCTTTACGGTTATATTCGCCAAATAATAAAAACATAGCGATTTTTTCGCGGTTTTTCGATTTTTGACAAAGGTGCATTCGGCGCTCGAGGTCAAAAACTTGGATTATTCATCAGACCAACATCATCCCGAAGACGACTAAGACCCTCTGTTTCTTTCCTTCGAAGCAGAGCTGAGGGATTTGGACATGACGTGGGTGGAGGTCTTGTCCAAATGCCTCCCTATGCCCCCAAGTGGGGTCACAAATGGAGTATTGATTGATTGATTATAGTTCATCCAACACCAGAGTCGAGATATTTAGAAATTTGATATTACAAGTTTGCAAAAAAACATAACTACCTTATTTGACGCATTCTGTAATGTATAAAGTTACTGTACTATAATGGGTTTAATTATCAAAGCTGCTTAGTATCTTATTAAATCTTATTTATCGGACATAATACTCTAAAAGTTACACTTTTCAATTTACAATTTGTTTGAGCCAGTAGCATGGACATTAGCAATAATTGAATTGAAAAACTGATTTATGGGATTGCGTTGAAGTGGGATTTAATAAATAGAGTCTATCTCTGTCACCCATCCATATTTCCTATAGTCCAAAATTATTGCCATCTCTCTCTCCTTAACCTTGAACCTGCAATAAATGCAACGCAACGCTATCTTCAGTAATTAATTACGATTATTCCGGAACACACGCAGTGCGCGTCTCCTTCGCTTCTTGTCGCATAATTTTATCGCTTTCGCTAATTTAATCATACGCATAAAATTACTTTTTCTTAATCATCTAAACCCGCTTACTTTTGTATGCACATAATAAATATTGCATTTTGTGTTGTGTAATAAATCAGTGGAGTCATCGAAGACATCAGGGGGTCCATCCATGCAGAGTTCCATAACCAAAGGTAGGAATTTATATTCATTAATTCTCACCATATGTGCAAACCTTTGATGAGTTTTTTGATTCCATTAAACCGCATCCCGCATATACAGTCCGCTAATCCGCTCAAATATTGAATGGTCCATTACGAACCGGATTAAATTAGCTTTCGCAAAATAAATTTATTGCAAATTTATTTAATTTCGAAAAAATATTTCATTTTTTCGGAACACAAAACCGCAGTTTGAACAAGCATTGTCGATAAATTACAGATTAATTTTGTTCATTCGTAGTATTAAATTATTATTAATTAATATTTTCGCCGCATTTAAAATAAATTTAATTCATACTAAATTTAGAATAATTGTTGTAACGCATTCACAAGTATTGTTAAAATTGATTGCTGTTCGCTAAACGCATAGCAGCGCTAGGTACTTGCTTGTACTTGTGAATTGATACTTACATACAAAAAATTAACGCACCTTAAGTTATTTATATTAAACAATCCAATCGAACTGGATAGAAAAATTAGATTTCTCAAAATAAATATAGTGCATATTTATTTAATTTTCGAAAGATATTGCATTTTTCGAAATACGAAATCGTTTGAACAGGCTTTAATAATAATAAGGTTAATTAATTGTTCTTTCATATTCTTCAAGTATATTATTTAAATATATTTCCGCTTATAATAATAATATACTACAATTCAGATATCAAATTTGGTATTATTGTCATAGAATTATTCACATCGCCTATCATAAGTACATTCGTTGACTGATACGAGTTTGAAAAAATAATATTATTATCTCGCAAATAAATATATTTAATATTTATTTAAGTATAGAAAAAATATTACATTTTTTCTGAATACCTAAAACGCATTTTGAACATTCTTCATATTATCTAGCAAATAAATATATTAAATATTTATTTTAGTATCGAAAAAATATTGCATTTTTTCCGAATACTTAGAACGCATTTGAACAGACATAGTGTAGTGTTATATTGTTCATTTATAAAGTAAAATATTAATTTACCGCAACGATTGAAATATTGTATTTTTATTAGAAACTCTGTGAAGAATAATTATTATTATTTGGTAAAAATTCGCTCTTCACGGCGTTTCATCGCATCGCTTAGGTTCATACTTACATATCTATTAGCTGTGGTACCTTTCTGTTGAATACAAAACGAGTAAAAATACGTTCATTGGGAACTTAAATCGCTACAAATTATAATTAATAGTATTGATTTATTGAGAAGTCGTTTTATATTGTTATTAATTGCATAATAATAATTAGTGATAACTACTCGCTGTAAATTTATATAGAATTTCGTTCGTTTGTTTATAGAGAAATATTTTTCGCTATATAGTAAATAGTAGATACATTGTTATTTATAGTTAACTTACAATAACATAATGGTGGACCGACTTAGTATGTTGGAGGCCTTAAAGGACAGCATAGAGGAGAGAATCAAGTCTCTTTACGCAAAGATCGCAACACTGGTTTCGAATACCAGATCGGCCTCGCAATTTTTGGTTGATTCCTCGACATTAGAGGAAGATTACAAACAATTTAATGATACAATGGAAACTATTGTCTTATTAAAAATTAAACATGTCGATGATTATATACCGTCTTTTGAAGGTCTAAATGTTTTCAAAGATATGGTTTGTTCAATTAAATGTAAACGGGATGAATTGCTAACAGAAAAACAAAAACTTGTTTCACCATCTGTGTCTGTTACTGAGAGTACGAACTCAAAAAATCGCATAAAACTACCAGTTTTGGACATACCTAGTTTTGATGGAAATATTCAGAATTGGTCTATATTTTACGAGTCATTTAAAACAAATATTCATTTAAATACTTCGCTTGACAATTCCCAAAGAATGCAATATCTTATTGGGAAATTGACTCACGGTGCTCTAAATATGGTAGCAGGAATAATACCTACAGGTGAAAATTATAATAATATTTGGAATAGTCTGGTTAAAAAATATCAAGATGATCGCACTTTAGGATCGTTTTATATAAATAATATTCTAGACATATCTCACTCACGTCATGATTCAAAAAGTTTAAATCTCTTCATTGATAAATTGTCTGCAGGTGTAGCTGCATTCAAGCAATTAGCCATTAAAGATAATTTGGATTTTGTTTTGTTATGTTTCGCTCTAAGAAAATTAGATTCTCAAACTGTAAACGAATTTGAAATGTTAGTTAGAGAGAAGGAAATGCCCTTGCTAAGTGACTTAGTAAATTTTGTAAAAGATAAAATAAAAATAATGGAGCGTACTTCAAACAATAATAATTTGAAGAATTATAATAATAATAATTATGGAAATTATAAACAGAAAATTAATCATCGCAATGTTTCAAAGTCTTTTATGACCAATACCAAACAAAATACTTGTTCATTATGTAAAAATTCCCATACTCATTTTTATCAGTGTTCTGAGTTTAAAAAACTCAAACCAATAAAAAAGTTTAATTTTATAAAGTCGAATGATGGGTGCATAAATTGTTTAAGTTTAGCCCATAAAATAACACACTGTAGTTCTACAAATTATTGTAAACATTGTAATAAAAAGCATCATACGTTGTTGCATTTTGGTAATGAAAATGTAACTCATAATAATAATAATAATACTGAATCTGTGATGATTGCCAGTACGTCAACATCATTGCTCGCTAGTAATAATAATAAATTACATACAAAGGTAATTCTTTCTACCGCACAAGTATACGCATATTTGAATGAAAATAATAAGAGATTGATTAGATGTCTTATTGACAATTGTTCGCAAAATAATTTAATAACGCTCGCCTGTTGTAAAAAATTAAACTTACGAATTATCCCTTTACACAATTCGGTTGTCAAGGGTGTGGGAGTCAGTTCTAAACCAATTTATGGTTATACATCGTTGAAAATACAATCTCGCATTAATCAGCACTCATATGAGATTCAATGTTTAATATTGGATCAAATTACTGAGGACATGCCTTCTGAATTTATCAATACTGGAAATTTTCCCAAATTAATGTCAGTACCTCTAGCTGACAATACATGGAACGTACCGGGAAATATAGATGTCATTTTGGGAGCTCAAATCTTCCCTCACATATTATTGGGAGGACGAATCAATGTAAATAATTTATCTCCTTTAATTGAAACTACATTAGGATATTTAATAATGGGAAATTTACCTAACACATCTAATAATAATAAAATTAACAGTGGCGTCTCGCATACAATGTCGATGATTTCTCTTATCGATCAACAAGATTTAGAGACATTGTCATATTGTACATATTCTAACAATGAGTTGGAACAATCTTTACATAAGTTTTGGCAATTAGATGAAGTACCTAATGTACAGCATTTGAGCCCAGAGGATGAGGAGTGTGAAAATAACTATTGTTCTACGGCCATTAGAGATGGTCAAGGGCGATTTATAGTATCTCTTCCATTTTCTAAAGAACCAAATTTATTGGGTAATTCGTACGCCACTGCTCAGCGACGTCTAATGTCTCTTCAGAAAAAATTCAGAATGGATCCCACATTACGCAATCAATACAATGATGTCATTAATGACTACAAAAAAAATGGTTATTTAATTAAAAGTCCCTCTCAACCTGACGAAGAATATTTCATGTCACATCGCGCTGTCATTCGACAGGATAAATTAACTTCAAAGTTGAGAATTGTTCTCGACGCTAATGCAAATACGCACACCGGTGTGTCGCTAAATATTTTACACACTGGAAATAATTTACAAGCAGATTTATTTTTACTTTTACTTAACTTTCGCTTATTTGCTGTAGCCATTACCGCAGATATTAAACAAATGTATTTAAGAATTGGTGTAACCGAAGAACATCAAAAATACCTAAAGATTTTATACCGCTTCAATGATGAAGAAAATGTTCGCATTTTTCAATTTAAATGTGTTCCATTTGATTTAAAGGCAAGTCCTTACTTAGCTATGCGTACAATACGCAAGCTTGCAGAAGCTGAGGTACAATCCTTTCCAAATGCCGCTAAAACCGCAACTTCGGATTTCTATATGGACGATTTAGTCAAATCAGTTCACGCCAGCCCCGGGGATCGAGAGGCTGCGAAGCTGATTAATGAGTTGATATCTTTTTTCGCTTCAGGAAACTTCGAGCTAGTAAAGTTCGCCAGTAGCTCAAAGGATCTAATCGCTAAATTACCGCCGCAAAACTGTGCTACGGTTGTATTACTCGCACGCTTAGAGCTTTGCTCTGCGTTATCGCTTTCTAAATTAGTTCGAATCGTCTATGATTCTTTCAATCCTCGATATCCTATTGAGGAAAAATACGCTTTGTCTGATTCCACACTCGCTTTATCGTGGATTCATTCATTCCCGCACCGCTGGTCTATATTCGTAGCTAATCGAGTAGCCAAAATTCATGAAAATTTAGATTGCAAACGTTTTTATCATATATCTGTAATAGAGAATCCAAGTGATTGTTTATCTCGTGGATTGATGTCTTCGCAAATATTGAGGCATGAGTGGAACGCACCTAAATGGGTCTCGACTGCGCCTTCTTGGCCTGTCAAACCATTTATACCTACTACTTCAACAGACATACCTGAATTTAATTCAAAGACTTTAAATGTCATTGTACCTGAACCGCCTATATTATACCCGCTGATCACTCGAATATCATCATGGAATAAATTACTTCGCGTCGTAATATATATATTGCGATTTATTCGCAAAATATCAGCTGTAAAAAATATTCAACTTGATAATTTGAATCTAGCCGAAAAATATGTTTTGCTAACCTTGCAACAGGTACATTTTGGCAAAGAATATGCAGCTATTTCGCAGGGTAAGGAGCTACCTTTACCTTTCAAAAGACTTGATCCTTTCATAGACAAGGAAGGTATCCTTCGCATTGGAGGAAGATTGTCTAATGCAGACTTACCTTATGAAAGGAAGCATCCCGCGCTACTTCCAAAATCTGATCCCGCTGTGGATCTATTGGTAGATTATTACCATACTTTACAAACCAGACAGAAATGGTGCACTAAAGATAAACCCATTGAAGTGGGTACTATCGTTATTATACATCTCGATGATGTTCCACCCCTTCGGTGGCCCTTAGGAAGAATCGAAGAGGTTTTTCCTGGCTCTGATGGAGTCAATCGTGTGGCGTTGGTTAGGACCAATAATGGAACTTTTAAACGTCCAGTTGTAAAATTATGTCCTTTGCCAACCCAGTAATTTATCTTACAAGTATTCTTAGTTGTAAGTTTAGTTAATAACAATAATTCTAAATTTATTAAATATTGGTTGCTAATATAGTAACTTGTTTTTCTTTCTTTTCTTTTTTTTTGACGGCTTGTTCAAGCGCTTTTTTGTTCATGTTCACTTTGTCATTATTTGTTGAAAGCTTCGTACGCTTTAAGCTTTCAAGGTGGGGAGAATGTTTGAGCCAGTAGCATGGACATTAGCAATAATTGAATTGAAAAACTGATTTATGGGATTGCGTTGAAGTGGGATTTAATAAATAGAGTCTATCTCTGTCACCCATCCATATTTCCTATAGTCCAAAATTATTGCCATCTCTCTCTCCTTAACCTTGAACCTGCAATAAATGCAACGCAACGCTATCTTCAGTAATTAATTACGATTATTCCGGAACACACGCAGTGCGCGTCTCCTTCGCTTCTTGTCGCATAATTTTATCGCTTTCGCTAATTTAATCATACGCATAAAATTACTTTTTCTTAATCATCTAAACCCGCTTACTTTTGTATGCACATAATAAATATTGCATTTTGTGTTGTGTAATAAATCAGTGGAGTCATCGAAGACATCAGGGGGTCCATCCATGCAGAGTTCCATAACCAAAGGTAGGAATTTATATTCATTAATTCTCACCATATGTGCAAACCTTTGATGAGTTTTTTGATTCCATTAAACCGCATCCCGCATATACAGTCCGCTAATCCGCTCAAACACAATTTCATTCATGAATAAAATATATATATTTTTTTTAATTTAGCGTGATGTTCATCCAACACCAAAGTTGAGATTTTTTTAAATTGATATTGCATTTAAAACAACGCTGTTAGGCGTCCCTAATGTATTTTTTATTATTTTTAGCAAAGAGATAAGCCTTTAATACTATAATTCATAGTAAATAACCGCAATATAGGTACAAACGCGAATTAAATATACCTACCAGCTAATTTGTGTTTCATTGATAATAGGATGAGCTGATTCGGGACCTTGGCGGTTTGTGTCTGATAATCACTTGATGAATCAATCAATACTCCCTTTGTGACCCCACTTGGGGGCATAGGGAGGCAACAAGTGCCCTCCACTGCGCTCTATCTCTAGCAGTTTCAATGACCTCCTCCCACGTCATGTCCAAATCCCTCAGCTCTGCTTCGAAGGAACGAAACACGGTGTGGGAGGGTCTTCCTCGTCTTCGGGACCCTGATGGGAGGAAGAAAGTTCGTGATGCGGTGGTACCATCTAATATTCATGATTCTTCTGAGGCACATTGTCTCAAAGGCAGATACCTTTTGTGCCTGGGCTTTGGTCAGGTGCCATGACACACACCCATATAAAAGAATAGGCAACATGCACACACGCATTAAACAGTTTACATTTCGTCTCAACACTAAACGCCGACGCCTTCCATATCTTGGTCATGTTGTTGAAGGCACCACTTGCCATATCGATAGGTACTTATCGGGAGCTCAGCCCCGAGGTCACCAGTGGTGGTAATGGTTGCTCCCAGGTATTTAAATTTATCCACCCGGGATACCTGGCGACCATAAATGGTTATCGGTAGCTGTTTATCGGGGCAGGCTTTATTTGCCATGAGCTTCGTCTTACTGGCATTGACTCGAAGGCCAAGGCGTGCTGTTTAATTGCAGAGTCTCGTTGAATTGTTTTTTTTTAAGTAGATAGGGATCTATAGGTATGTGAGTAGATAATATTTTGATATACCTAAATCTTATATATAAAAATGGAGAGCTATTTCGCGTTGTCATCGGATGGCGCCTAAACGGCTGGACCGATTTCGCTAATTCTTTTTTTGTCGTGTAGGCTTTTATCAGGAGAGTGTCCTTTTAGAACAAAAATTTTTTAAAAAATGCATGGGAAATTAGAAAATTTAAGAAAACTATAAAAATGGAGATTTATTTCCCGATATCATCGCATCACGCCTAAACGGTTGGACAGATTTCGCTAATTCTTTTTTTGTCGTGTAGGCTTTTATCGGGAGAAGGTTGATTTAGAAGAAGAAAATTAAGAAAAATGCATGGAAAATTAGAAAATTTAAGAACAATATAAAAATGGGGTGCTATTTCCCGATGTCATCGCATCGCGCCTAAACGGCTGGACCGATTTCGCTAATTATTTTTTTGGCGTGTAGGCTCTTATCGGGAGAAGGTTGATTTAGAAGAAAAAATTAAGAAAAATTCATGGAATATCAGGAAATTTAAGAAAACTATAACAATGTTGAGCTATTTCCCGATGCCATCGCATCACGCCTAAACGGCTGGACCGATTTCGCTAATTCATTTTGTCGTGTAGGATTTCAATCAGGACAATGTAGAAGAAAAATATAAGAAAAATGCTCGCGAAATTAGAAAATTAAAGAAAAGACAGAAAGTAGGTAATCTTTTTAGTACCTACTTTTTACAATATAATTTTCTTCTACTTTTGAATTTTTATTAATTGACATTTGAAAGAACTGTCAGTGGATTGATTGTTGTTGCAATTGATAGAATGCGAATTTTAAGAACAAGTAGAATATTTTTTTGTTTGTTTGAAAATCAATTCTTCGTTTATGGGCCGATTTTTACAGAGGATGAGACCTACATATAACGTAAATATAATATGCATCGTTAATATGTAAAAAAAGCTGGATATTATTTGCTAATAACCTAGCATTTGTTTCTTTATTGAAAATAAAAATTGCTACACATCCACCATGTTGTAATAGAAGATAGAAAAAATCACAGATACCTACTGCATTAAATGTGCTTTTTATTTATTTCCATTGTTTTGAAAGAGAAGATTTAAGAACGCAATGTTGTGTGAAAGTGAATGTCGAGAACTTGGAAGTATGTCTATTTAGGTAATTTATTTAGAAGAGATGCAAGGTGTGAAAAAGAGATTGAAAGAAGGAAATTGGCTGGGAGAAGGGTTGGCGGTGCACTTAGACCTCTAAGAACATATCTCTGAAATCGACAGTTGATGTACAATGCAATCCTGATACTATCCATGATTTATGGGAGTAATGGGAGTGAAACTTGGACATGGACGAACAATTTGGAAGTTGGAATAAATGCTGTGGAAATGAGATCACTGCGTAGGATATGCGGAAAGAGACTTATTGATAAGGTGAGGAATGATAATATTAGAAAGGAATGTGGAGTGAATGTTAGTGTAGTGACTAGAATGAAAGTGAATAAATAAAGAAGGTTTAGGCATGTTATGAAAAGAAACGAAGAGAGAATGACTAAAAGGATATCGTCGCTTATCGAACAACACCGCCCAAGTCGAAAAATGACGATTTTGACTTTTGAATGCAGAAAGATAGAGCTACTTCTCCCGCGTGTACCCATAGGTCCAATTTATTAAAATTCAACCAATCAAAGGCCATAATTGAAAAATAGTAACAGCGCCCAAGTAATTTAGCCCTGTAACACCGCTCAAGTAGTCACTTCGCCATACAATGTTCGTAAGTTTGGTGCCATTCGAGTGTTGATCGTTGTTTTTCGCGTGGTTTTTCTGTTTTCTTTGTGATATGAGCTGATTAACACATAGAAAACACATGTTAGATATTGATTCCCTTATAATATGCTCAGTTTCCTATTGCTATTGCATGTTATTCCAAGTTGAAGTCGAGTAAAATTGTTACCAAATACTTACGCGGTGTTGTCATTAACTTTCTTGGCCCAGTGAAATGACTTAGGCGGTGTTACATCAAGTTTTCTATAGGCGCTTGGAAATAAAATGTCCCATGGATGTAAGGTCTTTGAAGTATAGGAATAAAGAAATATATCAATTATTGCAAGATGCCGGACTAAGTATCTTGCAATAATTGATATAGCCGGTAGTCGTTGGTAGCCTAACAGTTCCGACAAGTTTCCTATTGTTTTGTACTGGAGATAGTGGGTTTGATCCCAGGTGCTGACAATCTTCCTCTTTCACGATACAAATTTTAAATAGCTTAAAGTGAAAGAGGCAAAAAAGTATTCGTGTTCAATTTGATTGAACACAGATTCATTCTTATAAAAAAAAACAACATTGCCATAAACTCCATTATAAATAGCACTTCAGTGACACTTTCTTGATCTACAGCCACCTCTCAAGAATCCCCAACTTCAACAGCCACCGCTTGATGACCAATTGGTGGAACCAATATTTTCATCAAAACCAAAAATCACCTCTTGATGATCTCCGGACACCTTACGTATCACGAACAGGCAACAATCCACTAGCTTCCACTCTATATTATACCATTCGAAACGAACTGTGGCACCTGAAGACTTTTAAATACACGTTTGCCGCTTCTGTAGCGCTCAACAATGTTGATGAGTCTCCAAAAGTTGTTATCCTTTGAATTTTCTTTCTTTAAATAAATAAATAAATTATTTAGGATGTAAGATGATTTTAAAGTTTGACGATGATGTAATTTTTTGTCAATAATAATTAAATTACGAAATAAGGTGATGAAATCCCAACATTACATTGCCTTATGAGTGTAAAGCATGCTCTTTCATAAAACATAACATAGGTACATTAGATGAGAGTCGCACAGCATGCCATGGAAAGATCTATGATCAGAAGAAGGGTATTTTAATAAGATACCCAACCAGAAATACTGATATCCGAAGCTGCACATGAGTCAGCGATGTGGGTGATAAAATTGCTAAGCTCAAATGAAAGTACACTGGTCATGTACCTATTACTTGGAGACGACGAACAGTAGATTACGAGACCAACAGACTGAAGACAAGAGACTGGCCTTATAAGAGTAGATAGACAGCCGATGAGGTGGAGCGACGATATCATACGGGCCGTCAGGTTCAGATGGCCAGAGACAGGGAGTAGTGACATGAGCACTGAGCAGGCCTATGACCTGCAGTGGACGAGCACGGGGGTAATTTTATAAGATAACAAATGAACCCAGTAAGTACATATAAACGCAACATAAGAAAGAAAAGGGAATGAATGTTGAAGGTTAAAGACGTGACGGAAAGGCGAAAGATAGCCGAAAGAATGGTAAAACATGGTGTCCATAAGCCAGATCGAAGCATGAAACCTCCATGAATAGAAGGAATCGAACTACAGCTAAGTGATGAACAATGAAAGCTCTTGTTTTGGAAGACCGTGAATTCCATAGACGATTATTTTTTTTATTCTCTTGTGAACCAAATTCGACCGTCATAGGAAGCGGAGCTTAATTTTTTTTTCAATAATGCTCTTAGATGAAATTTTCCTGGATACTTTGAGTCAAAATTGGATCGTTATTGCTATGTGCTTAGTTATTTATGATTTTATATTTAAAAATAACAATATAATATTGAAATTATAACTGTTTCCTAGTGGTTCGTTCATTAGAATATTGTAAATCAACACCGCCTAAGTCTATAAAATATTAGTGTAATACCGCCCAAGTCAGTTTATAACTATAATTAACTGAAAAAACATAAATATTAGCAAATAATAGTATTACTCATTCAAAAATATGATAAATTGAATTAAAAAAAATAAATAAACACTTAAATTCACCAAAATAGGCAGTTTTTTCACTCTCCTGAAAAGTTGGTAAAAATGAGTTGAGCGGTGTTGTTCGATAAGCGACGATATATATAAATCTGAAAGAATAGGTGCACGCAGACGAGGCCGACCTCGAATGACATCGTCCGACCATATCAGTGCCGTCTTACAGGAGGGCTAAGTCAGGAGCAAAAGGAATAGAAGAGCATGTATGCGGAATGTTATGCGTTTGGAGGAAGCGAATGAGTTTGAATTGAAGAGAATGGAAGTCCATACTCTCTGCCCACCCTCTTCGGGAATCAGCATGATCGGTAAAATAAGTATTTACACCTCAATGCGTATTTTGAATCGGTAGTTTGATTAATCAATCAATATTATTTTAACTGAGCAAAATAATTATTGAAATATCGAATATAATGACATACCTACCTAAATTATTTTTTTTTACATATTAATATCAAATCAATCAAAATTAAAACTCCCTTTGAACTCCACTCAGGAGCAAAGTGAGGCAATAAGAGTTCTCCATTGCACTCGATCTTGCGCAATGATAACCTCTTCCCACATCATATTAACATAGGTTATATATTTTTGATGTAAAAATAAACTCAGACCCGATGAATGCAGCGTGTTATCCAGGTTTTGCTAATGCCAGTATATAGTCATTGGGTAGGAACACGTAGAAAGCGGATTCCGACCCGCGCCGACCGGCTCATAGATTGTTGTCTATGGTTTCAATGCATTTAAATGAGCATGCCGGAAAGCGGGTTCCTGCTTTTTCTGTGGGTATCCCCATTCAAATGCATAGTAACATTCTTTGCGCTGGTCGGCGCGGGTCGGAATCGGCTTTCTACGTGTTCTTAGCCATTCATGTTAAATAACTAAAATACGAATTTGAGCTCTGTTGCATAAAACCTAGAGCACCTACCCATATTATTTATTTCGATACGAAGTTCGACGGGTCAGCTAGTTTACAATAAAAAATGATTTAGTCTAAAAATAAACTCATATAATCAATTTAAACAATGTCGATTCCTTTGAAAATAAAAGAATAAAATAATACGTAAGTATAAAAATCTTTTTTAATAAACCACGTTATTCATTTGGACTAAAAAATTGAAAATCTTCTTTATGGTCGAGAGTGGATTGCCGCATTGGAAAGAGAAGAAGAGTATTGTAGATGTTAAAATATCAAACTGTCATCCAAAGCAAGCAAGTATACAAAATGTCAGTAAAATAAGATGATAAAAAGTGATTTAAAAATCGATTTCTGTAATCTGTGCATAAAGAATTAAATAAATTAAAGGGAGATGTACCTACTCGTATGTGTAGATTTTCTCGCTTTAAGTGAAGAAGCTTGTGCTCAACGCAATTTTTATACCATCTAAGTATAATGTATGGTAATGAGACATGGACGTAGACCAAGAAGGAAGAAAGTAGTATGAATGCGGTAGAAATGAGAATGTTGCGTAGGATGTGCGCTATTAATGCTGAAGATGAGATCGGAAACGGAATGATAGATGAGGAAATAATGAGAGATAAAAAAATAGTGTAGTAACAAGAATGAATGTAAACAAAGTGTGGTGTTTGGACATATAGAGAGGATGAATGAAAATAGAGTGACTTTTTACCTGCCTGAAAGGATAGGTGGAAGATCGACATGGGTAGAATATATCGATATGTGATCTTAAAGAAATGCAACGTCTAGAATAAAAGAAATAGGATACATGCATGCGGAATAGTATGATAGTGAAAAAAAGTATGTGGATAGGAAATCAAATATTGGTCACAAAACGATATCACATAATATTGATCAACCTTCTCGTATCCCATTCAAAACAATTATAATCAAGTGCGTAAATACGATTCATTCATAAAATCGTAATATTGAAAAAATAAGTTGTAAGAATGTAAATCATGCGTATTTATTAAAATGTTCAATCATTTGTACGACTCTCATACGTGTTTTTAATTGTTTATATTCGCATTTTGATAAAATTCCCCCAAGCCTAGCGATGTTTAAGTGTAATAGTATTGGTAATGTCTTCGTTACGCAACTGAGCCAAACAAAATATTCGCATTCAACAAAAGGTTCGCGCGTTCGTATAGGCGTTGTTTCTGATCTTAATACAAATGTTATCACATTTTTACAAATGTGGGGACTTGCTACATTAATTTATTTACTTTCGTGGATGGCATTGATACAGTAATATGATTTGGCAACGTTGCAATTTTTGATCGATTATTGTTGTTTAATAAATTGTCAAAATGATTTCCTAAGTGAGAATGTATATTTCAGATAAAAAGGTATATCGGAGTGTATATATGGTCACACAAAATGTCAAATATTGGCTCAAAATGAGTTATAGGCAGGAATCGGCTCAGGATCACGTGGTGATACCGAAAATGTAAAAATCTCATTTTGACTCTGATCAAGTATGTGACAAAAGAGCCAACAAGTAGAAATGAGCCAACATCCCCGGTAATTAACAGACGGTTTGAGCCACGAAGTGCTAGTTGACAAACATATATATATATATATATATATATATATATATATAGTCGTATGGTTAAAAGGCGCAAGTCAAAATTATGAAAACAGTTTAAAATCCCTCAGCCAATTCTTGGCGTCGGTCGTCAGCAAATTCAAATCCTCCATCGAGCAATGAAACATAATATTATGTATTGGACAAACATGCACAATATGCTTTATCGTCTGTGTGTCGCTCCCAGACGATACAGCATATTGTCTGTTTTCAATTGAATGTACCTTATGAACCTACATACGCGAGAATCTTACAAAAATTGGCCGACGATGCTTCACACAGGACGTGTATAGATCTACAACAAGTCAAGTATGATAAGTGGGACTAAACATACATTAGGAGAGTTTTCTTATTTCGGTGGAATTATTTTACAATGAAGATTGGACTTATCGGATAAAAATTGTGGCAAGATGTAATAAAAGACTGTAACGAAGGATTGGGCAACACGACAGAAAGAATAGGTATAGTATAGTTTTATCATTTTTTGTTCTTGTTGTTTTTTTTTTTTTTGTTAAATCTTTTTTTGTTAATCTATTAAAAAAGCTTTGTGGTAATTTAAAATTTGTTATTTTTTTTTAACCTACAAAAAACCAAGACGGCTCTAGGTAACCCACCCCAAAAGAGCTAAGCTGGATAGCTGGAGTCAAGGATAGTGGACTATAAATCACGCTCCAGTCAATATCATGGAGCCATGTAGTGTGATCCCCGTTGGCTGCTTTCATGCTTTCAAAATCACACCTTTTCATGGGGAATAGTCCCCTACCCCGAGCACCAAAATTTCAAAAAGTCAATTTTTATTGCAACTATTACCTACCGTTAGCCGCCAAACAATTACTTGACTATAAAATTCACTAACTGATGAACATGCATTTCTTGGTGGAGTTTATTTGAAAATAAAGTAGGTACAAATAAAAATAAAAAAATGTATAACTTTTCCACAAATTTTTGTATACCTACTTAATATTATGAACATTCATTTTTTTTTCTCTCATAAATGTGTATTGTTGAACATAATATCTCTCTGTAATAGTTTTTTTTTCTTATTATAAATAATCTTCATTAATATTTGTACCTATCATTATTTCAAAATTGTACATTTAACATTCTCCTTTTTTTGAGGAGGATGTAAGATGTGACTGTGGAGAGGTCCAGGATGATGAGCATCTGCTGGTGTGCCAGAATTTGGAACAAACGTGTGACCTGAACGACATGTATGAGGCGAATGACAAGGCGATTGCTGCTGCTACATATTGGATGGGAAAGGCTTAGCTTTTGCACGGACTCGGAAAGTAAGTAAGTACAACTAGCATTATATAAATTCCTACAATAAATTAGCATCAAAGTCTCATCTACCAAAAGTTGACTACCCCTGTAATATCTGTTTCTTCATAAGTGTTTGTACCTTCTTTGTTTGTTTGTTTCGAATTTAGTTCCTTAGTCTCCCGTGACCATGTAGGACGTGAGCCTACGAAACTAGTCGGGAAATAAAAATTTGTGGAAAAGTTAAACAATTTTTTATTTGTTCTTTATTTTAATTACTTGACTTTTTATTCTAAAATACTGACACAATGCTAAAAATATAAGAATGATATTTATTGCAAATTGAGATAATTGTGTAGCGAACAAATTTAAGAGAACGTGGAGAAACCCGAGATCAGGACATTGGCACACCTTGGACTATATAATAGTCAGAAGACAAGATCTCAAATATATAACCAAAACAAAAGCTAGAATAGATTTGTAGATTGCTGGACGGACCACCGTCTTGTCCTAGCCAATCTTAATATATATAAATCTCGTGTCACAATGTTTTGTCCTCAATGGACTCCTAAACCACTTAACCGATTATAATAAAATTCGCACACCATGTGCAGTTCGATCCAACTTGAGAGATAGGATAGTTTAAATCTCAAATTATAGTCGGTTTTTTAATTTATTGCTAATTATTTGTCTGTTATTATTTGACAGTCACAATTATCTGTTAACTCCAAATGATTCTAACAGATGTCGATACCTTTCGACTGGGTTGAGTTAGTAATCAATAGATGGCGCTGCTATGGTAAATCTACGAACGTGTCATATAAGCTACATTTTAACAGCATAATTACCACGTGTTGTTGACGCTATAAATTTAATTAAATTTATTTTGTAGTGAACGAAATACCGTATATATGCTACAAAATATTTTGTAAAAGTTAGGGATCTGTATGAAAACTAAATTATTTTTAAGTATCTATCTACCCGTGCGAAGCTGGGGCGGACCTCTAGTATCAATATAAAACTTAAACCAAAAATTTCGCACAGGGTATGTGTAAGGAAGAATCGCTATAAGATCGAAAATCTGCATGATCCCGACGTAAAACGTGATCTCTGTTCTCTGGTAAGCGACGGACTGTCCACTGTGGAGAGAGACACAAATGCAAATGAACTGTGGATCACACTAAGGATACAATAAAATAAGGCGTGTGAAACCACTCTCGGCATAACAAAAGGCAAGAAACTAGAAGATTGGTTCAATGATAGCAGCGACATGCTGGAACCCTCATTAGAAAGGAAACATAAAGCTTTTCAAAATATGAAATCTGTCAATTCTAACAGTGACAAAATAACATCGGAGTATAGTGCAGCCAAGACGGACCTAAGGCGTGAAATCAGATCGGCAAAAAATACATGGTGGAAGGAAAAAGCAGAGGAAATCCAGAAATTTGCTGACACGCATGACCAAAGAAATTTCTATGAGGCAATAAAACAAATATACGGACCTAAAGTAAAGAGCACCAAACCCATTCTTGACGAATCTGGAGTATTGCTAAGAGAGGAAAATTAAATAAGAGATAGATGGAAAAATCACTACTCTACTGTTCTAAACTGCACCTCGAACGTGGACTGGGAAGCGATTGATCTGTTTCCTCTATATCCAGTGAATCACGACCTAGATGCTCCCATATCAACGAACGAAGTAAGCGCAGCCATAAACCAGCTAAAAACCATAAAAGCGCTGGATGTGATGACATTCCTGCCGAGGTTCTAAAGGCTCTTGCGAGTGAAATAGGTGACCATCTCACTGCTTGTTTCAATTCCTTATGGGAAACACACGCGATACCGGAAGACTTCCGTAGAGCAATAATAGTCAACCTGTTCAAAAATAAAGGAAATATCTCCGATTGTAATAACTACAGAGAAATTTCATTATTATCTGTGACGGGAAAAGTTCTTTCAAAAATTATGGTCAACCGTTTGGTTCCGGTGTTGGAATTGTTGTTGCCAGACACGCAGTGTGGATTCAGACCCAAAAGGGCACAGCCGATCTCATTTTTACTCTAAGGCGGCAGCTCCAAAAAAAAAGTGGTTGAACAGCAAACTACAATGCAAGTGGCCTTTTTAGATCTTACCAAGGCATTCGACACGGTAAACCGATCAGCATTGTGGAAAATTATGAGAAAGCTCGGTATTCCACCAAATTTTGTGGAGGTTTGATAAGCATGATCGAGGTCTATGGGAGAATTAGCCACTAAAAGAGGGCCTTTCATGTCAAACGAACCTTCTTGCCAAAATTCAGGCAAAATAAAACTCCGAAGGCCCGAGACTGGCCCCGATTCGATGCAACCTCACGCCTCAAGCCGGTACCAAAAAGGGGGCCGAAATTCGGATCAGATATAGTGTGTACAGACAAATGGAAAAGGTTCCTGATGGTGTACAGACTACAGGGGCTGGAAGCTATCTTTTAACTATCTAACTCTCGACTATAAATACCGGCGTACTTCCGGCAGAGACTCAAAATAGGACAGGATTTAACTACGCGAAAAATATGCCACGACTAGCTACAGTCAAACCACGATCCTGCCTATTAACAAGTTTACTGACTATCTCACGTGTATTTAATGATTATCGATCTCACTATCAAAATAAACGTGTAATTACTTTATCGACGAACTAATAAGCCTTCCAGTCGAATTACCGCGGGCTGTCATAATACCGCAAGTTTTCCTCATTAGAGTTCCAAATCGCTCAACTGCTTCGGTCTTGGCCCGCGACCTTTTCGCCAGTGAACCTCATGAACTGAGCTGAAAAGCGTCCAAATCAGACAAAGCCCATTCTCTTGGAGAGTCATGTGAGGTATATCTTCAGTCCACAGCCCTCCTGGCATACTAAATATTATTATAAGGACTCCGTAACTTTAACCTTAATAGATTTACAACGGCGCGTGCATAATACATAATCTATCTTATGCCCGGGCACTAACAAGCTCAGAATATCATAATATCGCGACCGGATATTCATAACAAAATTACTCTCTCGGGTGTACCTACTTTTACAAATGAAAATTCTACACTAAGGTTACTAGAAGGTTCTAAATATGAAATTCCTAACCGGATTCAAAAATAAACATTAAAGATAGGTCACACCACTGGTATCGGAAAATATACAAGTATTATTCTTTTTAAGGGAGGGTATTCATGTAACGTTTTATTTTTATTTTTAAGAAAATAGTTTATAAGAAGAAATATTGTAATAATTATGTTCGAGGTAACCCGCGAACGACAGATAAAAATTCGCGACGTTTGTTTGACAGGTGACGTGTGAAAACAATACAGGTAGGTACAGTCTGCAATAATCGTACAATAAATCCATTGGCACACAGAGATCATAAATAGACATTCATAAATATGCCGCAGCGAGCGTAGATAATTGTCCTGGCCTGGGTAGCTGCCAGCGACGGAACAAAATAGTACACTCAAATAAAAATATGTTAACTCACCCGAAATTCAGCATACCTTCAAATATTTAACACAAAGCACAAAACGAAAATAAACACGTCACATTCATAGTTGGAAGTTAAATTATCACGGGGCTGTCCAATCTAACGTTCCGCCACGCGTCCTACCCTATTTTGGCCAGCCCAATTAAACAGTCAATATCTATATAATATTTGCCTTGAACACTGACTCACTGCCTGACTGACTGATGTCATTAACGCCGCTGGATGGCACGCCACTCGCAACTAAAGACAAATTTTGTTCTACTACGTTCTATACGGCTGACAGCTGACAGTAACATAAATATTATTATGCCTGTTGGCTGAGCACTTTTTTTAAAGGTCTTGATGTAGAGAAAAACAATTTTTCGGGTTATTTAAAAACTCACATGCGAAGTCAGGCATAATAAAGCAAAGTGTACCAAATTAGGAAACTTTTACGCACAGCGGGACTTCATAGTGAAGAAAAGCCTTACTAATGCAATGAGTGCAATAAAAAGTTTGCGGTCTCAAGTAATTTAAAGAATGACATGCGCGGAGAAAAGCCATACGAATGCAATAAATGCAATAAACAGTTTAATCAATCAAATAATAACTCATTATAAAAGCCATTTGAATGCAAAGTTTGTTATAAAAAGTTCATTTTTTTTTTAATTTTCAAAGAGTTCTAATATCAAGTGCTTTAAAGTCTGACATACAGACGCGACATCATAACGGAGAAAAGCCTTACTAATGCAATGTTTGAAATAAAAAGTTTACACACTAAAGTAATTTTTTAAAGATTTTCATGTGAATTCATAGCGTTGAAAAGCCATATATATGCAACGTTTGTTATAAAAAGTTCAAGTTTTTTTTTTAATTTTCATAGAGTTTTATTATCAAGTGCTTTAAAGTCTAAATAATAACTCATTATAAAAGCCATTTGAATGCAAAGTTTGTTATAAAAAGTTATTTTTTTTTTAATTTTCAAAGATATCTAATATCAAGTGCTTTAAAGTCTGACATACAGACGCGACATCATAACGGAGAAAAGCCTTACTAATGCAATGTTTGAAAAAAAAAAAAAAAAAAAAAAAAAAATAGAAAAGATGTAGTTGAGCTATCTCTTGAAAGGCATTGCGAAGTAAGTTGCATTGAGGGACAGACTGCTATTGTTCTGTGCATATATAGACCTCCCTCTGGCAATTATGAGATTTTTTTAAAGACACTAGAAAAAATGCTTCATAAAGTTACCAAAAATTCTAATAAACCAATTGCTGCATGTGGAGATTTTAATATTAACTTTAACTCTGAAACCAAAAACAAAAATATATTAATTGATCTGTTTAGCAGTTTTAATTTGACCCGATGTATCTACGCATCTACAAGAACTACAAACAATACAGCCACTTGTATCGATAACATTTTTACAGACTTATGTTTGGTAAATGCATGTCTAGTGAACCTTGTGAGGTCCGATCACATAGGACAAAAAATTGAAATTGTTACTGACGAAATTTCAGGTTTAAGCGGGGAAAAAAGCGGTTCTAAGATTAAAAAAAGAATTGTAACTACCGAGCTGTTGGAGAGATTTTCTAACAGCTTAAAATGTGAGTTAGCCTGCTTAAACTTGGAACGAAAAGAAAACAAAAATGTTAACACTGTATTTCATTATTTTTTTGAAACTTTGGTACGTGAGCTCGATTGTCAAATGCCTCTTAAATGTGCAAAACAAAAACCTAAATCTTCTTTTAATGACTGGTCTACTAAAGGCATAAAAGTGTCACGTGAAAATATGTTTTACTTATATAGCCTATTAAATGAAAGAAACGATGCATTTAGAAGGCACGTTATGACATACAGCAGGATCTTTAAAAGGGTATGTAGAAAAGCCAAAGAGTTATTCTTTAAACGAAGAATTCTTAAATCCAATAACTCAGTTAACCCATCCGCATCACAATCGGTACGTAGTACCGACCGAGAGAAATGTGCCGAAATTCACAATCGGTACGTGGTACCGACCTACATCCGCTTACGAATATTGCCATTTTACTACCTGCTACTGCCATCTATGCAAAACCTAGAATAATGTTATTGTAGATAAGATTCAAACCTTTTTATTCGAATATTTTACTGCTTAGAGTTTTATACAAAATAAATCGCATACACGCCGCTGAAGAAGGGATAGATATTTTACCTGCGCGGTTTGTATGGCCGCCATCTTTGTAATTGATGTTTGTTTGCGTGCGCGCTGTGTTATTTATGTTATTTTTATCACTTTTTTGTTATTTTGAAATTGTATGATATAAACTAAAATCTAATTTAACATTTGTTGAAGAACTGCAGTGAAGATTATGATATGAGATCCGTTTCCTGTGATGATATTTTCTCATATAATCGTTTGGGAGAGTTAAATCAATATTGGTAAAGAAGATTTACTCCTAAAAAACACACAAAAAATAAAATCACAAAACAAAAAAAAAAGATTTACTCCAATAATGAATATTTTTTCTACTTAACTTCCAATTTTTATAAAGATTCTCCAACCAATAACTTTGTTTTGACAAAATTAAAATGAACATCTAGTGTGACATTTGCTGAGTACATTTTAAATGGGATTTTAGTGCATAGATTTCTCCAAACAAATGAGATGCGTATGGGTTAAAACCACATGGAAAATAATCAAAGAAGAAACTGGCAGAACATCAGGTAAGAATGACACCTTGCCCCTCGGCAATAACGAAATGAATGAAAATGAATTGAAAAGGTTAGCATCAGAATTTAATGATTTTTTTATAAATGCAGCAGAAAAAATAACAAAAGACAACCCCTGTTCGATAAGTAAAGCTGCTGAATATTTAACGACTCCCAATAGTAAAAAATATAGCATATTTAAGTTTAGAAAAATTACATCACACGATATCTTAGAAACAACCAAAAAACTTAAAAATAAAGATTCGCAAGATATTTGGCATATGTCACCAAGATTACTTAAGCAAATAATTAATGATATAGTTGATCATCTGGTTGAGATTTTCAACACTTGTTTAGAAAAAGGTGTATTTCCAGACCTATTTAAAATAGCCAGGGTAATTCCTATCTATAAAAAGGGTGACAAAACTGATCTTAATAACTATAGACCAATATCGATCCTGCCTGTGCTGAGTAAACTACTGGAGAAAATTGTCGCTGAACAGGTAACATCCCATTTAGTAAAAAATAGAATACTTCACCAACAGCAATTTGGCTTCCAAAAGGGCAAAGGGACCAGGGATGGTATAGCATCCCTGGTTGAAACCGTTTTAATGTCCTGGGAGGAAAAGCATGATACTTATGGTGTGTTTTGCGACTTATCGAAGGCATTCGATTGTGTGCACCATCATATCCTATTAAATAAGTTAGAACATTACGGAATACACAAAACCGAACTAGACTTTTTTAGATCCTATTTGTCCAGTAGGAAACAAGTCACAGACGTAGACAGTTACAGGTCTTCGTTGAATACAATAAAATATGGTGTTCCCCAAGGATCCATTCTGGGTCCTTTGCTTTTTTTAGTATACATAAATGATTTTGCCTTGTACAATTGATGGGGAAAGCAGTGTTGTCATGTTTGCTGATGACACTTCACTTCTTATCAAAGATCATATTAATAGTCAGCATACTAAACGGGAAGTTCTATCGGTTTTGGATCGTGTTGATGCCTGGTTCGGCGACAATAACCTAGTTCTAAATATGACGAAAACCAATGCGATTCACTTCTCTCTCAGACGGAAAACTCGCGATGATCTGGTTGAGTGTGCGCTTGCGGAAAGGTCTGTTGATGTAGTTGGGCACTGTAAGTTTCTAGGGGTGACCATTGATGAGAATCTGCAGTGGTCTCCACACATTGATGTGCTGTGCAATAGACTGAGTACAGCAGCCTATGCAATCAAAAAGATTAGAGATATTTGTGGGCTTGAAGGAGCTAAATCCGTATATTTTGCATACTTCCATAGTATCATGACATATGGTATCATGTTCTGGGGCCGTGCGACGGATTGGTCCAGAGTATTCATTCTCCAAAAGCGAGCAATTAGGATGATCCTGAATATGCGAGCCAGAGAATCATGCCGCAACACATTCCGGGAGCTGGGTATTCTAACCATGCCCGGTGCATATATTTGGGAGTGCCTGTTGTATGCTAGAAGGAATCTGCCAAACACTCCCAGAAACACTGACATTCACGGGTACAGTACCAGGAATAGAAATAAAATCAGGGCGATCGAGCACCGACTATCAATGGTATCTAAGGGATTTATTTGCACTAGTGTTCGGTTATATAATAAGCTCCCTCCTGGTGTGAAGCTCCTAGATGAGGGGGGGTTTGAGAGAGGGGTGAAGGCGTATCTGGTTGTCAAATCATTTTATTCTATTGACGATATGCTTAATGAAACAGAATGCATCATTCAGCATTGATGAGAATTATTTCTTTGTTTCTCCAACTTTGTTTGTATTAATGGATGTTACGTGTCTTCTACGGAGTCGGAATCTGCTTCAGCTTCTCTTCTTCTTTTAACCATGAATACTTGCCTCGGCTAGTGTTGGTAGAGCGGACTCCAGAATCTCTGGTCTTTGGAAGTTCGATCCAGGAGGAGATGATGATTTGTTTAATCAAAGATGTTGTTTGATAAATTAAGAAACACTTGTTTATTGCGTGTAACAGGAAATTGGAAAATATACAAAAGTTCAGAATTTTCACGTAATTCACAACAGTAATTGTATCAAATTTACAATCAATTAAAATGTTTGCTTATTCTTTTAAAACAACAATATTAATCACTTTTCGTATCTATGAATATAATTGGTTGGATTCTAAGGAAATCGCGGTAAGAAATGGTTTGAGTTTCTCCAACTATCAGGGAGTACTCTAAAATTTTATACGTCTGATTCCCACAAGGTGAGTTTTAAGAAATGAATTTTGAAACAAAGGAAAAAAATACTTAACGGTCGTTTTACTTGGGTCAGCAGGCCCGTGATCATGTGACTATGGGTGAGAGAGATGGAAGATATCTGCCTCTCATATTCCCATACTCAGTAGCGAAAGTTTGACAACATAGGAATAGAATCTGCGTCGTAACTAATTATAAAAAAGGGGTGGAGAGAAAGTGAGTGAGTGAAATGCATAGGCATCCATCCCACTTACACCAGTGCAATTATATCCATATTTGGCAACATGACCTGTGGCCTACGTGCAAAATCGCACGATCAACAGAAACCAAATTATAAATAGATGCATACCTGTTAGTATAGGGGTAGGTATGTATAGCAATATTTGAAATTTATAAAGAATATTCCGTACTGAGACGGGTGAAGCTTCACAACAAAAAAAATACATGCTACAAATCGATTTTTAGTTACCAAAAGAAAAAAAAGAAAAAAAAAAGAAGATTTTGAGTACATAAAAATCTCTTAAGGAGTAACTGATCCAATAAGGTAGGATCAAGGAATTTAGAATAATCCTTGAACATTTAACTTCAAGAGTTCCAAAGTTGTAAGGGGTATACCAAAGATAGATACCCTAGTTTAGTAATTAGGTATAACAAAAAAAATTTATATTTTCATACATATAGATAAGGAATTTAAACATGGCATGAGAAGAAAATTTGATTGTGGAAGTATGGGACAACCCTCATGAAGAGTACAACCTAGATTGGTAAATTGTTTGTCACACTTTCTTACCTATTCATCCATCCCTAACGGCCTTCATTCATAACCTCTCACTCCTAGATTTATTCATCAATAATTACTATCACACGGTTAGACAAACAACACAAAAAAAAAAAATTTATTAAATAATGGTTCCAAGCAGAGACTGCAATCCAATAATTCCACAAAAAAAATTATTATTTTTAATCAATACAATTAACAATCCAACTGTCAAGAAGTAGAAGGTGACAGAATATTAAACATAAACATAAAAAAGATATAAATAAAAAAAATATTTCGTACAATATTTCCTCTTCATCAAGGACATCTCTTAAGAATATCTGATAGTGCTCACTTAGATTATTATTAATATTGATTTTAAAATGCCCATAACATTTCTCAAAGTGAGAAATGTCCACTGATTTAGTTCACTGTTCACTGAGTAGTTTAAGAGCACTCCTAAGGTTAGCTTGTAGCTCAAAGGTTTGGAGAGAACTAATTTAAATGTTCTGGTGTTTGTACATAAAAAAAAATTATTATATCATTTACAATTGCATAAGAGTATCCTGCAAAGAAAGAAATTCACTTAAAAAAAAAAATATATAAGAGAAAGGTATCCGTTGCCCAAAGATTACGGATCGACAAGTAAGAAGAGATGTCAAACTTCATGCTAGCTATTGTCCTGTAATTAGGACACAATACTAAGTTTTGAGCGCCACCTAGTTTGGGAAAATACGGGGAATGAACTAGGAAAATTCCAATAATAAACCAAAACAGCAAAAAAAAATATTATCTTACTTCCTGACAAGAGAGAAAGATTTGAGTATGCCAAAGTTGTATAAGATTGATCCGAGCGTCCTCATTTCAATCGAATAGAAAAGTTAAGAATATACTTAAATAGAGAAAACGAGTTGCAACTCAAAAAAAAATTGTCTAAGATTATTAGAGAAGTATTAACTACAAATTGTCAGTAGACTAACGTTATGAGTCGACTAAAATATTAACTAATAATTAAGAAGATTTGTGGCCTTAATTAGGAACACAAAAAAAAAGTTTCATTGAAATTGATGTCTGCTCTACGCCAACAACGCGGTGACGAAAGATGCCATTTTTACATCAGATAGCGTGCTTATCATTGCACAGATTTACAAGCCTGGCATAACCAGAAATGTACCAAAAAAAATTTTATTCAATACACATTATCATAAGGGTGCATTGCTCATTTACAGCTCTCAAAAAAAAAAAAATAGGAAGGTTGAGAGTGTACCAAAGTTTATTATTGCGCTTATCATAGCACAGATTTACAAGCCTGGCATAACCAGAAATGTACAAAAAAAATTTCATTCAACACACATTCTCACAAGTGTGCTTTGCTCATTTACAGCTCTCAAAAAAAAAATTAATTAGGAAGGTTGAGAGTGTACCAAGTTTATGATTCGCACAAATTTTCTTAACGGGTGCGATTAGATCAAGGAGAAGTGAATTGAGCATTCCAAAAAAAAAAAAAGGAAGTGAATAACTAATATTGACCCTGTGTGTAACAAAACAGTATAGAAGGTATTACTACGATTAGGGTAATATCATGAAGAAAAAAAAATAGTTCCATGTGGATAAATCGTGACTACAATTAACGTTCAAAAAAAAATTAACAATCGCAGAAGCGAAAGACAACAACACAGAATAGTATCCGCGCTCAATACCAAACTAGAAATTATATAGGACACCTAGAATTACACTGACCCAGTAAACAAAACGTATTCGACAAAAAAAATTATTAGTGGGGAATTTATGAAAAGAGTCGATATTCTGACGCGCTTCTATGAAACTCGTTAGCCGCGATGCGGGGCGCAGGGAAGTTTTGTGGGCCGGGAGGTGGGTCTAGCGGTGCGCATGGAAGTTTTTACGGGGCGAGCGATGCAATTCGTAAACAACTGTGGAAGTTCACGTAATGTGTAATATGTCTGAACCACTCTCTCACAGGCTCAAAACATGCCATCTCGCTCACTCGCCGACTCTGGGCGGTGCTGTGTGTCGGGGACGCAACACGATTAGTGAGTGAAAAACCAGTTTAATGAAGGAGAGAACACACATTTTGTTAGTGATGTGAAGTTATAATATGAAAAGCGGAGCGGGATAACGTCACAACATTTATTTATTAAGATATTCTGGGAAGTATTTTTATTTACTACAGTCACACAAAAAAAGGAACTTAGGACGTAATTCTTCTACAAGTTATTTGAGATAATTATAATTATAAAAATTACTCGACAACCTAGAGGGATGTGGGTGGTATAGAAGATATGTTAATGGAATTCACATAATGGAAAGAAGTCTTTCATGACTTAGCCTACATCCTCGGACAAGGAACACGGTAATCTAATGAGAAGGCGTACCGAGTTCAAGTCGTTAGACGAAAAAAAAAATTAATTAATAAAAAAATGAAGTTACACTTAGTGCAACAAAAAAAATAAATAATAAAAATGGAGATCATGCTTCTTACCGGGTAAAACAGTATTTAAACGTGGGTTGTCCCAATATGATAGCCTGAAGCAAGAAGTAAGCTATCATACTGGACCACAAGGAAGAGAGATGCCAAGTAGGATCGTATACTTGGAATTCTCGCCCTGCTCCTCCCAAATGAATAGCCAACAGAAGGTTGGGTTCCAGGAGGCACACTTAGGATCTCTGAATATACTTCGATTAGAATTTTTTTGTTAAACAAAATTCACATGTATTGGGGTGAGCCCAATTTGACTTATGATTCTGACTGTACGAGACTAGTCAGGGTGTTAAAAGATAATAAACGTATGGGAACGGGTCCTCAGGAGCCCTTTAACCATAAATCAAGATATGATAAAACCTAAACTACAACTTTATTATATCCTTCGTATGGAACCTACCGATGGATCCACTATCACAATCCTTTAGTTCAAAAATTGTTCTTGATATTTTACGTACAACCTGAGACTTAATGAAGCGAGGAGCTAATTTTTTTGAAAAATATTGCGAAGCATTTGAGAGATAATGAGATCTTCTCCATACCAGCTGACCAATTGACAAGGATATGTCTTTACGACGCAAATTATAACGGTCCTTATTTTTATTAAAAGCTTGTACTAACGTTTGTGAGACTTTATTATATAGATTTTCTAAGGTGGAAATGTCATTCAATCTTTGTTTTAAGGGATCAAATGTTTCAGACGGGGAATCATGATTTATCTGTAGTGGCTTATAAAAAGAGGCGTGGGGAATGTACTCTCTACCGAACATCAAAAAAATGTGGAGAATATCCGGTAGCAATGTTAGTCATAGAATTTAAACAAGAACAGATTTTTGGAAGATGTTTACACCAATTGCGTTGGTCCTCCTCTACTAATATTGCCAACAAGGTTACTAGAGACTGATTATATCTTTCGGAGACATTATGTTGGGGATGAAAATATGCGTTATATCTAAGATCATTTATTCCGTGGGAATGTAAGAATTCTTTAAACTGTCGAGAAACAAACTGTTTTCCGTTGTCTAAAACAATCTGTCGAGGGATTCCAAAGACTTTAAAGATTCTTTCTTCTAAGATTTGAATTATACTACTGGTATTTGCGGCTCGGAGAGGAAATGCCCAAGTTATTTTACTAAAATTACAAACTACAGTGAAAATGTAACGGTTTCGCTTATGACTCAGCGGTAAGGGACCTATGAAATCCATAGATATACTTTCCATGGGACGTTCAATTTTTTTAGGGTATTTCATAAGACCATGGGGCATTTGGTTATTATACTTGTAGGCCTTGCATATTTCACACTCATTCACAACCTGTCTAACAAGAGGTAATAATCGTTTACAGAAGTATGTACGGGAAATAAATTCGTAGGTTTTTTCCATTCCAGAATGACAGTTTCCCTTATGGTAGTCCAATATGAGACTTTCTATCTTACACGCAGGGACAACCAATTTCCAAAGGTGAGTGGGAGAGTTAGACAAGGAATCTTTTTTTATACCTAGAATAACGATACAAGTGTCCATCATTTATCATAAAATTAGTGAACGATTGGGGTTTTTGAAGATAAGAATTGTACACCTTTTTATACCAGGGGTCTATAATATTTTCAAACGGTTCTGGAACAGATAGACTAGAAACAGGAATACGGCTCAATCCGTCGGCAAGGTTATTTTCGCAGCCACGCTTAAATACAAAAGTGAAATCAAACTGTGAAAGTCGGCAAGCCCATCTGGCTAACCTACCAGAAGGTGAAGAAATTGAGTTTAGGTATTTTAAACATCCGTGATCACTGACTACTGTAAAGTGTACTCCGTCTAGATAGCTTTTAAAGTGTTGTATAGAATCTACTATGGCGAGAAGTTCTCTCTCCGTGGTACTATAATTTCGTTCTGGACCGGACAATTTACGTGAATGATAAGCAATTATATATTCTACTCCATTAGAGTCTTTCTGGGACAAGAAGCTGCCCAAGGAAACTCCACTTGCATCACACGTCAATGTATACGGAAGGGAATAGTCTGGTGGTTTAAGGATTGGAGCGGAAATCATTGCTTGTTTCAAGGCTTGGAAGGCAAGTTCAGCTTCATTTGACCATTCGAATTTTTTACCGTTAAATTTATTACTCGTGAGGCGAGTCAAGGGAGAAGCAATCTTAGAAAAGTCCTTAATGAAACGCCTGTAATAAGACATTAATCCCAAAAATGAGCGGATTTCCTTACTGGTGGATGGTCTAGGATAATCTTTCATAGCACTAATCTTATCTGGGTCCGTATGAATTCCCTCCCTGTCAATAATATGACCGAGGTACTTAAGCGATGATTTACAAAACACGGATTTACTGAGCCTAATTGTCAAGTTGGCTTCTTTCAAGCGCTGGAGAACAATTCGTAAGGTGGAAATATGGGAATCAAAATCTGAACTACAAATCAAAACATCATCAAGGAAACTGAATACTCTTTGTCCCAAATCGGAGAAAAGCTTATCCATAATTCTCTGCATTTCGGCGGGCACGTTTTTCAGGCCGAACGGGCAGGTAACAAACTGATACATCCCTTTGGATTCTACATAGAAGGCTGTCTTAGGTCTGCTTTCTGGACTCAAAGGAATTTGCCAGAAGCCGTAGCTCAAGTCTAAGGTGGTTAAGAACTTGGTGTCTCTCAGATTATCCAACATATGGTTGATATTAGGGAGTCTATAAGAGTCTGAGACTGTGACCTCATTCAATCTTCTAGGATCGAGAACGAATCTAGCTGTGCCATCGGATTTTGGTACACAGAAGCAGGAATTTAACCAAGGGGAACGTGAAGGTTCTATTATTTTTAAAGCTATCATTTTATCTACCTCTTGACACATCTGAACTCGTCGTACATGGGAAGCTGGATATAATTTCTGTTTAACGGGCAAACTATCACCTGTATTAATGACATGAGAAACTACATTTGTCCTACCCAAACCCATCTTCTCAAAAGAAATATTCTCGAATTCATTTTTCAGGTCATCCAAAATTTTCCTCTGCGACACTGTCAAATCGTTTATGGAGTTAAGACATTTTGGAGCTGATTCTACATTAGACGACTGTTGATCAGATATGGATGCTACCGTAACATGAGTTTTGGTGGGGAACAACCGAGGAATTATTCCTGACTTTTCCAGAAAGGGTGACCCTAAAATGAATTGGTCAGGAATGGAAGGAACAATAACAAATTTAACCTGCTGAATTTTATTGTTGTAACATAATGGCAAAACTATGGTACCTATAGATCTTATGGAATTATTGTCAACCCCACGAATATTTTGCTGACAATATTCAGGACGGAACCCTATTTCGATAAAAGACCGATATAACTGACCCCCCAGGACATTACAAGCTGATCCGGTATCAAGCAAGGCTCGGAGTTGTATTTGAGAGATAGAAAATAGCAAATAAGGGCGTCGATCTCTCTCGTTTATTACGGAAACTTTATTGACCTGCAATGTTGAAAAGAACAATTTAACACTCTGAATCCACGACAATCTTTCGCGAGCTGAGGTCTCTGGGCTCGGGAAAATTGCAGGATTCATTGTTCGTTTTTTGAATTTCTAAGTGGGGGAGGCGGTTTACTCACGTCAGGTAAGCGTTGGCGTGGCACAGGATTGAAGGGTTTCCTAAACTGAAATGAATGAACATTATTGGCACTGGGTCCTGACTTAGAGTAACAGTTTCGAGCAATGTGACCTATACGTCCGCAGTGAAAACATTTAATCATAGGAGCAGAAGGCTGTTGAGAAGAAATTGATTGAACAGGGTTTTTCCTTACTATCTTAACTTTAGAGGGAGAGCGGGTTGGAACTGTAACCGAAACACACTCCAACTCCGTGCAAACTTCATCTAGCTCAGCAATTGAGTTCGGTCGCCTGGACACTAATACACTGGCGTATCTGCTATCTAATCCTTTTCTGATGGCCTTTAGGATATCTGACATACGCAATGGAGACTGTAAGGACTGATTCAAAAGGGTTATACGTGAAATGTAATCACTAGCACTCTCCAAAGGTTGCTGTGATGCAGTTAAGATTTCCAATCGTCTGTTGCCTTCAGCATCAGGCAAATCGAAGCGCTTGATAAACGATTGTTTAAGCTGTGTCCAAGTTTTAACACTGTTATAAAATGTCCGGTAGAAGGTGAGTGCTTTTCCCTCCAAAAATTCGGGCAAGGCGGGGCCTAGGTTTTCCAGTGGAAAATTTCGAGCTCGGGAGATTTCCTCCAATCTCAAAAAGAAATCCCTAACATCCTCGACACCGGAATAATGTTGAACTGGCCATGAACTAAAATTTACTGAATGTATGATGTGTGATTGGCTAACTGTAGGATTGGGTCTATCTAAATTTCTGCGAACCGGTGTAATAATTAAATCGTTGGAAACATTAGTATTTATCATTGTCACGGCTTGAGTGGGCGGAGAAGAAGGTACAAAACTATCACGAGGTGGATTAATCTCCGAGAGGCTATCAGGGCGTTGGATACCTAACAATCCCGAAGGGTGATTGTCACGCTGACCTACATCAGACAATAAGTTAGAATTGAAAAGTCTGCATTGCCTTCGCAGAGATTCAATACCTACATCAGGCTGGATTCCTCTATTCAACAGTGCTTTAGAGAGAGTCTTGCATGTCGCCCTCTCCACACGCGGAATAACTTGATCGACCAGGGATGACATTATTCAGAAATAAAACTAGCGGAGTGTGACTATCTCAAACTTTGACCACCGTCGGGAGTATTCGATCACAAGAAAGTCAAAAAAAAAAAAATTATTAAAATTATCGAAGTTTTATCTCAACCTCACTCACTTATCCAACATTCAAGGGAGGAAGACCCTTTCTCAAGGAAAGTTATTGAATTATTGTGGCAGAACAGAGTACCCAAATGCAAAAATAAAAATTTTTAAGAAAAATTGCAACAAAACACAAAAAAAACTTTTCTAGTTGCCGTCGGCTGAATTTATCTGTAGGTATTGCAAAACTTTACGGCTCTTGGCCCACAACAAAATTTTAGCAATTTCAGAATTTAAATTGAGATAATAGAACTTGCTAATACTCAAGAGAGAAGAAAAGGAAAAAAGAAAAAAAAAAAAGGCAACTTAATACACCATTATCAAAAAAAAAAACTTTAAACACCAGAACACTGTGTTATTGCATTATTTAGTGATTTTCAAAAGAATTGGATTATTAATTACGTTTCGCTCACCAATTTCCTGTCCGGCATCTATGTGAGTCAAGGGAGGCGCAGACAAGGTTCCTCTGGATGTCTTCGAATCTTGACGCTGCTCGCATTGCCATCAGCTCGTTCTGGATTTGATGCCCCACGTTGGGCGCCATAATTGTTACGTGTCTTCTACGGAGTCGGAATCTGCTTCAGCTTCTCTTCTTCTTTTAACCATGAATACTTGCCTCGGCTAGTGTTGGTAGAGCGGACTCCAGAATCTCTGGTCTTTGGAAGTTCGATCCAGGAGGAGATGATGATTTGTTTAATCAAAGATGTTGTTTGATAAATTAAGAAACACTTGTTTATTGCGTGTAACAGGAAATTGGAAAATATACAAAAGTTCAGAATTTTCACGTAATTCACAACAGTAATTGTATCAAATTTACAATCAATTAAAATGTTTGCTTATTCTTTTAAAACAACAATATTAATCACTTTTCGTATCTATGAATATAATTGGTTGGATTCTAAGGAAATCGCGGTAAGAAATGGTTTGAGTTTCTCCAACTATCAGGGAGTACTCTAAAATTTTATACGTCTGATTCCCACAAGGTGAGTTTTAAGAAATGAATTTTGAAACAAAGGAAAAAAATACTTAACGGTCGTTTTACTTGGGTCAGCAGGCCCGTGATCATGTGACTATGGGTGAGAGAGATGGAAGATATCTGCCTCTCATATTCCCATACTCAGTAGCGAAAGTTTGACAACATAGGAATAGAATCTGCGTCGTAACTAATTATAAAAAAGGGGTGGAGAGAAAGTGAGTGAGTGAAATGCATAGGCATCCATCCCACTTACACCAGTGCAATTATATCCATATTTGGCAACATGACCTGTGGCCTACGTGCAAAATCGCACGATCAACAGAAACCAAATTATAAATAGATGCATACCTGTTAGTATAGGGGTAGGTATGTATAGCAATATTTGAAATTTATAAAGAATATTCCGTACTGAGACGGGTGAAGCTTCACAACAAAAAAAATACATGCTACATGGATTGTCATGTGTTGTTACAATCGGTTCCAACTTTTTGTAATCATTGCTTCTGCCTTTTTTTATATATACTGACGATGCTCTAATTTCAGACCCTTTACATCTGAATTAGAGCAAATCTTAATCTTTAAAATTTTGAACTTTGTGCCTTATGTAAGGATTGTATGTTTTATGTTTTTTTTATTTTTGTTGTTAATTATTGTTGTACTATTCACTCCATGACGTGCCCAAGTGCCCTTAATGGGTCTATGGCGCAAGCAAATGAAATAAAATAAAAAATAAAAAAAAGTTTACACACTAAAGTAATTTTTTAAAGATTTTCATATTGTGAATTCATAGCGTTGAAAAGCCATATATATGCAACGTTTGTTATAAAAAGTTCAAGTTTTTTTTTTTAATTTTCATAGAGTTCTATTATCAAGTGCTTTAAAGTCTGACATATGAATTCGGCCATAAGAAAGCATATGTTTGCATGAAAAAGTTTACCAAATCATAAGTTTAACGCACAGACGCGACATGATAAAGGAGAAAGCCTTACTAATGCTATGTTTGAAATAAAAAGTTCACACAAAAGTATTTTTTTAAAGATTTTCATGTGAATTTATAGCGTTAAAAAGCCAAACATATTATGCAACCTTTGTTATAAAAAGTTCAAGTTTTTTTTTTTAATTTTCATAGAGTTCTATTATCAAGTGCTTTAAAATCTGACATTTGAATTCGGCCATAAGAAAGCAAATGTTTGCATGAAAAAGTTTAATCAATCAAATAGTTAAAAACCCACATGCTAAAAGCTATTTGAATGCAAAGTTTAAGTTGTTTTTGAGTTAATAAAGAATTGAATCAACCAAGTGTTTTGAAGTCTCACATGTGAATGCTCACAGCTATGAGAAAGTAAGGTTTGCATAAAAAAGGCCATAGGTGGGCGCCAAGGGCGCCTTTAAAAACTAGTATTATAATAATTAAATAGAAGGCTTAATCCAACACCGAAGACTCTAAGTTTTATCAAACGCGAATTTATCAAATTTAATATTTTAACGTCCATACTCAAACACTTCAACACAAAATTTAAGAACGTCTCCCATCGGAGCGTAGACTCAGACTAAAATTCTTCAAAAATTATTTGTCCTATCGAGGGCCAAATCTGCTATTTCAAAACAAAGGAAACCTTGCCTTCTCTACTAATCCCTTTCAATCAATCAATCAATTCTCCCTTTTACACCCCACTCAGGGGCATAGGGAGGCAACAAGAGCTCTCCATTGCGCTCGATCTATTTATGACCTCCTCCCACACCATGTCCATGTCCCTCAGCTCTGCTTCGAAGGAGCGGAACACACTGTGAGAGGGTCTTCCTCGTCTTCGGGACCCTGATGGGAGGAAGAACAGCGCTCTCCTCGGCCAACTGTCATTCGGCATCCTTAACACATGTCCCAGCCAAGTCCATCTCCTCCCCACAATGGTAGAGGTGATGGGCTCACGCTGGTGCCTGGTGACCATCGATGGTTATCGGGGCAGGCATTACTCGCCATGAGCTCCGTCTTAATGGCATTGACTCGAAGGCCAAGGCGTTCTATTTCGTCGCAGAGTCTTGAAACACTGCGCTGTAATTCCTCCACTGTCGTACTGAATAACGCTAGGTCATCCGCGTACTCCAGATCGCACAGTTCGCCCATTAGACACTCTCTGTGTTATCGGTATACCTCTAGCTCCTTGCATGGACTTTCTCAACAGGAAGTCCATGACTATTATGAATATGAAAGCAGCTAGTACGCAGCCCTGTCTGACTCCCGTGGTGATCCTAAAAGCTTCAGTAGGACCACCTGGCGTTTTCACGCTACACTCGGAGTCTTCATACAGGGACTGCACCATTTTAACTATTTTCGAAGGTATACCATACAGAGCAAGAATTTCCCATATTGATGGTCTATGTGGGCTGTCGAAGGCCTTTTCAAAATCTATAAAGCAACAAGCGACTGGAGAGTTAAACTCCTTGCACTGCTGAAAAATGCACCTAGCACAGAAAATTGGGTCCGTGCAGGACCTTCCAGGTACAAAGCCGCATTGTTGCTCTCTCAGGACAGCCATGACAGGCCCCCGAATGCGGTGTAGTAATATCTGAGATAATACCTTACCGGGAACACTCAGCAGAGTAATTCCACGGTAGTTTCCGCTTTCAAGGTGGTCCCCCTTTTTAAATATTGCGACGATGGATCCATTCCGCCAATCTTTTGGGCACCTCTCCTCTTCCCACGCAATTTTAAATATATCAAGAAGTGGTTGGCCAAGGGTGTCTATGCCTTATTGTTTGAGGAGCTCTGCGTGGATTCCATCGTCTCCTGGCGCTTTGTTGTTTTTCAATCTCATCACGGCCAGCACCATCTCGCTGTGGGTCGGCGGATCTTCACATATCCCAGTCGCCTGAGGTATATTCAGACCAGCCAACTCCTCCTCGAAGTTGTAAGGTGAGGAGGTTTCGGGGCGGTTCAATATTGACTCAAAGTACTCCCTCCATCTCCCTTCAATCAGTTCGGGGGCAGTGACAGTGGCTCCACGAGAGTCTCGTATTGCCGTCACGGGTCTTTTTTGACCCCTGCCCCCGACCTCCCGGGTGATTTCGAAGAGTGTCCTTGAGTCATTACCGAGTGCAGCAGACTGTGCTTGCCGTGCCTGAGAGTCCAGGTGTCTTCTTTTATCTGTTCGAGTGCTTCACCTTGCGTATTACAAAATACATGATTTTACATTAAAAAGAAGCCAACCTTCAGCATGTTCTATTTTTTTTTTACAAAAATACAGTAAGTAGTAAGTACACCTTATTGTATTGAAAAGATAGGGCAGCACAATGCCCTCCGGACACAGTGCTCGCTACTATTAAATTATTATTAATCATCGGGCAACACAATATCAACATAACAACTCCGACTATTGACTGGAGTTATTCGGAAAGTTCTCGCTCATACGTGACAAACTATGAAAATAACAATAATTGTGTACCTCTCATTGAATTTATGTCTTTTTCAGAATTTAGACAGTACAATGGAATAGTTAATGCCAACGATCGTGTGCTCGATCTTGTGATAGGTGGTGTCCCGGACTGCGAGCTTTTTCGTTGCGATGACCCGTTGATTGACGAGGATTCGCATCACCGGGCTCTCTCGTTGCGGATTACTGACGTGAGTGAATCTCATATTAAAAAATCATCTAGACAGGTAAGACAGTTCCACAGAGCCGACTATTCGTCCATAAGGGAATATTTGTCCAGTATTGACTGGGAGAGAGAGTTTTTGGGCTTGGACGTTGAGGGGGCGCTTGATAGGTTTTATGACTTCTTAAGAATATGCATTGAAACATTTGTTCCATGTAAAACCCTTTCTAATTCCCGGTTTCCTAACTGGTATACTAGCGACTTGATTAGGGTAATTAAGGAAAAGTTAAGAGCACATAAAAGGTGGAAAAGCACCGGCCTGATTGGTAATTATGATGAGTATTCTCTTCTTAGGTCTAGGCAGAAGTCGATGCAGGCGGAATGTCATAGAATATTCATATCAAATATCGAAACGAAAATTAGATCAAGCCCTAAGAGTATTCATAATTATTTACATTCAAAAAAACCTCATTCAGATTTTCCCCATAGCATGTTCTATAAAGATCAAACCACAAGTAATATGAGAATGGTTTGTGAACTATTTAGTAGTTTCTTCCAGTCTTCATTTGTTAGCGATGCTCCTCCGTTACCGGACGTGGAGTGCCTGGGAGAAATAGACATTAGTATAATAAGTTTCGAAGCGGCAGATATATGTAAAAAATTAAAGGGGCTGGATCTAAATAAGGGTCCGGGACCTGACGGAATCCCCCCAACGTTCATTGTCGAGTGTGCTACAGAGCTGGCATCACCGCTCTCGGTTTTATTTAAAATGTCATTCGAGGGGGGTATATTTCCAGCTGCTTGGAAGAAATCGTACGTGACTCCAATTCACAAATCGGATAATAAACGGGACGTAGAAAATTACCGACCGATTTCCAAGTTGTCTCTATTTAGCAAAATAATGGAAAAAATCGTTGTGGAACAACTAACCCCGGCAATAAAGAACTTCGTGTTGCCAAATCAACATGGTTTTTTTGGCGGCAGATCGGTCGAATCAAATTTGATACAATTCACCGACTTTATCTATAACTCTATGGGAGGCGGTGGTCAGGTTGACGCTGTGTACACCGACTTCTCCAAGGCGTTTGATAAAATAAACCATCAAATATTAATACATAAGCTGGGGAAGTATGGTGTGCATGGTAACCTCTTGCGCTGGATAACTTCTTACATCAGGGAAAGACACCAGGCTGTTGCTGTTAACAACGAAACATCTCAATTCAGACGTTGCGTGTCCGGTGTTCCGCAGGGTTCTCACCTGGGCCCAATTCTCTTCATCATGTACATTAATGATATCCAGCGGTGCTTTCGATCGTCTGATTTTCTTATATATGCGGATGACATAAAGGTCTACCGGAGGATATGCAATTTTGAGGACGCGGTGTCTCTTCAGGTCGACCTCGATAGGCTCTCCCAATACTGTGCTGAAAACCAACTGTTCCTTAATGTTGATAAATGCAGCGCGATATCCTTCACAAGACGAAAGGAGCCCCTCCATTACGACTACAAAATTAATAAAATTTCTTTGCGGAGATGTCTCGTTGTCAGGGATCTCGGAGTACTGCTGGACAGCAAAATGACACTTAGAGCTCACATTGATGCGATCACGAACAAGGCATTTAAACAACTGGGATTCGTTGTGAGAGTATCTAAGCCATTTAAGTCAATAGAAACACTAAAACTACTTTACTTTACGTATGTGCGAAGTTGCCTTGAGTTTGCTACTGTGGTCTGGAGTCCCCAATACATCACGTATATTGACAGGTTGGAGAGAGTACAGAATAAATTTTTAAAACATTTAGATTTTAGAAGTTTGTTATCATTTGAAAACTCGCGTTTCTCTGCGCGTCACCATAAAATAATGACCTTGGAGAACAGGCGCACGCTGCACGATATGTCTTTCTTATATAAAATAACTCGACAGCAACTATCTAATAAGTAAAATTTTTTTCAACTGCCCAATCAGATTAACCAGGACGACATTTACTTTTAAACAACCGAGGTGCAGCACTAATTACCTGCAGAGTTCTTTCATTCATCGTTCATCGGATATTTATAACGCATTTTTTGTTGGTATCGACATCTTTCATGTATCCCTTTCTGTGTTTAAGAGGTCCATAATTGGATCCCTGATAGGTTCTGGATCTCATCGGGCATAGGCGGGGGTCCTCCGATCCATTGTCGTCTTCCCTTTTCCTCATTCCTTACCTTTCCCAATCCCCTTACTGGTGTTCATGTTATATACATTTTAATGAGGGTACTGCTGCCGGGTGTCGGGAATCCGTCGTGACGAGCGTCGAGGTGTGCGCCTTGGTGGGTTTACGGGCCCGGCAGCGAGCCCGTCTAGCTTTGGTGTTTTTTTCTTGTACTTGATGATGTGTAGTGTATGTCGAGTGGGGAGAGGAAAGACCCTCCAGATATTAAAAAATAAGTAAGTAATGTCTGCAAACTTTGCTGGTTTATGTATTGTACTTTTCATTATATTGTTATTATTTGTTAAAAAAAACTGTATGTTTGCGAAAATCTGAAAAATAAAAAAATAAATAAAATAAAATAAAACAAAATTCAAGTAGGCACCTCACCAAGCAAACAACACAAAAATAATTCCTAATAGCATGTTTAAAAAAATGATATTATATTGAGAAAATAATATAAGATTTGGCGTTTTGGATATAGGTATACGGGAAGCCTATTTACTATCGACAGAATCGCAACTCAACAATCGAATTACCCACTTCTAGATTTTTATATATTGTATAAGTGTTCAATTTTATTTTACGTTAGCATTAGCAAGCTTTCTATTATTTTATATGATTGAGTTAGGTTAGGTTATAATTATAGGGGGGTTTGCCAACATTTTTAATAAAACTGCAATTTTGTCCAGAGGAACATTCTATCCATGTTCCTTTAGGTTTTGTTCCTCTTGACAATTTAATAAAAACTGTATACGCTTATTAATATTGAATTTTTGGAACAGAATAAACCAATAACATATACATAAAGCAATTTAATTAGAAAGTACACAATTTATAGAAAACTATATACGCTCATTAATATTGAATTTTTGGAACAGAATAAACCAAGAACATATACATAAAGCAATTTAATTAGAAAATACACAATTTATAGAAAACTGTATACGCTCATTAATATTGATTTTTTGGAACAGAATAAACCAAGAACATATACATAAAGCAATTTAATTAGTAAGTACACAATTTATAGAAAACGGTTTTCTTTAAAAAATCTCCACATCTTCAATATTTTCCGTTTTTTTATTTAATTTTGCATAATACGCAAATTAATAATTTTGTGATTGCGTATTTTTCCGCCGCTTTCCTCATCATCATCCTCATCGTTCCCTCACTGCTGAGGATCATGACCATCACCACTCCCCACCATCCCAACCAGCCGTCCCCAAAGTCCCCGGTCCAACGCTTTCCTTATAAATATAGCTAAAATAAATTATTATTAAACCAAAAATTTCAATTAAAAATACTATGCAGTTATATTAGAGGCTAAATAGTAAATACTATGTGGGTATATCAAATTATTAAGAAAATTCCCCACTCAAAACATCACTAACAGCATCTTTGAGCACATCTTGATCGACCTAGTGATACCTAGTTTTTCCAGTTTTGCTTGGTGGCACAGAAATATTAAGAAAACAAAATATAAAGGTGCTAAAAATATTATGGTTTATTCCTCTGGACGTATCCAAAGGAACAAGCGAATCAGTGTCCAGAGGAACATGAGGTATACTTTTTTACGTTTTTTTTTTCGTAAATATTTTTGAGATTACTTTATCAGTGAGATACTTAATTTAAGAGCACTTCAAATGAACATACTTCGATCTTTTATTGAAATTATTTATACAAATTGACTTTTTATAACAAAAAAATGACTGAAAAAAAATTGAAAATAATAACGTTTTGAGTAAAAAAAATTCAAACACTGCTCCACACATACACTTTGAACGAAAATGACAGTTCTCAAATTAGTGTTGCATGATGTACAAATATGTTTTGAAATGTGTTGCAATTTCAAAATAAAAATGTTTATATTTAGGAAATATTTAACTGTCCAGAGGAACAAGTGTCCAAATTAACACAACTTGCCCCTAGTATTTATATGTACAATATTATCGAAAAATATTTTTGAATATGCATAAATTTTAAATCGATCGGGACACTGGGAAACAAACTCAAAACCGGGACATGTCCCGGTCTACCGGGACGTATGGCAGCCCTACCAAATGGCGGTAAATCGCCCACGTCGGCAACACTGAATTTGACAATAGGCCGGGTTAGCAAGGGCGCCTCTGATGGCACAAAAAGGAAAAAAAACATCCCATTGAAAATATTCTATTTGATTTGAAAAGGGTTCATTTTGATTTATAAAATATTCAATTTGAAGTGAAAATCCCGTACGTCATATTAATTGCTCATAGAAGGAAGGAATGATTATATTATTATTGTAGTTCTAGTTGTCATTAGAACATTTCAGTTCTTCTTCTTGGCACTCCCATCGGAGGTTTGTGACCGCCTGTGAGTGAGGGACACAACCCCGAACTACCAGCTCTGCAGCTCACATCTTCATTCAATTGAAGAGAAAATGTCCGATTGCAGGACCATGGTGGCTGAGATTAAAAAATATTACAAGATGGATGGAAGCCCTCGTGACACCACAATTTCTGCGTAGAAATCCTTGTTTCATGTCCTCTTGTCCATTTGTGGGTGGTTGTATCTGTGTTGATGGTTGTTTTGTGTATGTCTGATGTCGGGAGTTTCTATTGTGAGAGACATTTCTTTTGGTCAAAATCATGTAATATATGACTGTACCTACTGAAGTGCAAAAAAAGGAAAACAAAATAAATAAGTAAAAAATGTAATCCCATCCTTACTTAATGATGACAAAATGATTAATTGTGTGAATATTTAGTTTAGAAAGCCCATCTCGTCGCTCAAGCATTCAGTTGCTTTGGACGAGATGGACTACATAATGATGACAAAATGATTAATTGTGTGAATATTTAGTTTAGAAAGCCCATCTCGTCGCTCAAGCATTCAGTTACTTTGGACGAGATGGACTACATAATGATGACAAAATGATTAATTGTGTGAATATTTAGTTTAGAAAGCCCATCTCGTCGCTCAAGCATTCAGTTGCTTTGGACGAGATGGACTACATAATGATGACAAAATGATTAATTGTGTGAATATTTAGTTTAGAAAGCCCATCTCGTCGCTCAAGCATTCAGTTGCTTTGGACGAGATGGACTACATAATGATGACAAAATGATTAATTGTGTGAATATTTAGTTTAGAAAGCCCATCTCGTCGCTCAAGCATTCAGTTGCTTTGGACGAGATGGACTACATAATGATGACAAAATGATTAATTGTGTGAATATTTAGTTTAGAAAGCCCATCTCGTCGCTCAAGCATTCAGTTGCTTTGGACGAGATGGACTACATAATGATGACAAAATGATTAATTGTGTGAATATTTAGTTTAGAAAGCCCATCTCGTCGCTCAAGCATTCAGTTGCTTTGGACGAGATGGACTACATAATGATGACAAAATGATTAATTGTGTGAATATTTAGTTTAGAAAGCCCATCTCGTCGCTCAAGCATTCAGTTGCTTTGGACGAGATGGACTACATAATGATGACAAAATGATTAATTGTGTGAATATTTAGTTTAGAAAGCCCATCTCGTCGCTCAAGCATTCAGTTGCTTTGGACGAGATGGACTACATAATGATGACAAAATGATTAATTGTGTGAATATTTAGTTTAGAAAGCCCATCTCGTCGCTCAAGCATTCAGTTGCTTTGGACGAGATGGACTACATAATGATGACAAAATGATTAATTGTGTGAATATTTAGTTTAGAAAGCCCATCTCGTCGCTCAAGCATTAAGTTGCTTTGGACGAGATGGACTACATAATGATGACAAAATGATTAATTGTGTGAATATTTAGTTTAGAAAGCCCATCTCGTCGCTCAAGCATTCAGTTGCTTTGGACGAGATGGACTACATAATGATGACAAAATGATTAATTGTGTGAATATTTAGTTTAGAAAGCCCATCTCGTCGCTCAAGCATTCAGTTGCTTTGGACGAGATGGACTACATAATGATGACAAAATGATTAATTGTGTGAATATTTAGTTTAGAAAGCCCATCTCGTCGCTCAAGCATTAAGTTGCTTTGGACGAGATGGACTACATAATGATGACAAAATGATTAATTGTGTGAATATTTAGTTTAGAAAGCCCATCTCGTCGCTCAAGCATTAAGTTGCTTTGGACGAGATGGACTACATAATGATGACAAAATGATTAATTGTGTGAATATTTAGTTTAGAAAGCCCATCTCGTCGCTCAAGCATTAAGTTGCTTTAGACGAGATGGACTACATAATGATGACAAAATGATTAATTGTGTGAATATTTAATTTAGAAAGCCCATCTCGTCGCTCAAGCATTAAGTTGCTTTGGACGAGATGGACTACATAATGATGACAAAATGATTAATTGTGTGAATATTTAGTTTAGAAAGCCCATCTCGTCGCTCAAGCATTAAGTTGCTTTGGACGAGATGGACTACATAATGATGACAAAATGATTAATTGTGTGAATATTTAGTTTAGAAAGCCCATCTCGTCGCTCAAGCATTAAGTTGCTTTGGACGAGATGGACTACATAATGATGACAAAATGATTAATTGTGTGAATATTTAGTTTAGAAAGCCCATCTCGTCGCTCAAGCATTAAGTTGCTTTAGACGAGATGGACTACATAATGATGACAAAATGATTAATTGTGTGAATATTTAATTTAGAAAGCCCATCTCGTCGCTCAAGCATTAAGTTGCTTTGGACGAGATGGACTACATAATGATGACAAAATGATTAATTGTGTGAATATTTAGTTTAGAAAGCCCATCTAGTCGCTCAAGCATTAAGTTGCTTTAGACGAGATGGACTACACAATATTGTAAATAGCTGTAAGAGATTTTTGTGTAACAAATAATTGTGTAAAATAATATATTAAGAATAATAAATAAATTTAAAAAAAATGTAATGAAATATAGCACTTTTCTATACATAGCCGGCGGAACTTATTGCCTGAGGCAATTTTTTCCGTCAACCGGTCCCGTCCAATCTGAGACAGGCCAACCCCGGGTAGAAATTTCAAGTGAAAAAACACATAGAAAAACTCTGACCCGACCGGGAATCGAACCCGGGATCTCGGATCTGAAGTCCACGTTAGTACAACTAGGCTACCGAGGTCGGTAGTAGTATTGTAGTGTTGACTTTTGAATTTGGAACAAAAAAATGTTCAATAAAGTGAAGGCCCTGTCCTAGCTGGTCGCACGATCGTGCGATTGCGATGATCGCATAAACAAATTTGTGATCGCATAATGAAAAATTGTGTGTCCTAACTACCATCGCATGATCGCGCGTCCACTTTTCTTGACAACGCAAACAAATAAATATGAATGTTAGTAAGTAAGATGTTAGTAATTATCGATAGGACAGAGCAATACAAGCGACGCGCGATCATTTCAAACAAGGCACCGATCGGACGATCGAATTTACGTCTGTCCGTCTGCCCTGTTAGGACACTTCATGGGCGTACGCGTTCATGTGATCATCGCAACCGCACGATCATGCGAACAGCTAGGACAGGACCTAAGAGTAGGTACATCAAATTAATGTTAATTGTGTGATAGATTTAAGTCATATCAAGCAAACATAGATGTGTAACGGCACCATCTCACTATGTCTCTGAATTTCATTAAATTATAAACATTATTATGAGCCCACATAGAGTCCCAGTACTTGATGTATGACCAGCTGACATGCCCCCCCCCTTCATAATAGTAGTTCAGGCTTAAAGAATAAAAAAAATACGATGTTTGAATCAAAAAGTTGGTGAGTTTGGTTAGGCTCATGCACACCATTCATAATGTTGTTGGTTGTAAGGAAGTTCCCGTACAGTGAGGTCATCGATTGATTAGTCTTGGCTCAAGTGCATGCTAGTACCTATCACTTTCTCTATAATATTATGTGGACTGGCTTATTAGTTAGTCAGATATACTTAAAAGAACACTTCCCAGAAGGAAGTGCCTTGTTGTCTGTCAGGAGTAGAGATGCAAGCCTCTACATGTTGTCCAAGTTTTGGTTCTGCACCTATAGACATTCTTCTGTTCCATTCCATAACTTAAGTACGGTGTGTAGGTGTGGTGGGTCCGAGTTGAGGACAGGGGACCCTCTGCTGGATGTCCGGCATAGGGAGTGCACCCTGCTCACGTGGGACAAACCCTCGGGTGACGTCCCTGCGGAACATTACGTGGCACGGAGTTGAGAGAGAAGCCCACCACTCTGTACCTACTCCCCAGTGGAAGAACAAAGTGGCCACTCTTTAGGAACCTACAGACTACACAGTAGGAGGAAGAAAAGTTAAAGAACACAAGGAGAGAGTACCTATGACGGTGGAGAGGATGATGAGACCCAGGACGATCGCTTTGAGGATGGCGTGGAGCAGGCGCATGTCTATTTGCCTCGGTATGGACACGGGCTCCGGCAGCGGTGAGCTGAGACCCGGTCCGACTGTGGTCCCGTTGTGCAGCCACACGGACGCGTTGTCCTCCGCGGGCCATTGGTCCCACGGCCACTCCGCCTCGGTCATGGCGACCCATTACATCTCCCTGCGCTGGCACGGGACACCTGGAGCCCTCGCAACCGGGCCGCTGGTCTAATCACCACATCCTCCCTGCACGACCCCGACTCACTGCCACTTGTTACTCCCTTTAAATAAACAAACCACACGAATGTGAAGGAGGAGCGCACGACCCAACACGCACTGCCAGTGGACTAGGTGCTGCAGCACGACACGCACTTGTCACAGTGGACACTAGAGGCACAGCACAGCACAGACACACGGGACAGAACCTTGTCTGCGACGTCAACATAAAGCACCAGAGATGACGGGATGGAACGAGCTAACAGGGCGCTGCGTGAGATGAGACTGAGGCTGAACACCGCCACCCCCCGCCTCCACCCCCGGCGCCTCTGGCTGACGTCACGACGCTGCGTGCGCATCAGGAGTACGAGGTTCGCTGGAATTGACCAAACGTGATCCTGTGCGCGCTACGCAGTCCTGGCGGGGAGCGTGTCGCGTGAATAATTATTGCACCCTGGAGGCTGTGGGTGTGGGCCCGCTACCCTGTATTTGCTCCTCATATTTACACCTTCCCATTTTTTTACGGGACACTTAAAATTTTTAGTTAATACTTATACTTTTAATTTGTTTAATTATTTTTTTTTATAAAAATGAATCTGGACTCACTCAAAGCGAACACAAATACACTTCACATCTTTCACACTAAGGATTGTGTCGTGATAGTGGAAATGGTCGGCACCGGGACTCGAACCCACGACCTTCAGTAGATACGCTATGCGTACGAAAGCCGTCGACTGATACCACTGGACTACCAATCACCTCAATACATACACTTCCAACATGTTTACTTAGTTATGCCTACACAGGCTCATGAGCAGGATATACGCACCTACTATACCTAATAGGAGGGTCCACTGTAGATAAATTAAATGATATTTCCTGCGGTTGAAGGCAGCGCAGGAAGAATGTGGAGGGGGGGGGAGCTATACTAGAGAAAGCACTCTCACGAGGACAGGCGCCTTCCGGAGATTTATGGCCGAAGTGCGAGGCGCTCCTCTCCTCTTAAAAGGAAACCGTCTGAACCTTTCTTCCCAAACAACGGCCTTCCCAATATTCTACTCACGAGTCACGCTATTTCTTCAAATCTCTTTCACTGGTAACGTGCATGGTTGATGAAAGTGAGACGAGGGCACACCAAGTTTAACTGCAGATAGGTGGATTTTCAATGTATTGGTGTTAACTCAGTCAGGCGGCCAAGTCGGCGCTAGACTAGCAACCACTTCTAAATGACGATAAACCTACGTGCTAGAGGGTAGGAGGGACACGTGGCATAATCCCACTTTACCTACATATAAATACTATACCCGATATAAACTAAGATAAAAACCTAACTAAGGTTCAACGCATTTTTTCGGTGTTTTGGGCAGAAGGTGAAAATCTTAGGGTAAGAACACGTAGAACGCCGATTCCGACCCGCGCCAATCGGCTCAAAGATTGTGAACATTCTTTGCGCCGGTCGGCGCGAGTTGGAATCGGCTTTGTACGTGTTCTTATCCTTACCATAGTCACAGGAGTCACAGGTAGGTAGTTTTCTTTTTACTTTTAACTCTTAGGATATTTTTTTCTTATTTGTACTACGCACATACCTATGTGTAAAGATGGTTTGCGGGACGCCACGTCACACTGCCTCTACGAGTGTTGAACATTTTACAAATTGAATAAATAATGAGGGAGGGCCTGGGGGGTACACACGGGGGGCGGGTAGAGGCGCCTCACCCCTCACATAAAAGAATCCAATCTGGAATTAGAGGACGCGCTCTGTGGCTCCACTTTGTACACATAAATTGGATTTTCAGCTTCGATTTCACATAAGCCCGACGTTAACAAAAAACCTGTAATGGAAATCCCACAACCTTTTGGAGCCTAGAGTGTGTGCGTACGTGCGTAATAAGTAGGTACTCGTATGTGTGGGATTCATATCCAGAGGGTGTACGCGTCTCACGAGGATGTGAGCTTGTTACAGTGGGAGGTCCTGCAGGACAATGTGAGGTTAAAACGAGTTCATTTGGGAAGACCATAGCTCAAAAAATGACCCGAAGACGTTTCGCCGCCACATGCCATGCACTGCAATGAGAGGGCTCAACATCGCTCATCACCACTCAGCGACAGACTCAAGAATGTTCGAGAAACTTATTTTGAATCCCACGTCACACAGAGTATGTATTTGTTTATTCAGTGAAATCCGACGCTCATTCATAATCTAGGTACACTCCACGGGACCACAGATGTGCTTATTCAAAATATCTATTTTTTGTAGAATGGTAACACTTTGCATACGAAATATTCAGACCTCTTGTTGTATGCACCTGGCACAAAATATCCTGCCCTTCTGCGGTGAACTGTCATTGAGTCAAGACATAAAAGTGAAGTTCAGTTCAATCACACAAAATTTCAATAAACATGTGCACATTTCGGTCGAATCAAACAATTAACAATTAACACAAATCAATCATCCGTAAAATTAAGAATAGTTTCGTGAAGAAAGTGAAACTCCAGTGAGTACACCAGCGTCCTTCGCAGTCCCATATTAAATATTTACTGAAAATTATTTATTTTCAGTAGTTGTATTACCCATACATTTTTTAAAGCAAATACTCTACAGTACCTACCGTGCGGAAACATGGAGTGCAGCGATAGTGTAGCATAAATATGGGCTAAAAACCATGCTCTTTCTCAACCCTAAAACATCTCAAACCGTGCTTTTGGGTAGTCCCTATAGCATAAATATTTAAGTACTAGCTGACCCGTCGAACTTCGTATCGAAAAAAATAATATGGGTACTCTAGGTTTTATGCAACAGAGCTCAAATTCGTTTTTTACTCGGTAGCCTAGTGGCAAAGGCTCCGACTTCAGATCAAGAGGTCCCGGGTTCGATTCCCGGTCGGGTCAGAAATTTTCAATGTGTTTTTTCACTTGAAATTTCTACTCGGGGTTGGAATCCTGTCTCAGATTGGACGGGACCGGTTGACTGGTAGACAATGCTTCAAGCATTAAGTTCCGCCGGCTATACTGACACCTATGTATAGAAGAGTGTTATTTATTTATTTATTTATTTAATATGATGTGGGAAGAGGTCATCACTGCGCAAGATCGAGTGCAATGGAGAGCTCTTAAGCCTCACTTTGCTCCTGAGTGGAGTTCAAAGGGAGTTTTAATTTTGATTGATTTGATGTTAATATGTAAGAAAAAAAATTTAGGTATGTCATTATATTCGATATTTTAATAGTTTTTTTGCTCAGTTAAAATAATATTGAGTGATTAATCAAAGTACGATAAGGAACATCTCCGTATCGATTCAAAATACGCATTGAGGTGTCAATACTTTTTTTGCCCATCACGCTGATTCGCGAAGGGGGTAGGCAGAGAGTATTGACTTCCATTCTTTCCAATCCAAACTCATTCGCTTCCTCCAAACGCATAACATTCCGCATACATGCTCTTATATTCCTCTTGCTCCTGACTTGGCCCTCACGTAAGACCGCACCGATATGGTCGGTCTATGTCATTGAAGGTCGGCCTCGTCTGCGTGCACCAATTCTTTCAGATTTATATATCCTTTTAGTCATTCTCACATGCCCAAACCTTCTTTCTTTATTCACTTTCATTCTAGTCACTACACTAACATCCACTCCACATTCCTTTCTAATATTATCATTCCTCACCTTATCAATGAGTCTCTTTCCGCATATCCTACGCAATGATCTCATTTCCACAGAATTTATTCCAACTTCCAAATTTATCTTCCATGTCCAAGTTTCACTCCCATAAATAATGGATAGTATCAGGATTGCACTGTACATCAACTGTCGATTTCAGAGATATCTTCTTAGAGGTCTTAATGCACCGCCAACCCTTCTCCCAGCCAATTTCTCTTTTTCACACCTTGCATCTCTTCTAAATAAATTACCTAAATAGACATACGTCCAAGTTCTCGACATTCACTTTCACACAAAATTGCGTTCATAAATCTTCTCTTTCAAAACAGTGGAAATAAATAAAAAGCACATTTAATGCAGTATCTGTGATTTTTGTTCTATCTTCTATTACAACATGGTGGAAGGTGGAAGTGTAGCAATTTTCATTTTCAATAAAGAAACAAATGCTAGGTCATTAGCAAATAAGATCCAGCTTTTTGTACATATTAACGATTCAGATTATATTTACGTTATATGTATGTACTCATCCTCTGTAAAAATCAGCCCATAAACGAAGAATTGATTTTCAAACAAACAAACAAAATATCCTACTTGTTCTTCAATATAATCATGTATTCCTTGTGTTAAAACTTATCAAAACTCCTTATAAAATGAACTTCAATTAAGTATAACACCTTAATAGCAATGTTATATTATACAATTCTGTTTGCTGGCGGTTTTAAAATGTCTGTAAATAAAGAAAGTTTTCAAAACTCCTTACACTTCATTACAATAATAATAATAAGGGGATAATTTTTAACGCGCCGTTTTGTGACACAATGGCCACCTCAAGGGCGCAATAATGTATTCCTTGTATTTAAACTTACCAAAACTCCTTATAAAAAATAACTGCAATGAATATTATATGACTTATCCAATCAATCTATTTCATACGATATATTTTACATTCGCATTCTATCAGTTGCAACAACAATCAATCCACTGACAGTTCTTTCAAATGTCAATTAATAAAAATTCAAAAGTAGAACAAAATTATATTGTAAAAAGTACTAAAAATATTACCTACTTTCTGTGTTTTCTTAAATTTCCTAATTTTCCATGAATTTTTCTTAATTTTTTTCTTCTAACACAACCTTCTTCTGATAAGAGCCTACACGCCAAAAAAAGAATTAGCGAAATCGGTCCAGCCATTTAGGCGCGATGCGATAACACCGGGAAATAGCTCTCCATTTTTATAGTGTTCTTAAATTTTCCATGCATTTTTCTTAATTTTTTTCTTCTAAATCAACCTTCTCCCGATAAAATCCTACACGACAAAAAAGAATTAGCGAAATCGGTCCAGCCGTTTAGGCGTGATGCGATGATATCGGGAAATAAATATCCATTTTTATAGTTTTCTAAAATTTTCTAATTTCACATGCATTTTTCTTAAATTTTTTGTTCTAAAAGTACACTCTCCTGATAAAAGCCTACACGACAAAAAAGAATTAGCGAAATCAGTCCAGCCGTTTAGGCGTGATGCGATGATATCGGGAAATAAATCTCCATTTTTATAGTTTTCTTAAATTTTCTAATTTCCTATGCATTTTTCTTAATTTTTTTGTTCTAAAAGGACACTCTCCTGATAAAAGCCTACACGACAAAAAAAGAATTAGCGAAATCGGTCCAGCCGTATAGGCGCCATCCGATGACAACGCGAAATAGCTCTCCATTTTTATATATAAGATTTGTATGCACTTACCTATCTATTTTATTTTATTTATTCAGGTAAACATTCTATATTTGTATTTTGTCATAATTATGTGGTTGGTATACCGATAACACAGAGAGATGGTCTAATGGGCGAACTGTGCGATCTGGAGTACGCGGACGACCTAGCGTTGTTCAGTACGACAGTGGAGGAATTACAGCGCAGTGTTTCAAGACTCTGCTATGAAACAGCACACCTTGGCCTTCGAGTCAATGCCAGTAAGACGGAGCTCATGTCAAATAATGCCTGCCCGATAACCATCGATGGTCACCAGGTCTCCCGGGTGGATAAATTCAAGAACTTGGGAGCAACCATTACCACCTCTGGTGATTTCGGGGCTGAGCTCCCGATACGTATCGGTATGGCAAGTGGCGCCTTTAACAACATGACCATGATTTGGAAAGCGTCGGCGTTTAGTGTCGAGACGAAATTTAAACTGTTTGATGCGTGTGTGTTGCCCATTCTCCTTTATGGGTGTGAGTCCTGGCACCTGACCAAAGCCCAGGAACAAAAAGTCTCAGCTTTTGAAATGAAGTGCCTAAGGAGAATTCTGGGCGTAAGATGGTACCACCGCATCACGAACGACGCTATACACCGGCGCACCCGGCGTGAGCCCATCACCTCTACCATTGTGGGGAGGAGATGGACTTGGCTGGGACATGTGTTAAGGATGCCCCGAATGTCAGTTGCCCGAGGGGAGCGCTGTTCTTCCTCCCACCAGGGTCCCGAAGACGAGGAAGACCCTCTCACAGTGTGTTCCGCTCCTTCGAAGGAGAGCTGAGGGACATGGACATGGTGTGGGAGGAGGTCATAAACATTGCGCAAGATCGAGCGCAATGGAGAGCTCTTGTTGCCTCCCTATGCCCCTGAGTGGGGTGTAAAAGGGAGTGTGTGTGTGTATGTGGTTGGATGTTAGAGATTGCTTCGGCTATAACCCCGCCATTGCCCACTATTTTATACACTTTTATAATATGTGCATTTGTTATGCCTATAGGGCTCGGGAGACAAAAACATGAAAATATTATGAAATACCTATAAGCGAAACAAACAGAAAAATTTCAAACTACTTCGGTTAGTATACTAAAACCCGTGGGAGGTATTGTGTGAGGAATGCCCTCCCTGACCCCTCTGAGTAATCCTTTCAGAGGCTCTTCTAATGAATTTAATTTAATGGTTACACATATACATCTCTTAATAGTAATCTTATACTAGATTAAGTAAATCTTCTTATCATTTTATGAATTAAATAACACACAGTTGCACTTTCACAAAATTGTCTCGAGCGCTTTCGTCCAACTCACGCAGACATTGTCAAGAGACTAAATTACAATAACAAAAAATCAAAGAGAAGACAATCATGGTACCACGGTTGTGGGAGAGGATATTTACAGATGACAAACATTATTACTATTATATATATATATATATACATACATTGGTACATATTATTGTTGGGTGGGATCATTAGAAAGTAAACATTGGAAATGTGTGACCGAAATATTATGAATTTTGAAGTTGGTTAATTATAGGGTAAACATAAATTGATTAAACTTAACTATGAACATATTATTTCTAAGATAATAGAGGAGATGGTGTAGGGACTTGAATATTAACAATAGTGTCGCGATTTTTATGTATTTCGAGGGTTTCCAGGCCTAATCTACGGTACTTGTGTTCCTCCGAGTGCAATACCCTGACATTGTTCATACCAAATGCATGGTCATGTTCAATGCAATGGTCTGCCATCTCGGAGTAACCAGTTAGACCTCGAAACGCTCTATGATGTTCTTTTAGTCTAGTGGTTATGGGTCTGCCAGTTTCACCAACGTATGTAGCTGGACAGTCACTACACCATAGCATATATACACCACCTTCATCCATGCTATCTTTTTTATCTTTATTGTTAAACAGTAATTTATTAAGATTGTTTTGCGTGTAAAAAGCACTTTTATAATATTTTTTTGTGAAGTTACTAGTTGTATCAGAGACTTTCCCGGTATATAATATTTTTCTCCATGGTACATCTTTGATACTGTGTTGTGGGACATGTGGGTATATATATTGGGTGGTTATCAGTTTTAATTGTTTAGTTTTGAGTATGGTATCAACTGTTGCATCATTATATCCGTTATTTTTAGCAATGGTTTTAATTACTTTAAGTTCTTTGATAAAATCAGTATTGTCTAGTGGGATGTGTAACAATCGATGAACCATGGAGTGGAAGAAGGCAAGTTTGTGTGAGCGAGGGCTATTGGAAGAGGCATGAATGATGGCATCTGTGTAAGATGCTTTCCGATATATACTAAATTTAAATTTAGACTCTACAATACAAATACTTATATCTAAGAAATTCAATTTTTTATTATTTTCTATTTCAAGGGTAAATTGTATATTAGGTTTAAATGAATTTAAATGTTTGAGAAATAAATCTAATTGTCTCCTCGTACCGTTCCATACGCAGAATATATCATCTACGTATCGATAGTACTTGGAGACACACTGTAACAAATTATTGTTTGAATTAAATAGAGTATCTTCAAAATCATTCATGTATATTTCGGCTAGCAATGGAGATAATTGGTTTCCCATAGGGAGTGCATCTAAAATTTTATAAAAACAATCATTAAATTTAAAGTAATTTTGGTCCATACATAGCTTAATGAGATCTAGGGTCTTATTGATTACGCTATTGTCTATATTATTATTGTACAGTTTATCACTTATTAAATTAATGACTTCTCCGACAGGCACATTTGTGAACAAATTTTTTACATCAAAAGATACTAATATTGCATTATTAGGCGGGACAAAGTCTTTTAGTTTTTGTGTTAGGTCTATTGAATTTTTCACACTATATTTAGGATTGAAATTTATTAGGTTGGGTATTGTCTTATTCAGGTGTTGTGCTATTTTGACTGCTGGAGCATTCAGGTAGGAGACGACTGGCCGTACGGGGTTGTCCTGTTTGTGCAACTTAACTGTTCCATATAAACGTGGTGGTTGGGGATTTTTGACTAGGAGCTTCCATGTGTCGGCCTGGGAATAATGTCCATTCTTGAGTAGTTGTTTAACTCGGGTTTGGTAGGTACTGGTTGGGTCCTTTGTTAGAAGTTCACACTTATCCTTAATAAGCACATCTTGGAGTTTGTTATGGTATTCAGATTTCTTAATGGCCACTATGGAATTTCCTTTGTCGGCTTTCGTTAAAATAATTTCATGTGTTTTTATGTTATTACGCACATTTTTAATAATTTTATTAATATTTTTGTTGGTACTACGTGTGTTCAAATTTTTGGAGATTTGTTCTGCACATTTGTTTTTAAGAATGTTATTAGTTTTCCTGTCCAGTTTTACACTATTTATTGCTGTATCTATATCAACTCTAAGGTTATCAAAGTTTGAAGTCATATTCAGGCTATCACAGTTGAATTTAGGTCCTAGGTTAAAAAGATCTATTTCGGTTTTGTTAAAATTAAAATCAGTAAGATTAACAAATCTATCATAAAATTGTATATCACCATCTTCGTCCTGATTTAATTCAGAAGTAATAATATTTAAAGTAATAATATTTAATGAATGCTCCAGCAGTCAAAATAGCACAACACCTGAATAAGACAATACCCAACCTAATAAATTTCAATCCTAAATATAGTGTGAAAAATTCAATAGACCTAACACAAAAACTAAAAGACTTTGTCCCGCCTAATAATGCAATATTAGTATCTTTTGATGTAAAAAATTTGTTCACAAATGTGCCTGTCGGAGAAGTCATTAATTTAATAAGTGATAAACTGTACAATAATAATATAGACAATAGCGTAATCAATAAGACCCTAGATCTCATTAAGCTATGTATGGACCAAAATTACTTTAAATTTAATGATTGTTTTTATAAAATTTTAGATGCACTCCCTATGGGAAACCAATTATCTCCATTGCTAGCCGAAATATACATGAATGATTTTGAAGATACTCTATTTAATTCAAACAATAATTTGTTACAGTGTGTCTCCAAGTACTATCGATACGTAGATGATATATTCTGCGTATGGAACGGTACGAGGAGACAATTAGATTTATTTCTCAAACATTTAAATTCATTTAAACCTAATATACAATTTACCCTTGAAATAGAAAATAATAAAAAATTGAATTTCTTAGATATAAGTATTTGTATTGTAGAGTCTAAATTTAAATTTAGTATATATCGGAAAGCATCTTACACAGATGCCATCATTCATGCCTCTTCCAATAGCCCTCGCTCACACAAACTTGCCTTCTTCCACTCCATGGTTCATCGATTGTTACACATCCCACTAGACAATACTGATTTTATCAAAGAACTTAAAGTAATTAAAACCATTGCTAAAAATAACGGATATAATGATGCAACAGTTGATACCATACTCAAAACTAAACAATTAAAACTGATAACCACCCAATATATATACCCACATGTCCCACAACACAGTATCAAAGATGTACCATGGAGAAAAATATTATATACCGGGAAAGTCTCTGATACAACTAGTAACTTCACAAAAAAATATTATAAAAGTGCTTTTTACACGCAAAACAATCTTAATAAATTACTGTTTAACAATAAAGATAAAAAAGATAGCATGGATGAAGGTGGTGTATATATGCTATGGCGTAGTGACTGTCCAGCTACATACGTTGGTGAAACTGGCAGACCCATAACCACTAGACTAAAAGAACATCATAGAGCGTTTCGAGGTCTAACTGGTTACTCCGAGATGGCAGACCATTGCATTGAACATGACCATGCATTTGGTATGAACAATGTCAGGGTATTGCACTCGGAGGAACACAAGTACCGTAGATTAGGCCTGGAAACCCTCGAAATACATAAAAATCGCGACACTATTGTTAATATTCAAGTCCCTACACCATCTCCTCTATTATCTTAGAAATAATATGTTCATAGTTAAGTTTAATCAATTTATGTTTACCCTATAATTAACCAACTTCAAAATTCATAATATTTCGGTCACACATTTCCAATGTTTACTTTCTAATGATCCCACCCAACAATAATATGTACCAATGTATGTATATATATATATATAATAGTAATAATGTTTGTCATCTGTAAATATCCTCTCCCACAACCGTGGTACCATGATTGTCTTCTCTTTGATTTTTTGTTATTGTAATTTAGTCTCTTGACAATGTCTGCGTGAGTTGGACGAAAGCGCTCGAGATTCAATATAAATTTTGTGAAAGTGCAACTGTGTGTTATTTAATTCATAATAATGAACTTTCACTACGTAAATACACAAACCCTCCAAATATTATCATTTTATGCTTACTTATCTCTTAAAATTAGTTACACCCTTATTAATATAATTGTACATCGAAATCTTATATACTAGACATGTTCAATAATTCTCTTACTATTAATTATTATTAATCTTATTACTAATGTTGGCCATTAATCAATTCTATCTTAGGTAATTCTTAACCTACACATAGGTATATTCCTTCTTAATTAAGATGCTTATCAGTAATTAAACTAACGTGCCTTAATCAATAATTAATCTAATAGTCTTCTAATATCTTATATTACTCCTTAAGCATATGTGTTATAATTTATCATTTCAAAACAACATTATAATCTCTACACATTATTTATTCAGTATTTAAGTCTTGTTTAAACCATAGTCTATTATAGAACAACAACATACCTACTTCTGTTAATTTACAGTTACAACTACATAGGTACATAATTTAATAATCAAAATACAATACATTCTAAACAATTATATTTGCCATAACAACCCCTTATTATATTCTATATTTTATTATTACAAGGGTTTTTTCATTAGTCCAATTCGTAAAACAATAATATGCACTCAAGAGCTACCCTTATCTACGGTGTTTCGAAGCATCCAAAAAAAAACCCGTTTCACTAGAATATTGTGAATCCTTAGAATTAAACAAAAGACTATGTTAGCGACAAACTGTCGTCGTGTTATTGTTTTCTTATCGCTCGGAACCCACAATGGGATCTACACACATCCCCTACTTTCACGATTTCTCAGAACAGATTTTGAACGCTTAGACTGACCATAACACATTAATTATTAAATAAATAAATATTAGTATTTTTTAAGATAAATTGTACAGTAAAAAGTCTGTGAAAATTTGCTTCTAGAGCCCCTGAACGTTTGAGGGAAAAAATAACATGGAAGAAAAATTATTTAAGAAAAGATTTTTTTAAACAAAAACTATCGGGTGCTGACTCACAAAGATATTCCATAACTTCTTTGGAACATAGCATTGACTGGAAGTGAACTTTATATGATTTATATGTAGGTATGCGTATTGCTTATGTGACATATCCTCTCAAGACAGGCTATGCCTAGTGGAGGGAGATATGAACATTTATCTATTGTGATTATTTCCAATGAATAAAAGAACTTTATGATTATTATTATTGGGACCACTTTTTTGTTTTATTTTATTTTTTCCTATTAAACACTTCTTTAACTAACTATTAACTCGGAAAAAATCATTATCGTAAGATTAATAGTTTGACTATAGTTTGTTGTGTATTTTAATCGGAAATCTGGATTTTATACAAAATTCACCTAAACGTAAATAACTTTAGATCCACCCAATATCGCTGAACATACTTGGGGGTTAAATCGGTAACTTTAATCGGTAACTTTAATCAGTCACCAAGAGGTGACGAACTCATAAAATTAATAAAGAAACGTTACAAGCCGCGGTCGTGAATGTATGTGTGTGTGTGTGTGTGTGTTTGTGTCTGAGAGGTGTTTATGTATGTATGTGTGTGGAGGAAAGTTTTGATTTGTTTTTGATTAATAAAGTTTTGTACAAAAAAAAAATACCTCCGCTCAAGCATTAAGTTGCTTATGGAGGAATACCGTGTCTTGTGTTATTAATTGTTGTTTAATTGATTATTGTATTTTAAATGTATATTATTTAAATAAAAAAAAATAAAAAAATATTGAGGTCCTCTACCTCCCTGCTTCGGGTTATCCACTGCCTACGTTACATCGTGTATATCTGTTACCTTTGTTACTTAATTCAAATACAAATCTTTATTCAACATTTGTTTACAACATGATATTAAATTAAATATTTAATTATTTTAAGCAGGAAGCTGCTTCCCATCTGCCCCAGATGATGATTGGTGGAATACAATCGAAACGTCGGGCGACCAACGGCTCTTTTCAGAGCCAACCTGAGTACACGGAGTACCCAAAACGTTTCGTTCACGCATCGTGTATATGCCGCGAACGTCGATCCCGCGCCAAGCGGTGCACGCGTGATTCGGCGCAGCGCCCGCCTCGCCGCGAACTCCGCTCCCAGCTACCGCGAATGACGTCACCTGCCATGCAGTAACGCACACGCCGCGGTAATCAACATTTAGTGCACTACCTCTCTCCTAACCCCGCGCGCTAGCTGCTTCCCAGCGGCTTCTCATCTGTCCCAGATGATGATTGGTGGAATCCAATCGAAACGTCGGGCGACCAACGGCTCTTTTCAGAGCCAACCTGAGTACACGGAGTACCCAAAACGTTTCGTTCACGCATCGTATATTTCTCTCCGTGACCACCTCTTCACAGAAAAAATATATATATGTAATTAAAAATTTTAACTTTAATGTTAAGGTCTTCGCTGGTCCATGATCTCATTCTTTGTTTATCGATTTGTATTTATTGTCATGACTGTCTGACCTCTAAAACAATGTAAAAATAAATATTAGGTAGGTAAAGACTTCAGCGGTATATTTAGTAAAAATATAAAAGTAAGTAAATTCTTTAAAATAAAATTATAACTAGTTGCATATAAACATGAGATCCAACTGTCGATGGCCTGAGTCGGTATGTTCATTGTTTGAAACGATGTCGTCACTAAATTAAATTTTTACAAAAATTGTTAAGGGAGCGTTCAAGTATTACGTAACGCAATTTGAGGGGGGGTTATTCTTGCAAAACGTTACTATATTGTATTACCGGCGCCGCAATAAAGTTATTTAGTGACTTTCCAGTAATAATTGTGATTTAAGGCATAGGTACATAGTTGCAACTTTTAGAGAATGGGAAGAGGGGTAACAAAGAGCGTTACGGTGCATCTGGGGGGGGGGTCAATAATGTTAAAAAAAATTGCGTTACAAAAAGTCATAGTTAGAAAAACCGTTTAAAATGTAGACCTGGCCATACAAATCTCACGTATCTTGGCTTGATACTGTCTCGAGAAATAATTTCTCTTCAACAAATCAACAGTTGGACAAAAACAATATAATGAGGTGTGCAATATCCAACACAAAAGACGCTCAACGTAGATATCCTGTATACCTAATGTACCTATACCTATGTATAATTAATATGAACCCGAAATAAAAACGAGAGGAGCGGATAGCAAATACAAAATGATGCAAAAACGCAAGAAATTAATTAGCTATATGTACCTACTTACGTTAAACTTACTAGTGTTGTAGCTTTGTTACCTTTTATATTGGGGAGAGGTTTTGTTTTTTTTATCACTTTTCTTTTGTACGTGTTTTATATTATTAACGGCACATAGCCGTGAATAAATAATTAAAAAACAAATATACCTACCTATATACACAGATAAACATTAAAATCGCATTTTGTTATCATTATTTGACGTAGAGCGAGACTGTCTGTAGTGTAGTAGAGCGGCAGTGGGCAGTGGGCACGTGCATTGCCGGAGCATTGGGGAGGCTGGAACTGGGAATGACCGTCAGAAATAGTCGCGCGACTCCGCGGCCAGCTTCAGGCTAGAGGCCAGCGGGCACTCTTACCGCACACAATCCAATCAAAACTCCCTTTAGACCCCACTTAGGGGCATAGGGAGGCAACAAGAGCTCTCCATTGCGCTAGATCTTGCGCAAAGTTAATGACCTCCTCCCACACCATGTCCAGATTCCTGAGCTCTGCTTCGAAGGAGCGGTACACAGTATGAGAGGGTCTTCCTCGTCTCCGGGACCCTGATGGGAGGAAGAACAGCGCTCTCCTCGGCCAACTGTCATTCGGCATCCTTAACACACGAATAGGAAGCCAATTCCATCTCCTCCACATAATAGTAGAGGTGATGGGCTCACGCTGGGTGCGCCGGCGTATAGCGTCGTTCGTGATGCGGTGGTACCATCTTGGTACCGCACACAAACAACAGCAGAATTATCATTTATGAAGAGGAGTTGCTGCAAACTGCAATGCGGAACCCAGTTGAAGAAACTGAACCTAACTTCATACTGCACTTGTCCCGTACTGTTCTCTGGGCCTACGGTAGTTGCACTACCCCTCTCAGCAGTACCTACTCACCCTCATACGCAACACCCCTCCAAAAGACACCAGCCGCCTCTTTCCTGCACACAATAGCATGCTCACCCACCCATTGGACATCCACATAATATTATAGTTCGGAAACGGGAGATACAAATAAGCCAACAATCCTCTCCTTGTAGATCCAGCAACAAGTGTTGTCTACACTAATAGGTACACGTTGTTTAAGAGTATGTTGCGGTAGGGCTCCGCAGATAAGATACTTGAACTCCACGCGATAACAGCTGTGACCCGCCCCTTATCAGCGCCCCTGCCCGGTGGCTGCAGTGCGCCGCGCCCCAGACCTCTCCTCGTCTGATAGGTACAGTCAGTAGCGCGCGCGGCGCCCGCCTGATATTGTCACAAGTGACAGGTTGTTGTGGCCTGTTCAGGCGATTTGACAATAGTTGACAACTAACTTTATTCTACCGAAACGCGTTACATACTCTTATATTTTTATTTATCGTTATTTTTCACTTAAACATTGAAAAGTGGAATAAATTTGTGTCCAAGTGCCGTGAGATGTAGCGCTAGAGAGCTAGCCTGCGTCTCACAGTTGAACCAACTCTCGTAGAAAACAAAACAGCAGATAAACTCGTACACCGTGGCTCTAGACTCCAGTCAGTCCTAGATTTAGAACCGAGAAAGAACCTCGTATATTTTTGTGTTGTTGAGTGTGTTCGTGATTTTATTTCAAAAGCTAAATAAACCACATCGTATACACTGTTGGCCAGAAATGAAGAGTGACAACCGTTCTGGGCTGGCGTGAAGTTGCGAGGACCCCTCTAACAGAAAGTGAGCAGCCGCACACGAGAGAGATGGCCAGGAATGCGGATGGCGCCTGGGAGGATGAGGCTGTGGAGAGAATGCGCAAGGTGAGCTTATTTCTAGTGTTTGGTTAGGCCGCTCTAGAGGAGTCTTGGATTATGAAACCAGTGCGTAATCCAAAGCAGTTTTGTCATTGGCTTCCACCATAGTTTGTCACGTTTTAAAGGGGTATACATTTTTCAAGAAAGCATAAAAATGTTCCAAGTTTTTGAGAAATGTTATTTGTCTAAGGGCCCTACTCCACATGCAACCCCTATCCTCCCACAAGCAAGGGTGGACCCTATGGCAGACACCACACAGGGACACGTTAGTTCTCCTGTGTAAACAGTTCGTCTCATTAAAAATCTTCTTGCTAAAAGTATTCTTGGAGTCGCGACAGAAATGATTTTTTTTTAATAGTATAATAGAGTGTTACTTCCACGATGTAATAAGATTCCCGAGCTGCTCAAATGGGCTGTTTCACAAGACGCGCAGATGTACCCAAGCGAGAGGTGTTGCTGCGGCACCAAGTCATGTCACAGGTCTGGTTCATTAGTCACTTCCTACAGACACTCTCCACACCACATATCTCATAATATACTTGGCCATATTTAGTTCAGTGGATATATGTAGGTTGGTGTAAAGAAACTGAAATTCACCGAACCGTGATTGGTGAATAAAGTAGAAGTGCCTAGTTAGTAGAAAATTATTTTGATACCTAATTGAATGTTTGTTTGTATCACCACATGCAGATACCCTCTTTGGACAAGAGAGAGGAAATGTTGTATTTGGTATATATTATGATTGATGTTTCACCTATATTTTCATAATTCTGTAACTTTGATTTCAAATAAAATAAAATATCGCAAATCACTCTTTGAGGGTGGAATGCCTAATTAATAATTAAAATAAAATATAATAAAATATCTCAAAGTGTCGCATAAAGAGTGGTCCTTCACAAAAAGGAATATTTTCTAGAACAATTAATTACCTGTCTGACATGAATTGGATCTTATTGCTTTTAATTCTCTCTCAATAGACCCCGTTATGTAGTCCTTCAGAGTTTAAGTATATTTTATTTTATTATTTATTTATTTTATGCTTATCAAAACTAAGCATTACAAATATATGTAATAACATAATCACCATTACAGACATAGCTTCCTTTGCGGTGTGCAGTGCACAATAACTACAAAGAAATAATAATACAAACGACCTATATTTTTGTTTTGCCACTACACTCGCAGGTACTCACCGTATGGTTGTAGAGAAAGCCACGGTCAAAGATTACGATGGTGAGAGGTCATGTATCGAATCGCTTCAGGAGACAAGCTGTGGAGTGTGGATGTCCACCAGGAGCCCCGAACTGGGCTATTTGGCATTCACAGACACTGTCTCTCCGCATGGATGGTCACGCTTGCCCCATTTGTGGAAGGGAAGACCACATCTTCCATGCCCAGTTCCTGCTCTTTGGACTTTATATTGAAAAATTCGTTATGACCTGTTCCGTGTCTATTTCCTTGTATCACGCTAAACGTCTCGTGATAGTAAAAGTAGTGCCAGTCTATATACAGAGGCGTTACCAGCGCCTGTCGTGTAGGGATAAACTTGATAATCAATATCTAATGGACTCCCGAGGGAAGTGATTTGACGGAACATTCGAAACTGAAAAGTTTGCTCGGGAAGAACTTCCGGTCCGGATCCCCCCACCCCTCTGTTCCCTCTCGTCCGAGGACTCATACAATATTCTAATTATTAGGATAACTTTCACAACTTCAGCAGCAGGAATCACACCTGGTGAATGGTGATGATTATTGTCTATACCAAATAACTTTTAACTTTCTGATCAAGAGGTCCCGAGTTGTTCTCCGGTCGGGTCAGATCTTTTTCGTGGTGTTTTTTTTTTCTCTAGAAATTTCTGCTCGAGGTTGGCATCCTGACTCGGGTTGGACACAACCAACATGTAGGCACCGCCACCAGATAGAACTTACAGATAGAACTAATTCAATACCTACACAATAGTTGAACAGAATGCCGTGTTATCGCTTCTTTATGCTTAAGACGCTCTCTCTTTTCAGGTGGTGAATGAAAACTTGAAGAAAGAAATAGAGACGAGCGTCCGCAATGCCGCCAACTCGGCGCTGGAGGAGGTGCTCAGCCGCTGCTACCAGAACAACAACCAGTACTTCCGTAAAGGGTAAGCCACCCCGAGGATCCTCCGCAGCCCTCCATGTAACAGCGAGTCCCTACATGACACATCTCCACATTGCACTTTGTATTATCCAACTAATCGGATTATCTTCTTCGGATGATTAGTTTAGCGCGCGGATGAGTAGATAAGAGACTGTGTCTGGCGAGATAACGCAAAAAATATCTGGGAGCAGCGAGGTCATCCCGGCTGCGTGTTTAAGCCGTTGTTATCAGTCAGTCAATCTATCAATACACCCTTTAAGACCCACTCAGAACCATAGGAAGCCAGCATGAGTTCTCCATTGCGCTTGATCTTGCGATGACCTCCCACCACACCATGCATGTCCAAATCCTAAAATCAATGTCAACGGAACTGTAGTCGCTGATGAGGGCTCCGATGCTATCGTTAGACGTGAAATAGCAAAATGATCCCCGTGATTTTTTTCTCTTATTCTTACTTCTATGTTGGGAACGTCATCAAGTTTATAACCCTCAATACTATAACGGCTATTGTCTCGTCCGTTAACTTGTTTTACTTTACACACTCTTTGTCCCGCAACACGCCTTCAACTGATATCGGTACCTAATAGATAAGTGCAGAGAGATAAAATATACTCTACTAGCTTTCCCGACAGACGTTGTCCAGTGTTCCTAACTATGAATATTGAATTCGAATTTGTATGGTGATGAATTAATTATCATTTGACCGATGTGATTCCGAACGATGCGTCTGTAAAACCAAGTATATTCCATCCGCATTCTGTCAATCGCACCAATTGACAATTTCTGTCAAAATTTCAAAATTGGAATAAAAATTATAAGGTAAAAAGTACTAAAAAGATTGTCTACGTAGAGTTTTCTTTAATTTTCTAATTTTCCATGTCATTATTTCAAAATTGGAATAAAAATTATGAGGTAAAAAGTACTAAAAAGATTGTCTACGTAGAGTTTTCTTTAATTTTCCATGTCATTATTTCAAAATTGGAATAAAAATTATGAGGTAAAAAGTACTAAAAAGATTGTCTACGTAGAGTTTTCTTTAATTTTCTAATTTTCCATGTCATTATTTCAAAATTGGAATAAAAATTATGAGGTAAAAAGTACTAAAAAGATTGTCTACGTAGAGTTTTCTTTAATTTTCCATGTCATTATTTCAAAATTGGAATAAAAATTATGAGGTAAAAAGTACTAAAAAGATTGTCTACGTAGAGTTTTCTTTAATTTTCTAATTTTCCATGTCATTATTTCAAAATTGGAATAAAAATTATGAGGTAAAAAGTACTAAAAAGATTGTCTACGTAGAGTTTTCTTTAATTTTCCATGTCATTATTTCAAAATTGGAATAAAAATTATGAGGTAAAAAGTACTAAAAAGATTGTCTACGTAGAGTTTTCTTTAATTTTCCATGTCATTATTTCAAAATTGGAATAAAAATTATGAGGTAAAAAGTACTAAAAAGATTGTCTCCGTAGAGTTTTCTTTATTTTTCTAATTTTCCATGCATTTTCTCTATAGTTTTCTTCTAAAAGGACATTCTCCTCATAAAAGCCTACACGACAAAAAAAAATTAGCGAAATCGGTCCAGCCGTTTAGCCGTGATGCGATAACATCGGGAAATAGCTCTCCGTTTTTATATTTAAGACAAGTCAGATTATCCGGCAAGGCTGACAGATAGCACACATATTATGTACCTTTTTGAGATACGTGTGATGTCAGCGCTGAGTTGTTAGTAGTGATATACCTGCCACAGCTCTCACCTTGGAGTGTTCTAAGTCCTCGTAGGTCTGATATTAATAAGGGGGTAACAAGGTTTCGAAGAACCGCTGACCCTCGCCCCACCTCCCTTTAAGGGCAAGAGCAAGGACAGCTATGTGAGTGCGGGGCGCCCTCTCCCGACAAGAGCGGGGAACTAGAGAAAAGGTCGAGAGGGCGGACAATGGCTCGTGTAGGAGGATGAGGACACTTGTCGAGTGTTTCGAGGAGCGCTTCTTGCGAGCGACATCCTCAGATCATGACGTACACTACACTCCAGCCAGGTAGTGTTCATTAAAGGGAAGCCAGTCCGACGGAGAAGCTACAAGCCCTGGTGCTTGAGATCCCACTGCCAAAAATACACACCATTGACGATGATAAAATTTATCAAATATATCCACTAATTTTGGATAGAGATGATAGATGTGTGTGATAATTATATAATATAATATTATTGAAATAGCTACGAGCGTGTGATGGGTAAAACAAAAAGTATTGTACCTCCAGCCACGAAATCTTTGCACTTCCGATCATGCACATACTTACCTACAACCTACAACTATTGAGTATTTTCACATTTTTTACTCTAGTATTAAGGTTTAATACATTGATTAAAATATAATATATAGTATAACACCATGGATACATAAAAATATGTAGAGAGAGTGCATGAGCTCTAGAAGTATACCTATATATATATATATATATATATATATATATATATATATATATATATATATATATATATATAACTTAAAATTAAGTACAGAGACTCAACATAAGGTCGGTCAATACCAAAAATCAAAATTTATCGGTTACCAAAAACATTTTATAGTGTTGAGATAAAAAAAAAACATTGAAGAAACATCCCAACAAACTAAGACATTGAAGAATGCCAAATTCACATTACATTAAACGGACGTAGGCAATGTTTAAATACCTACGAAAAATCTACAGTCTACACCAGCGGTCGTCATCTGCGGCCCGCAGGCCGCATGCGGCCCGTTGCCGATTTTTGTGCGGCCCGCGACGCGGCAAGCGATTTCAAAAGACAAATCTTGCCAAAATCGACAAGGTTTATAATACAGATAACGGGGATCGGAAACATGGAAATACCTACCTAAAATTCATAATATTAAAATAAAGTTACACGAATAACCTTTGTATTTCTAATCTTTAATATAACGTAGGTTGGGATCACTATTCTTTTCGGTATGGGTGAAAGAAAAGACAGAAATATGGAAGGAAAGGGCAGAAAAATCTGAAATAATTTTACTATTACTACATTATGTAATCTTTTTCAACCCTAATGCGCTTTATGAAGCGCCAATTACTTTCTTTACTTTTCGTATGGCATTTCCGGAAAATCTTCACCCGTAGAGGGCTGCGGCATCCTCTTCTCCAGGCTTGGCTCCAGCGCCACCAGCAATTCCATCGACACTTTATGTATCTCTTCAACAGCCTTCAAAAATATGTTTCATCTTTCTCTGAATAATAATGGTTTTTGGTCACTTCATCGTCGGAAAACAATTTTCCAATAATATGTAAACTTCACGGACAAACCTATGTACCTACTCAAATCAACAAAATATTGTACACAAGCTCACAAGACATGTCTGCAATGGGCACCGGATCGAACAGTCGGTTTCCCCAATTTCCTTCCAAGGGCAATTCCATTCCCATTTTTTTGTACCCCTTCGTACCTAATTTATATGTATGCGGCCCATGTGCGAATTTTTAAGGGGGGGGGGGGGCAAATATGTTTTCTCGCTTTCTTTATGGTAACTCGAAGTGATTTAAAATTTTACTGTCAAAGTAACATTATTTGATTATTTTAATCTACCCAGTTGGGGGGGGGGGGGGGTGGTGTTGGCGCCCATGATGCGGCCCGCGGTAAGAGCTCATATTGTCCAATGTGGCCCTTGAACAGAAAAGTGTGACGACAGCTGGTCTACACCTTCATATGTAATATCTATTTTAATAAAAATACCTACCTATGTTTCTACACAGAACTATATTATTTATTCTTTATATTCATTTCTAGGCCCAAATTTGGGCACATGTCAAAAACAAATACAGTAAGAGCAGTACTCACAATACAATAATATAAAACGTTACAAACGGTGAAACTATTAGCATAATAACAGCCGTGTGATACCAGATGTAAAGGGTCTAATATCACATTTTGTCATACATCAAATCTTGAGGAAAAAAAAATCAAGAAACAAATTAACAATTGCAAAGTAGGTACATGTATATGAGCTATCCATTCAGCATTTCGTCGATTGTATAATAAGATTTACTAATTAGGTACGATTTCACCCGTCCCCTAAAGATCTTTAAATTGTCGGATTTCAAATTTTCAGGCAATTTATTGTACATTCTAATGGACATACATACGAAGCTTTTGTCTACTTTAGTTAGCCTGTGTTTCATAGGTCTGATTATGTCTTTATAACGTGTATTATGGTCATGGATGTCTCTATTTAATGGTGTGTTTTTAATATTTTTATGTGCATACATGATACATCTATACTAATATATAAAGAGGAAAGATTTGATTTTTTGTTTGTTTGTTTGCATCGAATAGGCTCCAAAACTACTGAACCGATTTGAAAAAATCTTTCACTTTTGGGAAGCTACAATATCGGCGGTGAACATAGGCTATATTTAATTTCCAAAAAAAAATGGGTAACCTACGAAAACTTCAATAATGTAACCCAAGGTGTAAAAAAATTACCTAAAATATTCTTTTTATCGCGAACGCTGTGAAAACTAATGATGATAGAATAAAACAATGTAGTACAATTTTGTAGAAGACATCATTATTTACAAAAAGTATCGCGACAGCATATGTCTAACTATTATAGTTATGCCACAATAAGTGTTTTTTTATTTTAAAAAAATCAATAAAATGTCACCTCTAGAAAAGACTCTTTATTGGTATTTTGTTATTACTCCTTATTAAAATAAATTAGTTCATATTCAAGTCTGCTTCAATATGTTTGTATAACTTTTTGAATTATTCAATTCGGACATTCCATTCGAAAGTTATCACGAGTTTAAAAATGTGAGTATTGGAAAAAAAAGCATAATTCTTATCATCTCAACTTATCCGATGCAGAGTGCGTACGGGAGCGTGGAGGGGACTGAGGGGAGGGCGGGGAGGGGACTGAGGGGTGGCATGTCAAGTTTAGTAGAAATACCGCGCAAAGTAGTCACGGTGGTAAAGTGACGTGACACGATACATTGCAATGCAATTATTCAAGATTAACATATTATTATTCTATAAAGTATTTTGAAAAAGTTAGGGATCTGTATGAAAACTAAATTATTTTTAAGTATCTATCTACCCGTGCGAAGCTGGGGCGGACCTCTAGTTCAAATATAAAGAGGCTGGGCAAGGTTAATATTTTTTGTTTTACAAATGCTTCTCTACATGAGTCACGAGGTTTAATTCTACAAAGTGCTCGTATTGCTCTCTTTTGTAATAAAAATATGCGGTTTGCGTCAGTAGCTCTTCCCCAGAACAGTATTCCGTACGACATAATTGAATGGAAGTAAGCGAAATACACAGTTCTCGCGCTACTCTCTCCGCATGTTTCATTAATTTTTTTTATTGCAAATATAGCTGAGTTTAATTTAGGTGCTACTTTATTAATGTGCGGACTCCACTGTAATTTTCTGTCAATCATCACTCCAAGGAATTTACAGTCATCCGTCACATTTATCTGACGTTCTATTAAAGCTTCAGTCACAAGGTCCCTTTGCACTGATCCCCTTAGGGAAAAGTGAATCGCACCAGTCTTGCTTACATTTAATACTAAATTATTACTACTGAACCACTCCCCTGCCTCGTCCAGAACCTGAAGGGTTTTTTCTTTGGTTTCTATTTTATTATTTTTATCTCTAATCAAAAAAGATGTATCATCTGGTGGTGTATAATATAATTAAGTATATCGACTGTAACTAATTTAAACAAAACATTATTTTTTCCACAATTCTAGTGCTAACCGGATTTCGAAGATAGAGCAAGGCTCAGGGCAGTCACCTGCCATGGACTCACCTGAAAACGACACGTCCTATACTCGAAAACGAGTTGTTTGCATTAATTAGAATTGTGGAAGAAAATAAACATTTTGTTTAATTCCAATAAGTATGTCCCAGAATGGTTTGACGTGGCCCAGCGTGGAGGTGTGATGATGGTTCTAGAGTGTTCCTATATTTGCAGAACGAACAGTGCCGATGAGAGGAAGTCGAAGGCCGCAGGGAAGGTGTTCGTGGCCAGGGACTCCCTGCTGACCGAGCTGCTGGAAGTGACGCACATCCGCACCATCTACCACATCTTCATCGTCATCCTCATTATACTCTTCCTGAACATTATCGTCTACGATTTTGTGGACAAGGGCAGGTGAGTCTCCCGCAGCTTCACTTGGACCGGCATCCGCTACCGTAATCTTCACCGTTCTTTCTTGTCACAGCATCAACCTTGGAGTGCAGCTGATCGCTGTAGGCTTTGGTAAGATGGACACGGTGCTTTGGATCTGGTCCCTCATGCAGACGGCCGTCCTGCTGCCCTACCCCCTCATGGCCGTGTGGGCGCACTACCGGGGCCGCCTCCCCACCAACGGTGAGTAAACATCCGACACCTAACATATTATTATGTCTTCTCAAGACACATCTCCTCTATGTGACGGTTCGTCCCACACACTTTTTGTCGTCAACAAAAATTTGACCGACGCGACGAACTACAAACTGCATTTGCACAAATATGTAAATGATATGCCTGCTGTAATATCGACGTGTTGTGCCTACATGACACACAAATATGTAAATGATATACCTGCTGTAATATGGACGAGTTGTGCCTACATGACACACAAATATGTAAATGATATACCTGCTGTAATATGGACGAGTTGTGCCTACATGACACACAAATATGTAAATGATATACCTGCTGTAATATGGACGAGTTGTGCCTACAGGACACACAAATATGTAAATGATATACCTGCTGTAATATGGACGTGTTGTGCCTACATGACACACAAATATGTAAATGATATACCTGCTGTAATATGGACGTGTTGTGCCTACATGACACACAAATATCTAAATGATATACCTGCTGTAATATGGACGTGTTGTGCCTACATGACACACAAATATGTCAATGATATACCTGCTGTAATATGGACGTGTTGTGCCTACATGACACACAAATATGTAAATGATATACCTGCTGTAATATGGACGTGTTTTGCCTACATCATGCATCCCACAGCGGCACTCCCTTCCCTGAATAAAAGTTGTCAGATGTCGAGGAGACCTCCCCTGGGCGAATTGACTCTTTGACATTTCAATTTCCGGTGGAGTTTGACAAGTGGCGCCACCACCCTACAAATAATAAGACGTGTAGGTACCTACGCAGGTCTTATCTCAGCTGTCGTACGTCATGTAAGCTGGTCGGGAACTATCCTCAATAGGACTGTAAGTACCTAAGGACACAGCTCTGAATGTTACATACAGTGGGCATATCGGGCACATAGCATTCACCTCTAAAATGTTGATTGACATATAAGCTTCCACGTTTTTATAATGTTGTTACACTCACTAAGGACGTGTCGCCATATATTTGATTCAAGGCATTGCGGTGATGAGGATGTAGATGGGATTGGTAGGTATTAATAATTAAATGGCTCAACAACCCAAGTAGATTCTACGACTTATTCTATTTTCGTATCACGCTGTGAAAAATTAACTTTCATTGTGTGATCTTTCCACAATCGCGTCTGTAATTTTCGACATAAATATGTATAGGAAATTAAATACCGACCTCGGTAGCCTAGTGTTAGAAGCTTAGATTTCACATCAAGAAGTCCCGGGCTCGATTCCCGGCCGGCTCCGAGTTTTTCAAGGTGTTTTTTTTCACATGGAATTTCTACCCGGGTTTGGCCTGTCTCAGATTGGACAGGGCCAGTTGACTGGGAGAAATTGGCTCAAGCAATAAGTTCCACCGGCTATACTGACAACTTTGTATAGAGAAGTATAGCAATGAAATAAAATGTTCGTAATGGTGGTTGGGATGTGTTGCAGGGATGCTGCGCAGGAGTTGGGACTTGGTGTGGATGATGGTGCTGCTCCTCTTCCAGTGCGTGTTCTTGGTGCTCTCCATTAGGGCAGTGCTGCTCCACTCACTGCCCATCGCCTCGTCATTGATCATCCTCACGGAAACGGTAAGTCGTGACTGGGAGGGCAACCCCATCCCGTTTAAGAGACAGAAATCGTTTTGGACATATGTACGAGATAATTAATGTGTGGTATGCTGTGTTTAGGTCCGCATGGTGATGAAGGTGCACGCCCTGGTGAGGTCCGCCGCCCCCGCAGCAGCCCGCGGGGCCCCCCTGCCGCCCTTCTCCTGCTATCTCTACTTCCTCTTCGCCCCCACACTGGTCTACCGGGACTCATATCCCAGGTGGGTAACTTCACTCCAGCCTCAACAGTACGTGTCGGTATTACCGACCTCGGTAGCCTAGTTGTACTGGGGTGGACTTCAGATCCGAGGTCGCGGGTTCGATTCCCGGTCGGGTCAGAGTTTTTCTAAGTGTTTTTTTCACTTGAAATTTCTACCCGGGGTTGGCCTGTCTCAGATTGGACGGGACCGGTTGACTGGAAAAAATTGCCTAAGGCAATAAGTTCCGCCGGCTATACTGACACCTTTGTATACAAAAGTGTTATATTATGTTACGTCTCCTCTCCAACCGCGGCCGTCCAGATAATGCAGTGTACAATACATGTTCCTGCAAAGGAAAACCCGGCAGACGGATCTCATCCCGACTTGCCACAAAAACATTTAATGAAAGATTAGATATATATATTTTAATGAATCTGTGCTCACTCAAAGTGAACACAAATACACTCCTTGACTCTTTCACAGTAAGCTACTTAAAGCTTGTGTCGTGAAAGAGGAAGATGGTCGACACCTGGGATCGAACCACGACGTCCGCATCAAACAGTACGAAAGCCGGCGTTGTAACCGCCAGTCTACCAACCACTTCTGGAACAAACATGCCTGTTAAGGGTTGCCCTATGACTTTGGGGGTTCAAAAGTATTTGTCACTTTGTTACCACCCACATATTACATTGACTTTAGAAGCAGTTTCTCAATAATTTCCTAAGATATAATCAGCTGCGGCTGCAATGTGAATTTATTTACTTTTCCTCAACCCAAAATAGAGTACACCATGGTTGAAGTGTCTAAATAAATAAGTTGTCATTGAATTCAACAGAACTAGCCACATCAGATGGAAGATCGTGTTCGCCCGTCTGTTGGAGATCGCTGCAGTCATTTTCTACGTCAGCTTCTTGTGCGACAGATTCCTGGTGAGAAACTTTTCGGACTTCGGGATGCCGAACCAGGTGAGAGAACTTAATATTCCTTAGCGCCTCCTAGAGCGCTCCAGACGCCCCCTCTCATCCGAGTCGTGTGCACTTGCAGGTGCTGGAAGCCAAGCAGTTCGTGCTGTCCGTGTTCAGCTCCATGCTGCCGGCCCTGGTGACCTACTTGTGCGGCTTCTACCTGCTGCTGCACTCGTGGCTCAACGTGACGGCAGAGATCCTGACGTTCGCTGACAGACAGTTCTACATGGACTGGTGGAACCAGTGGAGCTACGCGGCCTTCTACCGGGTGTGGAACATGGTGGTGCACGACTGGCTCTACACCTACATCTACAAGGACATCCTGCTGGTCACAGGCAACCGGCTGGTGGGCACGCTGTGCGTCTTCACGGTCTCCGCCATCTTCCATGAGATCATTATCAGCTTCGCCTTTGGTTTCTTCTATCCCGTCCTGCTCATCATGTTCGGCGTGTTCGGAGTTCTCCTAGTGTTCCTCACCAAGCACCTCAACAAGTCGGTGGGCAACATCTTCATGTGGTGGTCGCTGGCTGTTGGTAACGGCCTCTTGTGGAGTCTTTACAGTATGGAGTACTTCGCTAGGAAGAATTGTCCTCAAACCCGAGACGACTTCCTGGACCTGATGATTCCAAGGTCTTGGACGTGCCATCAGATTACTTTGCATCCCGACTGGAAATTCCAGAATCCCCTGCAAACGTAGCATTAGTTACATTAACGTTTGTTCAGAGTTGTAAATTTTAGCAAATATAGGTATCATTTTATCATTGTTAATTGTGTTTAATAATTAATTATTGTACCTCCTCTCCCCGCACGCGCCACAAGATGTGGACAAAACAACCCTAAAATTGTAGCAATTTCAGCAATAAGAAATCCATAAAATATCACTTGTCTTGTTGCCTGAGGCAATTATTATCCCGTCCAATTTGTGACAGGCCAACTCCGGGGTAGAAATTTTATGTAAATAACACTGCGCTAATACTAAAGTATATAAATACAATCGTGAATCGAACCCGGGTCTAACTCTTGATTTTCAGTCGGCGCCTATGCCACTGGACTACAGAGAGCAGTAATTATAGTACAGAGATCATCCTTAGATGATCCCCGAATATTATAGGTATTATATTTTTTCATATTATCAAACAATCAATGAAATCTCCCTTTACACCCCACTTAGGGGCATAGGGAGGCAAAAAAAAGCTCTCCATTGCGCTTGATTTTGAGCAATGTTTATGACCTCCTTCCATACTCATTCAGATCCCTCAGCTCTACCTCGAAGAACCGGAACGCAGTATGGGAGGGTCTTCCTCGTCTACGAGACCCTAATGGGGGGAAGAACAGCGCTCTCCTCGGCCAACAGAACTCTCATTCAGCATATTATATTTGTGTAAAATGTAGGAATAATTTCCGGGGGCCAGATTTACACTCAGTACCTAACCAGATTCTTCACTAAGCCCAACCTTGGTTCATACAATAGACCAGTACCTACCTAGGTAGGTACCTACTACAGTTCACTAAAGTTATTTTGTGGGCAAAATAGAAGCTCTGGGACGTGTTGAGCCGCACAAAGGAGTTCCCACTGATTTATTATAATTCGCATAAGCATTATCAGAACAACACAATACAAGAGATATCCAGCACCAGCAGGCCTCTGGCACGGAACAACACCCCCGGCCACCCCTTCCGGTACAACAGGTAGGCACCCAGCACCAGCTGCGCTTCATAGTCTGTGGGTTCTCTCTTCGTACATTGATTTTCTTTCCTATTTGAGCTCAGGTTTACACATAATACCTATTACATGTATAAGATAAGGTATGTAGCATGTAAAAAAATAGTTTAAATATATTCCTCAAAATGTATGAAGGAGAATAACCGCTGGCTCATATTTGATATACATCCATACATACTTGACTTAAAGTACTATTTTATATTGTGTTCACAGCTAATTGGGAAGTAATACGCCAAAAGATAATAGATCTAAAAATAGATGGATATATAACTAATAGCATAATTGACTACCTATCAAATAGAAAAATACTGATCGAGGGAAAGACATCTATTGAAATTGGAGGAGGAGTTCCGCAGGGGTCGGTCCTTGGATCCACGCTGTGGAATATACTCTACGATAGCCTTATGAGTATTGTGGTCCTGGAAGGTGTGAAACTTATCTGCTACGCCGACGATCTAGCAATATCAGTCACCGCAAAATGCGCTGATGAGCTACAGGCCAACACAAATGCCGCCTTATTTGGGGTAAGTTCGTGGATGAGAAAACATAAACTAGAAATAGCACCCCAAAAGACGGTAGCAATTCTACTGAGTGGGGCTGAGGAGGGCGTGAACATAGTAGCCTCAAAAGAAACCACTTACCTGGGAGTAGTCCTAGACTGTGGACTCAGGTTCAATAGACACCTCCAATACGTGGCAGAGAAGTCCTTAAAAACAACCCGGGCTCTCTCATTGCTGCTATCCAATACCAAAGGGCCGAAACACAATAAAAGAAAAACTCTAGCCATGACAATGCAGTCGGTGTTGCTGTACGCCGCGCCAGTTTGGGAAGAAAAATTAGCAAAAAAAAAAACAGACAAAAAACTATTATGGCTGCTCAAAGACCGCTAGCTCTTAGAGTGTGTTGTGCATATCGCACCATTTCAACTGATGCCGCACTGGTGCTCGCAGGACTGATACCAATCCATCTATTAGCTGGAGAACGTCGAAGAATATATAAAAACGAAGCCAGCAGAACCAGCGAAGAGCAGTACACTAAATGGGAAAGGCAACAAACAATTGGTAGATGGCAAAGAGAGTGGGATTCATCCGGTAATGGGAGATGGACATACAGACTCATTAAATACATAAAGGTTTGGCTTGAGAGAAAGCATGGAGAGATTAACTACCGTCTAACGCAATGTCTGACAGGACATGGTGTATTTTATCAATATCTGAAAAGAATAGGCAAAAACGAAACAGGACTCTGCATATATTGCAATTATGATGAGGAGGATGATGCAGAACATACTCTTTTTAAGTGTTCTAAATGGTCGGGAGCCAGAGAAGAGGCAAAACAAGCATTGGGGCTTGCGGAGTTACCCACGCCAGACGAACTCATTTAATGCATGCTGCGAGGAAAAAGAGAATGGTCAGAAATGGCAAGATGTCTGGAAGGAATCATCGCGGGAAAAGAGATCGATGAAAGGGAGAATCAGAGGAGAGAACAGTAGAAGATAGAAAGACGCAAGAGCCAACAGATGGTAGACCTTTCAAAAGGTAGGAACATCGTTGTGCGCGGAGAAGGAGGGGGGGGGGTTTAGCCGGTAGCCGATGGTGGAAGTCCGGCACTACCCGTACACTGGGTGTCTATAAAAGATTTCCCCTCCGAAAAAAAAAAGTAGCAAATGCTTTGTTGAACGATCAAACAAAATTCCTGTAGATAGAAAGAGATGGCAAGTGAGTATGTCTCAGTTCAACTGATGGTGCGTTGCCATATTTACATTTTATTTTTGCTGCGCAATATAGATCGCGCTGTTGTAAGATCAACCTTTTTCACAGTGGAGCATGCAGGACGGCGCTATGGCCGGTCTGTCTCTGTTCCTCATCACCTGACCATACTTGATTCGCAACGGCTTGGAGTCCGTTGGCAAATTCAAACATTCTGCATTTTAGGTTCCTTGAAGGAAAACGTATTAATTAGTTGTGCTCCCTTTGTTGGAGTATCTCATAAAAAATACAACGACTTGCATAAATTCTATAAAACTAAAGAGACAATATTTAAATGAGTGTAATATTGAGTATAATAATTGTGAACATAACTTAATGTAATATGAAGTGTTACGAATGCTTATTTCCATGTGCTGTTCATCTTAACGAAATTTCTGTGATTATTTCCATGTGCTGTTCATCTTAACGAAATTTCTGTAATTATTTCCATGTACTGTTCATCTTAACGAAATTTCTGTAATTATTTCCATGTGCTGTTCATCTTAACGAAATTTCTGTAATTATTTCCATGTGCTGTTCATCTTAACGAAATTTCTGTAATTATTTCCATGTGCTGTTCATCTTAACGAAATTTCTGTAATTATTTCCATGTGCTGTTCATCTTAACCAAATTTCTGTAATTATTTCCATGTGCTGTTCATCTTAACGAAATTTCTGTAATTATTTCCTGTGCTTTGAAGAAATAAAATCCAGTGTTTTAAAGTCTCTAGATCAGGGATGCACAGACTTATAGGTAACAGGGGCCACTGGAGAAGATTATGTGCCAAGGACGGGCCGCTACAAGGAAAATTAACACTTCTTCTTCTCCCGGGAAATTAAAATTCCTACATGATGATGGAGTCTGTCTTTTGTATTTTACGCCGCCATTCAGCTCTGTCTTGTGCATCCTCGGGGGTATCTCATATTTTGACATACAACTTCACGTCATCTTCGTTGAAAAATTAACTCTAAAACTTTTAATTTTTTAATTTGTACAAAATTACAACACTGATGATTAATGATTAAACACTGTAATCATATTTTTTTTATTTATTATCACGGCAGTACGTCCCTGTAGGGACGATGTGTCATTAATACCAAGTTTTAGATAAAAAAGAAACAACAATCAATGGCATGTTACAAATTACTTAGGTACTTAATACTTTTGGAAGAGCAGTAAGCTATGCATTTTGTATATGATGATTGAACAAAAACATAAAACAATATTGTTTAGGCAAATAGAAAATATTATTGTTACAACACTAAACACAGAAATCTTGTGGAATCATTTTTTACATACAATACACTTAAAATGGATAGTTAAAATAATTTCAAATATCGCACAGAACATCAATTATTAACATCACAAACAATCCAAAAACACATGACAGACTTCTTCCCGGTGCGGCGTAGGTAAACGTATAAAATTATCTACGCAGGTATATTTTAAATATTCTTTGGATTTTCCAATATTTTAATTTGTCGGCGGCCCTCATGCGGCCCGCGTGCTGCGGTTTGTGCATCGCTGCTCTAGATGTTTCTATAACACACAACTCCACATCTACCCATCTGAGACCTCGAACCTCCAACACTTGAGAATTAAGAGTCCTGTATCTACCAAAGCTACGCCGGAGCAAGATCATCAACATCTTCAGAAAGTTTTGGCATTTTAGAAACACCGGGCATTTTAGAAGTTCCAGAAAAACCATACTACCGTGAGGCTTTAAGAAACCCGTTACAGGTTGTTAGATAAATATCAACAAAGATATCAGCGTGCGTGCCTCAGAGTAGACGGGGTGTATTGTGTCGGGGGGTGTCTGGGGCGTGAGGGACCCCCTGGCTCCGCGACCTTTAGATTCGCGCGGGAACTTTTCCATTAGCCTAAGTGCCCCACCCCCTCCCCCCCGTCCGTAGTAAATAATATAGCGCCGTACCATCCCGCGTGAATATTTCAGCAGTAGAGGCAACAGGAGTAGTGTAGTGGCTCGGCATCTTGGAGCGGCTCGGCCTCGACGAACACCGAGCCCCGAGACGTCGCCTTCAGCGCCGTTACACTTTTATTCCCTGGTTTAAAATAAAATATCCCACTTTATTGGCCACAAAACTCACCCAGAGGGCGGGTTTGTTGGCACATTCTAGACAGCAATCTCATATAATCCAAACCTCCGAAAATGCAACAATCTTCACCCGTGGTTTCAATTTTGGGAAATGATCGTGAATCGTTATTCTAGTTGGATAGGGCTTGTTATTATTGTCCCCCAGGTAGGTACCCCGCACTATGTTTAGGAACCTACCTACCTTGTCCCCAAAGAACATGATAAATAAATAGATGGACTATTTGTTTAGCCGTGCTCGGCCAGTTCCATATTGCTGCGTGGCATTAAACGAACATAGGTAGAGCTAGAGCATATAGTAATCCGAATACCTCTCCTCTTATGTATCACCTAGACGGAGACTTCTAATCAAATTTCTGGCAACTGTCATCAGTCATCCATTAGCCTTGTATTCTCGAATTATTGTATTCTTCTATTATACTGAAGAAACGTGTTGCACGTAATTTTTCTCTCTGTGATGCTTATGGAGGGAGGAAATAATAACAATATGTGTATCTATATAGTTTAATATGTACTTATGTATTTTTTTACTTTGTATTTTTACTGCTCTCTATGTTATCTTTTTTTTTTCTTTAAAAGGCAAAAAATATCAATAGGGAAACTCTTAGTATAAGTGAAAAATGAAAATAGCCAAAGATAAACTCAAACACAAATGGAGAGCGCAAGAGGGAAGGAAAAAAGGGATGAAGGGGTGTGGAAAGAAAAAGAATCAACAAGCTATCGCGAATTAGTAGAATTGCTTAAAAGAGCTCTGGAGATCTGTTTCTTGAAGACACGATGTGGACTGCCAAGCATATCAAGAGAGCACTGCAGGGAATCATAACCTCTGGCCATTCGATACAGAGGCTTCCTCAAACCCACGTTTGTCCTTGGTGTGGACAACCGAAAAATATTAGTTGATCTGGGTAAGGTCGGAACACGGAAGCTGAGAATAGATAGTAGTTCTGGAGTATCGAATTCCGACCTGCATATTTTACCCAGAGTACAAATCTCCTGCAGCTCACGTCTGAGCTCAAGTGTGGACAGAGAACCACAACATGGTGCACCACGGAAACGTTTGCGTGTCCTACGTATAAAGGTATTCTGGATCTTTTCGAGTTGCATCTTGTACTTTTCGTAATATGGATTCCATATAGGTGCACAATATTCCAATCTTGATCTCACAAGCGACTTATATAGTGTCATTATAGATGTAATGTTTTTAAATTTTTTAGTTGCTCGCGTTATGAAGCCCAAGGTTCGGTAGCACTGCGTCGCTATTTGTTCCACGTGGTTGTTAAAATTTAATTTTGAGTCAAAAATCACCCCCAAATCATGAGCAGTATCAACCTCTTTGAGAGTTTGGTCAAAAAGTCTATAATCATATCTGACCTTATTCCGATTTTTGGTAAAAGAAATTTTAAAGCATTTATTGACATTCAGCTCTATCTTGTTGCATTTGCAATAATCACACAATCTTGAGAGATCCTCCTCCAGTTTGATACAGTCAGCTGGAGATTCGGCGGCGGTAGATTTTGAGATCGTCAGCAAACAATAGGAATTTGGAATTTAAGAAGCATTTGGAGATATCGTTTATAAAGGTAGTGAAGAGTAAAGGGCCAATATGTTAGGAGGGGTCGTAGTTACGCGGGAAAGTCGCTGGCACCACGCGATTTTAAGTGGTGCAGTAATAAAACAGAACCCAAACAAAACAAAACCTAAGACAGAACCCTGCGGCACTCCTATGCACATTGGATTTATGCCCATTGAGTGTCACTGTCATGAGTCTGTTTGTTAAGTAGGACTCCAACCACCGGAGGAGATCACCATGAATTCCAAGACATTCGAGTTTCGACAGGAGAATGGAGTGGTCGACTTTATCGAAGGCCTTTTGGAAGTCGGGATAGACTGCATCAACTTGGATCCCCTGATCCATGGCTTGGAATAAATATTCGGAATATGTTAGGAGATTGGTAGTGGTTGAACGGCCTTTTGAGAAACCATGCTGTTCGTCCAACAGTCGAGGTTTTAAAAAAAAAGTCAATCTGTCCTTAACTATCGACTCGAAAATCTTGGAGAGGGGCGATAAAAGAGAGATTGGTCGGTAGTTAGTTACTTCACATTCAGCACCGGACTTGTGGATTGGTACGACATGACTCGTCTTCCATTTTTGGGGAAATTTCCCTCACGCAAACTCTTGTTGAATATGTCTCTCAGGGGCTTGGCAAGATGGGAAGCACATTTTTTGAGAACCATCGGAGCGACCGAGTCTGGACCCACGCCCTTTGAGGTATCCAAGCTATTCAGTTTAGAGTAAATTTCAGAGGTAAAAACGGTAATTCTACCGAGACAATCGTTGGGTGGCATCGGAGCAGCAATGGTGTCAGAAACAATTTGAGTTGGTTGCACAAAAACCGACTCAAAGAATGCACAGAACATATTCGCCGCAGACTGTGGATCTGAGGTGAGTCTTCCATTATGTTTAAATGTTTTAGGATAGTTATGGGAAGTTTTCAAGTTATTGACGTAGCTATAGAAGGTCTTCACGTTGTTCGAAAGTGAATTTTCAACGTTCGTTAAATAGTTATGATAATCACGCTGCTGTGCCTTTTTCAAGTCCGCTCTAAGCAATGAAAAGAGGTCATAGTCACAAGTTTTTCCCAATCTTTTCCACCGAAGCCAACCTTTGTTCTTATTTTTTAGGATGTGTATAGTTGACGGTGAATACCAGGTTGGGTATTGCCCCGAACGACATATTTTTTTAGGAGTATGTGCGTGGACTACCTGAAAAATTTTATCATAAAAGATAACTAAGCATTCCTCCATCGTTTTACCATTAAACAAAACATCCCAGTCAGTTGCCTGAAAAGAATAATTTATCTCTGGAAAGTTTGCTCGGTAATAGTTATACTTGATAATTTTATTCTTATCACGGGTATATTGAAAGCTTGGATTTCCGATAGTTATGTGAAGAGTTGGGTGATACTTGTCCGCTGGCGTTAGAGGAAAATCAGAGCGTGTCACGATGCAACTATTATCAGAGAGTACCAGATCAAGGGTTGATCCATAGCAATTTTTGATGGCGTTATATTGAATGAGATTGAGGTAGGAAATGGACTCGATTACATAACACGAACTCGGTCCGCTGAAAGTAGAAGGGACTGTATATAAATTGTCATCACTTGTTGTCCAATTGATGGATGGCAGATTAAAGTCGCCCATCAAACAAATATTCTCATGTGTATCAAGTTCCATGATTTTTTCAGATAGACGCGAGAAAAATACCTCATATTGAGCAACATCAGAAGATGGCGGAAAATAGACTACAATGAGGTAGATTTTTCGAACGGCTTGATCACGTGAGCAACGTGCAGGGTCGGCTAGCGATAGTGATACCACAAGATTCTTTTTGAACGGTGTCAAATGCTCGGATATAAAAATCCGTTGTTTGGCGCCCTCGACTCCCACGTCCTCCGCCAGAAGGTCCCTCCTCGATCTTCCCGCCCTCAAGAAGGCATCCCTGGCACCCTCGTTGTTGAAATGAATTATAATATTTTTAGGTCTTTTTATGTCTATAGTAGATGAGAACGCTCGGTCACCAGCCCCCCGCGCAACCCTATGCACCTTGACAACCGCCCCTCTGTCCCATGTAATTCCTATCTTTTTTTAGAGTGCCTCTGTAATATTCCATAGGTTCTCACTCTTCGAGTAAGGAACATTTTGAACCTCAATGTTGCAGCGCCGTACACTATATTCCAGCCTCTCCAGTCGCTCGGCCACACGGTCGCCCTCACCCCCGTCAGCACACCGTGCCTCCAATTTAGTTCCAAGCATGGATATGGACTCCTCATTGGCTTTGACTCTGGCCCCAAGGTCATCTACCAAAAGCAGTTTGGCCTCTATTCTTGAAGTCTTCTCGTTCAGCGATTCTATAGATCCCCTATTCGATTCCATTGCTGCTCTGAACTCCTGGAACTCTCCCAGGATTTTATTAAAGTCCGCCCTCATTATACCAATCTTCCACAGCCATGCGAGGTGTATTTAAATAAAATGGTATCTACTACGCGCCAGGGCAGTTAACCGTTGTAAAATTGACAGTTTGCAGAATTATGTACAAATGTACATAGTCAAAAAAAGAGAGATTAAAATAGCAATATTTCAAGAAATACTTATCTGAGATTCTAATTCCATGCTGAATGAGATATTCTCATTCAGCATGTCGTCCACAGATTAAAAGCCTTTTCCAACGAGATACTCTATTATTATCCTCGGCGAGTCATGTGAGATCATTCAATTATCTCGCTTCGTTAGGCAATTTATTATACAACTAGACGTTGTCCTGTGTTCCTAAATATGAATATTGAATTCGAATTTGTATGGTGATGAATTAATTATCATTTGACCAATGTGATTCCGAACGATGCGTCTATTTTAAACCATGTATATTCCATCCGCATTCTGACAATTTCTGTCAAAATTTCAAAATTGGAATAAAAATTTTAGGTAAAAAGTACTCATAAGGTTGTCTACGTAGAGTTTTCTTTAATTTTCCATACATTTTTTCTTAATTTTTTTCTTCTAAAAGGACATTCTCCTGATAAAAGCCTACACGACAAAGAAAGAATTAGCGAAATAGGTCCAGCCGTTTAGCCGTGATGCGATGACATCGGGAAATAACTCTCCATTTTTATATATAAGATAAGATATGTCCATAATCCCTGTTGTACCATAATTTCCCAATTGTTTTGTTTGTTTTTGTTCATGACTTCCTTCCTATAGTTTTATATAGGCACGACTAGAAGTCTGTCCGCACGGGTAGATAGGTATTTGAAAACAAAAATTCAGTTTTCTTATGATCTTTATAGATCCCTAGCTTTATCAAAATAGCATTCTAATGGTCCCCTCCCGTCCGGCTCGTACCCCAGTGACGCCTAGGTATATATCTGATGTCTTCTACAAAGTCGTAGTCTGGTCGTAGTACATTATTTTATTCTATCATCAATAGTTTTCACAGCGCACGCGATATAAAGAATATTTTTGGTAATTTTTTTACACCTTGGGTTACATTATTGGAGTTTTAGAAGCTACTGAACCGATTTGAATTTTTCAAATCGGTTCAGTAGCTTCGGAGCCTATTCAATGCAAACAAACATACAAACAAAAAATCAAATCTTTCCTCTTTATATATCAGTATAGATGTTATTCAGAATGATGAACCCAAGCGTTCTGTAGACGACCTACGGGAGATGTTGAAAATAAATAAATAATTAAATAAAATATTGTTTGGTGTAAACGCACCCTTAGATGAGTTTCTCATTTGACCAAGAGTTTAAAGAATCTGCAAGGTCCTTTGACACCGAGAAAGGGTCCGCAAGGGTCCATGAAATTAAAATGGATATAAAATATAACATTTTTGTGAATTCACGCTATAAGGTTGAAATGTTGGAAATTTCTAAATGAGCTGTACCAGTGGCGGTAACCATGACGTGGTCTAGAAAAGAAAAAGGTTAGGAAACTTCTCGAAACCCAACGCCCGTCGCGCAGCGGAGCTGGACGAAGACACGTGTCGTGGTAAGTACAGCATCATACACTGCACTCGCACTAGGCCCCTGCGTCTACGCAAATATTGTATATTTTATTTTAGTGTAAAAAAGAAAAAATATATATAATATATTGTTGTTCTTTGGTATTGTATGTGCATTGATCACCGCAAAGGATTACTCTGTAATGGTGAGCAATGCTTAATTTTGACAGAAAATAAATAATATATAATAAATAAATAAATAATAATAGCAGAATCCAGTGGCCCACTACCTCGACGCTGTCAGAGGTCCCGCGCCGCTGCCCTCTATCTCTCCTTATCGCTTAACAAGATAGTTTAGTTGCATCCACCAAGTGGGAGTGTATTGTCCGCAGTTTTCTATCGTGCGCCGAAGGAGCAGTGCGCGGAATATACTCCCAGAGGTTCGTGCCACAGAGGTCCCGAGACACAACTAGTGTTGGGAACGAATGGAAGGAAGAATGGCGGCGCGAGAAGACTTGGCTCGGGTGAGGAGGACGACGGAGAAGCACGCAGGGAGGGTGAGGGCCTCCCTGCTGACCAGACTGACGGCCTTGCCCCACCTGTGGTGCGTGTACAACTTCAGCGCGGCCATCCTGATCCTGGTGTGGATGCGCGCCTGCTCCTCGGACCTTGCGGGCACAACCAGGTGCTCCTGCTCTGCTCTGCCGCTCCACCCTTCATCTCACTCCCTTTACAGCGTTTGTTCATTGTTTCAGAACCCACTTTGGATGGCGACTGCTTCTTTTATCCCTGGAGAAATGCGACCGAACGGCTCTGGGGTGGGGCTGTATCTTCCTGCTGTCCCTGCTCCCCCACCACATCTCCATCGCATGGCTGGCAGGAAGGAGCAGACTCGGGAGCTCAGGTATCACACTGTCTTATTTATTTGTTTCTTTTTTATTCATTTACGGCGCAATGCCATTAAGAAGTCCAACAGAAATCAATTTTAATTCTCAACATTATAATACATTAATAGGAAATCTCTTTTCGTGTCAGTTAGTAAAATTACTGTTGAATATTGGCACTGGGCACTGGGCAGGGCACTGATGTTCCCATTTCTGTTCAATCACAAGCCCCGATCCCTGGTTGCAGCTGCAGCCTGGTGGTCAGTACTAGGCTTGTCTTGACACACGAGCTCCAAACACACTCATAATAATTTATAATACCTACGTACTTTATCAAGTCTATCTCACGAGTGCCTAATGTATTCCTAATGTCCAGGGTATGAAGCCGTAGGCGTTTTAATACAAACGACTTTACTTCAACATGAATAAAATTCAAAGCTGCGGTTCGTTATGATTATCTACACTAGGTAGTCCAGCATTTAGTATGGCGAAGTTGAACTGATTCCGCGCCTTCTAATCGTTTAATAAGATTTATTTTCCAAAACTGTTGTACATTGGTCAACATTTTTACCTTTTCGCAAAGCTTATTAATTGGGGATGTTTTTCCTGTGGTTTTTACGCCAAGTATATTATACTTTTTTGGAGTAACTAGCTTAGAAAAATCGAAATTAAAACTGAAAAAAAACTGACTTGTGATTTTAAGACAATGTATTTGAGAGGTCATTGAATTATTTTCTTGATTTTTTACTTCATGGAGTACCTTTTCACAATTTTCAGTTTTTGGTCAAAAGGTGGAAAATTGAATAAAACTCTCAAAAGCCACTGGCATTTGACCACTGGTTTTGGAACAAAATTGTTGCAAATGTTCTCTATTATAACCCCTTTCAATGAATGTATCGAATTACCAGTCACCCTGCATATCTATTGTGTAAGTGTAAATTGGATCCAGCCCATGTACTATGTACTGTGCCGCGTACAGCACACGCATGACCGCAACCGCAACCCAGTCCAAATAACACAAACTTGACACGGCCAACACGCTCGCTTCACACCGAAATCTTAAAGATGACATTGATGAGGAGTTGAGTCCTTCTTCACTTAGAATCTGTGGATGATAAATCACGTGAAAAGATGTCACACCAAAAAAGTTAAACAATGGAGTATTTCCATTTATAGTAACAAAAAATGGGAAACACGAAACTATGCTGTAAACTGAAACTGACCCACGCTTAAATAGATTGAAAGTGTGGCCGTGAGACAAGTGTGGCCGTGAGACAAGTTTAATTTACGCCGCTCCGTCTCAACGTTCTCCACTCCACACGCGTGCGGTGCGTGGCGTGTACAATGTACATGGACTGGATCCAATGTGCAGCGGGCCTAAGACTCGCATGACAAGAATTAATTTATCATTCACAACCAGACGAAAGATGGCTCAAAGCTTGGGACGCCCTGCACTCCACTCTGTCGGCCATCGCCCTCCTCAGCATCCTGGCTGCAGGGCTGGTGCTCCGGACTATGGCGGGACTGCCGCTGGCTTCCTCCCTGTTTATTCTGCTGGAGACGGTGAGTGTTACGCGATGTGAAGAGGTGCACCTCCTCAGCATCCTGGCTGCAGGGCTGGTGCTCCGGACTATGGCGGGACTGCCGCTGGCTTCCTCCCTGTTTATTCTGCTGGAGACGGTGAGTGTTACGCGATGTGAAGAGGTGCACCTCCTCAGCATCCTGGCTGCAGGGCTGGTGCTCCGGACTATGGCGGGACTGCCGCTGGCTTCCTCCCTGTTTATTCTGCTGGAGACGGTGAGTGTTACGCGATGTGAAGAGGTGCACCTCCTCAGCATCCTGGCTGCAGGGCTGGTGCTCCGGACTATGGCGGGACTGCCGCTGGCTTCCTCCCTGTTTATTCTGCTGGAGACGGTGAGTGTTACGCGATGTGAAGAGGTGCACCTCCTAATTATCTATTTGCAAGTTTCCTTTGCAGGCGCGTCTGGTCACGGTGGCCGCCAGGAGAGGGGCGGCGCACTCTTCGTCCTTCCACTCGTACCTCTACTTCTTGTTCGCCCCCACCCTGCTCTACAAGATTTCATACCCCAAGTAAGTACCTACACCCTTATTTATTTTTTTGCCGGTTGTCATATACTCCACTTACAAACAATAAAATACTTTTAAGCTTAGACAAAGACAACACGTGGTATGTTTAAAGCCCAAGAATCATTGGTTTGGATGCATTGGAAGACAAGTGTAGTGTATGGTCGATGAGAGTTACGCTCAAGGAAATAACTAATACCAAGCGGGTACTCGACCTCATCCAGCTTGACACCAATTTCCATAGCGTCTCTAATTGGACAACCCAGGATGGAGTTTCCTCGTCCCAACAGCACTCGCAGTTAGGAGACAGGACAAGACCGATTCGCAGTATAAGATATCATACAATATAAAGACAACAAAATATACGTGTTTTGTGGATAAGTTCCTGTGGAATTAAGGGCGAGATGGGATAGTATAGTGGGATCCCTTTGGGTTACTTTGCCAGGATGTGCCACCAATCCTTTATATCGTTGTCTCCAAATCATTCAACACCTATTTATTACAAGCAGGTACTTAAAAGGAAGTTATCACGTCTACCGTGAAGACCGGCCGTCTTGGCTTATAGATCCACTCTTTCATTACCGAGGATTCCGCAATGCACTGGTATCCAAGCAGCCACCATATCCTTATCCACTTCCTGTATTTCAAGGAGGAGCCTTCTGATATAAAAAATGAGAAGATTGCGGAGAAACAATGAATGTGGAAATGCCAAACTCCCCACCAAGGAAAGCAAATCACAGAAAATAATATTTTGTTCCGTTAATATTTTCACAACCCTACCCTTAACGCGAGACATCCTACAAGAATAGGACTATTGCGTAACAGTGAAGTATTAAATAAATGTAATGGTATTTACCACCCGCCCAGTAGGACTATTGCGTAACAGTGAAGTATTAAATAAATGTAATGGTATTTACCACCCGCCCAGTAGGACTATTGCGTAACAGTGAAGTATTAAATAAATGTAATGGTATTTACCACCCGCCCAGTAGGACTATTGCGTAACAGTGAAGTATTAAATAAATGTAATGGTATTTACCACCCGCCCAGTAGGACTATTGCGTAACAGTGAAGTATCAAATAAATGTAATGGTATTTACCACCCGCCCAGTAGGACTATTGCGTAACAGTGAAGTATTAAATAAATGTAATGGTATTTACCACCCGCCCAGTAGGACTATTGCGTAACAGTGAAGTATTAAATAAATGTAATGGTATTTACCACCCGCCCAGTAGGACTATTGCGTAACAGTGAAGTATTAAATAAATGTAATGGTATTTACCACCCGCCCAGTAGGACTATTGCGTAACAGTGAAGTATTAAATAAATGTAATGGTATTTACCACCCGCCCAGTAGGACTATTGCGTAACAGTGAAGTATTAAATAAATGTAATGGTATTTACCACCCGCCCAGTAGGACTATTGCGTAACAGTGAAGTATCAAATAAATGTAATGGTATTTACCACCCGCCCAGTAGGACTATTGCGTAACAGTGAAGTATTAAATAAATGTAATGGTATTTACCACCCGCCCAGTAGGACTATTGCGTAACAGTGAAGTATTAAATAAATGTAATGGTATTTACCACCCGCCCAGTAGGACTATTGCGTAACAGTGAAGTATTAAATAAATGTAATGGTATTTACCACCCGCCCAGTAGGACTATTGCGTAACAGTGAAGTATCAAATAAATGTAATGGTATTTACCACCCGCCCAGTAGGACTATTGCGTAACAGTGAAGTATCAAATAAATGTAATGGTATTTACCACCCGCCCAGTAGGACTATTGCGTAACAGTGAAGTATTAAATAAATGTAATGGTATTTACCACCCGCCCAGTAGGACTATTGCGTAACAGTGAAGTATCAAATAAATGTAATGGTATTTACCACCCGCCCAGTAGGACTATTGCGTAACAGTGAAGTATCAAATAAATGTAATGGTATTTACCACCCGCCCAGTAGGACTATTGCGTAACAGTGAAGTATCAAATAAATGTAATGGTATTTACCACCCGCCCAGTAGGACTATTGCGTAACAGTGAAGTATTAAATAAATGTAATGGTATTTACCACCCGCCCAGTAGGACTATTGCGTAACAGTGAAGTATTAAATAAATGTAATGGTATTTACCACCCGCCCAGTAGGACTATTGCGTAACAGTGAAGTATTAAATAAATGTAATGGTATTTACCACCCGCCCAGTAGGACTATTGCGTAACAGTGAAGTATTAAATAAATGTAATGGTATTTACCACCCGCCCAGTAGGACTATTGCGTAACAGTGAAGTATTAAATAAATGTAATGGTATTTACCACCCGCCCAGTAGGACTATTGCGTAACAGTGAAGTATTAAATAAATGTAATGGTATTTACCACCCGCCCAGTAGGACTATTGCGTAACAGTGAAGTATCAAATAAATGTAATGGTATTTACCACCCGCCCAGTAGGACTATTGCGTAACAGTGAAGTATCAAATAAATGTAATGGTATTTACCACCCGCCCAGTAGGACTATTGCGTAACAGTGAAGTATTAAATAAATGTAATGGTATTTACCACCCGCCCAGTAGGACTATTGCGTAACAGTGAAGTATCAAATAAATGTAATGGTATTTACCACCCGCCCAGTAGGACTATTGCGTAACAGTGAAGTATCAAATAAATGTAATGGTATTTACCACCCGCCCAGTAGGACTATTGCGTAACAGTGAAGTATCAAATAAATGTAATGGTATTTACCACCCGCCCAGTAGGACTATTGCGTAACAGTGAAGTATTAAATAAATGTAATGGTATTTACCACCCGCCCAGTAGGACTATTGCGTAACAGTGAAGTATTAAATAAATGTAATGGTATTTACCACCCGCCCAGTAGGACTATTGCGTAACAGTGAAGTATTAAATAAATGTAATGGTATTTACCACCCGCCCAGTAGGACTATTGCGTAACAGTGAAGTATTAAATAAATGTAATGGTATTTACCACCCGCCCAGTAGGACTATTGCGTAACAGTGAAGTATCAAATAAATGTAATGGTATTTACCACCCGCCCAGTAGGACTATTGCGTAACAGTGAAGTATTAAATAAATGTAATGGTATTTACCACCCGCCCAGTAGGACTATTGCGTAACAGTGAAGTATCAAATAAATGTAATGGTATTTACCACCCGCCCAGTAGGACTATTGCGTAACAGTGAAGTATCAAATAAATGTAATGGTATTTACCACCCGCCCAGTAGGACTATTGCGTAACAGTGAAGTATTAAATAAATGTAATGGTATTTACCACCCGCCCAGTAGGACTATTGCGTAACAGTGAAGTATTAAATAAATGTAATGGTATTTACCACCCGCCCAGTAGGACTATTGTGTAACAGTGAAGTATTAAATAAATGTAATGGTATTTACCACCCGCCCAGTAGGACTATTGCGTAACAGTGAAGTATTAAATAAATGTAATGGTATTTACCACCCGCCCAGTAGGACTATTGCGTAACAGTGAAGTATCAAATAAATGTAATGGTATTTACCACCCGCCCAGTAGGACTATTGCGTAACAGTGAAGTATTAAATAAATGTAATGGTATTTACCACCCGCCCAGTAGGACTATTGCGTAACAGTGAAGTATTAAATAAATGTAATGGTATTTACCACCCGCCCAGTAGGACTATTGCGTAACAGTGAAGTATCAAATAAATGTAATGGTATTTACCACCCGCCCAGTAGGACTATTGCGTAACAGTGAAGTATCAAATAAATGTAATGGTATTTACCACCCGCCCAGTAGGACTATTGCGTAACAGTGAAGTATTAAATAAATGTAATGGTATTTACCACCCGCCCAGTAGGACTATTGCGTAACAGTGAAGTATTAAATAAATGTAATGGTATTTACCACCCGCCCAGTAGGACTATTGCGTAACAGTGAAGTATTAAATAAATGTAATGGTATTTACCACCCGCCCAGTAGGACTATTGCGTAACAGTGAAGTATTAAATAAATGTAATGGTATTTACCACCCGCCCAGTAGGACTATTGCGTAACAGTGAAGTATTAAATAAATGTAATGGTATTTACCACCCGCCCAGTAGGACTATTGCGTAACAGTGAAGTATTAAATAAATGTAATGGTATTTACCACCCGCCCAGTAGGACTATTGCGTAACAGTGAAGTATTAAATAAATGTAATGGTATTTACCACCCGCCCAGTAGGACTATTGCGTAACAGTGAAGTATCAAATAAATGTAATGGTATTTACCACCCGCCCAGTAGGACTATTGCGTAACAGTGAAGTATCAAATAAATGTAATGGTATTTACCACCCGCCCTCTGCTTACAGAACCAAGGTCGTCAGATGGAAGGAAGCTCTTCAGGCTTTTGTGGAGCTGCTGCTGTGTCTCTTGTTCATCAGCTGCTTGCTGGAGACGTTTGCTGTGGGCTACTTCTCCAAGGTCGGCACAGAGGGGGGCGTGAGTATATCCTAGCGACTGACATTATTTTAATTCCCTTTGACGCCGAGTATAACTCTCTAGCGAATCTCAGCAACATTCATAAATTTAAAATAAGTTATAACAAAATCATGACATTTTTATTGGTTCGCGGCTTGTTCGCTTAATACTAGGTGACACAATGAGGTACTCCAAGAAGTCTTGTGGAGGTGCTTGAAGGGTCTTTGAGCGAAGGTAAATGGAGAATAAATGAGTCAATGTCACCACTCACCAGTAGAATAGAATAACGACCGGATAGAATAATGACTGGCCTTGAGTATTTATTTTCTTCTATGAATTTTTGTCTATTGTTGGCACATTTCGTTTGATCAAGTGTCCAAATAACACATTGTATAATGAAGCCCCTAATACAATTATTGTGGTATAAAATCAGATAAACAATAGAAATAAAAAATCAACGAAATAATAAAAGAAAAATAAACAAAATAGGCACAGTTATCAGTTAAAATACAATAAAAGTGATATGATGGGGCAATCTCTATATTATGAAATTGAATGAGTACTTAAGGCCCCCATTTACACGGTCAAGAATCTATATTTCATAGGATACAAACTACCATAGTTGGTTGAATTTGTTCAATATTTATAGAAAATTTCAACGACAGAGGACATGTCCGTGTCCGCCAGCCATGGCTGAAAAGCCAAACTATCAATTAGTATATTTATTGTTTGCTAATTATTAAAGTAACTAGCTGACCCGCCCGTCGAAATTCGACATAATCCAGAATAAAAAAAAATATTTCGACTTGTTGCATGAATTAAATACAGTTTATGACATAAAAACTGAATTAAATGTAGCTAATAATTTATTTCATTATGTATATTTATTTATTTATTTTATTCAATATACGGCTTAAGAGCCTTTTTTACAATAACATATAATAAATCACAAATACACAAACACTATCAAAACATATTTACAGAGGTAGGCATACATATGTAAAACATTTTGTTGCATCCAACATAACGGTGTTCCTCATGCAAAAATACAAAACAGTGAATACAAGCACAAAGGTAACAACAATCAACTCCCAACAAATTTAGTCGCTGTGCATGAGTAATAAGTAGGTTTAAACATTGCACTAAATATCTACAAATAATATAGCAATAGTTCCCATGTACCCGCACACCCGTGCAGTGACAACAGTATGAATGCGCACAGGCAGACACACCGACACACACAGACAGCACAGTGCGACCCCATAGTAGCGGTACAGCGCTGCAGAACCAAAATGAGATTTCAATCTAATGGAAATACTCAATATTACATGATATAAAATAGTAAAATAATTAAAATACATACTCAGCTGGTACAAACAAGAACATATGACACTGATTACAAAAATAAGCTCATCCATCACTCAGTTATTTTCTCCATTTTTAAAATATTCAAGCGAAACAAGACACAAACACGGATAATTTACAACGCTCTGAGTTCTTCAGGAACTCTGATTACTGATTCATTGTTGATTCGGATGCTGGATAAAGTCCGACGGGTCATAAGTATATAATAAAAACAATAAATTCCAGTATAGATGTGTAACTTTTAATAAAAAACCAAAAGATGGTGGTGTAGTAGTTAATAAATGACATGTGATATACGTTACAATATTCTATATGTTGTTGAAAGAATAGACGGTTACCAAAACCAAATTTTACCCAACTATTGTGGTAAGATGATTCATTATTAATTTTATTCATACTATAGATTTTAGCAGTTTTATTTGATAAGCAAAAAATCCAGTTCATATAGTGTGTTTTGTTCTCAAAAAAAGAGAAATAAAATAAAAGAAATATTTCTTTTTTTAAACTGTCAAAATACATGAAAAGAATGATTTTTTTTAAAAAACTATCTAAAGCATTGTTTTATTAAAAAACGAAATGTAAATAGAAGTTTTTTCTATTGAAGGAAGACACATTTTTTGCACATTTACACATCAAGATGCTAGATAAAAACATAGCAACAATCATTTAAAAAAAAGTGTAAACTATGGAAAATAAGAATAAAATAATTTAAAATTGATATGTACCTATTAATTGTGTTACAAATATAAGCAGGAAAAAAATATATAAAATATAAATAAATACAATAAAAAAAAGCATGATAATAGGTATATAGAATTATTAAATCAGTTAAAATTATCACTGATTAAAAAAGTACGAGCTACTGCAACTGATTTTGAAGGGCAAATAGAGGGTTGAAATGTGTGGCCCGAAGACTGATTTCCTTGCACTACAATATCCGGACTGGACTGGAATGTTTGAAGCACTTTTTTCCGCTGCCCAAAGCAGAGAAAGATACTCTCGAGTGACAGTCATCATTGGGGAGAGGGGGGTGGGGGCAACATGACACATGAAAAAGAAGAATCGAAAAAGAATATTATAAATAAATTCAATAAAGAAAGAGCGTGCTAAGCGGTATTTAGAATTAGTTAAAATAGCAATAAAATTATCATAACACATTAAAAAACTGTAAAAAGTCTTAATAATTATTATAATAACATTTATTAATTCGCAACTAAGAATGTAATAACAAGTACCAGAAAAAAAAAACAATATGCAGAGTGTCCCAGAAAGTATGACTTAACAGTAGTCCAGAGATAGAGAACATTTGGGGTGTCTAAATACCTCAATACATCATGTTATGTCTTATTCAATGTTTTCAAATTTTTTTAATAGTTATCGTTAAACCCTCACTTACAGGATATTAATGGCCAGACACCATTTTTTGGTATTTAGGTTATTATAGGAACCCCAAAGGTTCTCTATCTATGGACTACCGCTAAGTCGTACTTTCTGGGACCCTGTACAAGTGTAATATATTAAAATATAATAAAAAGAAATTAAATTCCAATAAAAACAAAACATCGCATTTGGTTTATTTGGAGTTATAATAAAAAGGTAGATTAGTAACAATTAGACAGGTTTAGGTAAAAAATAATAAAACAACACAACGACAAGAATCAAAGAGAGATAAACTGTGGAAAATAGAGAATAAAAAATAAATTGTAACCACCTTCCAACTTGTTTTTATCCTTTGAATATTTTTAGACTAGACTGGAGCAAGCAACGCCATTTATAAATAAAAAGAAAGTCGCACTAGAAGAAATAAGATAGCAAATAATGACTTATGTACCAACAGAAATAATTTCTATTGGTACATAAGTCCTATTGGTATTATAAACTCTCAACACACCAACACTTCCTAGAGTGTGGTGAGAATAATTTCCAGCAGCATGTTTTTACAGGGCATCCACATCACCCAGCTCATCCACGCCTCCTTCGAGTGCTCCTTGGCTGCCACTCTCTGCTTCGTCTACGGCTTTTATTGTATCTCCCACGCCAAACAGAATCTGTTTGCAGCCTTGATGTGTTTCGCCGACAGGGAATTCTATAAAGTAAGCAATACTAAACTGTGTGCGGACACGTCATGTCATAATACAATACTCGGGGTTCTCAGACTTATGCATGTACAGGCTTTCCCTGAGGTTGGCCTCCCAGAGCCCACTATGGGAAGAAATCACTGGACCAACTGGTGGGCAGTGTAACTCACCAATAAGTCTGGCAAGTGCGCTACAGCAATGCTAAAAGGAATTTTATTGTAGTAATAAAAGAGAAAGTCATATATTTAGCCACAAAGCTAGGATAAAGTAATTTAAATGAAAATATTTATTTGTTATTCCATAAATGATTCAATACTCGAGACTCGTCAGGGGATGATTTATGGAATAACAAATCAATTTTTTCATTTAAATTAGGTACTTTTAATTCCACCAAGAATTCACGGTCAATAGACCATTGAAGGATGACGTCATCTGACATTAAGCTGGATGCTAAATGGCGGCCATGGCGACACACACACCACACATACACAAACCATAGTGATGGGTTTATGTACAAACACACTCATACCAACTCTTAAACTTTTTGTTTATGTTTATGCCTCCCGGCTAATGTCAAAATCCACATGGCCGTTAATGGTCTATTCATTAACATTATTAACAAGGCCAGGAATCAATTATAATCATTTTATCAAGTATATTTTCTATTTGTATTCTGAGCCTGTTGGTACATTTTGGAAGTAAATAAATAAAGGCTGAGATGTATTTTTCTGTTCCAGGCCTGGTGGCTGCAAGACAACCACAGAAGTCTGCTGAATGACATGAACCTCATGATGCACCAGTTTTTCCAAGAATACTTCCACCCGACCATTCAAGGCTGCGTACAAACCGAGAGATTGTCCTCCTTCCTGGTCTATTTGTTGCCAGGTGTGGTGTGTCAGGTTGTGTTTAGCTTGGCAGTGGAATCCTTCCTGCCCGTCTTGTTGGTCCTATACATCGGTCTGGGATCTTTGGGAACCTTCATCGATGAAGTCAGGGGTAACATTTTTGTTTGGAGTACTCTGATCATAGCCAACGGACTTCTGTGGATGGTATCCAGCATGGAATATTATGCTAGAGCCAACTGCCCCAAAGACCCTCACCTTTCTCCACTGACAAACTTTCTCCTACCCAAAGTATTGAACTGCCAAAACCAGATTTTGATAACCAAATGAAAAGTGTTAGGGAGTGAGTATAACAAGCTAGAAAGCACCCGTACAGTAATTATATATGAGGTCAGGCCACTTGGCTACAACATTTTATTCCCAGAGGATGGTCTGGGGACCTTGTGGGTGTGCAGAGCAAGAGACAGTAAAGTAAAGACAGAGCGTGTGGCAGTGTCAGTGTGGACACACTCATATTTATTGTGGTTTGTTTAACAAACAACACATATACTTGATGTTTGATATATATTAAATAAATAAATATAACTAATTTAGGTACAGTTAAATAAAATATGACTTTCTCTCTGGCAGCCAGGTATACCTGGACCTGCACTAGCCCACCAAACACTCTGGGTGATGTTCAGATGTACGCTGACATGGACGGTTTTAGGAGGGACTCCGGGTATCCTGACATGGCCGGCCGCTGAAACAAACCAAATGATATATGGATATATGAAACAAAACAAAAAAAGCATACCTCCGCTCAAGCATTAAGTTGCTTATGGAGGAATACCGTGTCTTGTGTTATGTTGTTTAATTGATTATTGTATTTCAAATGTATATTATTTAAATAAAAAAAAAAAAAATATTAGTCTAGTGTCTGAGATAGGCGGTATGTTTAGTCTGAGACCCAATTCTGTGTAGCAACTAAATTGAGAGTGCCACGTTTGGTATTGGTTGTGTGCCACCCTATTGCCAGCTGGAAGCACACTGACAGATGTTGCAATTTCCCACACGCCGCCATAAGATAAATTATAAGCTCGTGAGGTCAAATCTCGTTATAAAGAACAGTATAAAGGAACCATTGATTTGTTTCAACAAGTCTTTATGCTAAAATGTACTGGAGCATATTTGTTATAGCCAAATCTATCCTACGTATAACAAAATATTTTGTTTTAAAGGCAAAGTTGAATGGAATTCAGTTCATTTTTCTGATAAAGAAATGTAAAATTGATTATATGTATTGTGTGTATGTATTTGTGTATATATTATGTATGTATCTATATTTTTATTTTTATCATATGTGGTTGGATGTTAGAGATTGCTACGGCTATAATCCCGCCATTGCCACTTGTCTATACACTATTTTTTGTACACTATTTTTAATATGCATAAAGTATAAAATAAATAAATAAATAAAAATTACTTTGTGACCTGTTACGATAGAGACTTTTCAATGAATCATGGCCACGTGATATTTGTTTTATCTACATCTATTGTATCTGTATTGCATGCAGGTGACATACCTTGTTTATCTCAGGAAAGATGGTACTCAAATTGAAGTTGGCAAGACTTGAGGTCCCAGAATGACCGGGAGACACTTGTCCCAGCTTCACATGGGGCACTGTATTCTTGTGTGAGGGCATGTTAGGAGTGTATCCGCCCACGTGTGCCTGGTAGCCATACACGCCCTCCTCACCACACCCACCACTGGACATGGAGTAGCAGCGCTGTGAGCCCGGGACGTACCCTTCTGTGGGAACAGCTTTATTCTTCCTTTGCCGTTTAGGGCCGGTGTCCCTTTTCAAAGTCTCAGTCTTATTTTGCTTGTGAACAGAGTTTAGGCTCCTTCCTCCATCAAAGTGGTATTTGGATGCATCTGTGGGAGGACATGGCTCCATCTTAGTGTACAAGCTGTTGTCCACATTAGTGTTGTAGTCGTTAGTATCTAGTGGGTAGGAGTTGATGCAGGAGTAGGAGGCCGTGGTGGGTCCCGTGGCCAGGTAGCTGGAGGAGGTGTACAGGGGAGTGTTGACAGAGGCGGGGTAGCAGTACGAGTTGCTCAGGTTGGTGTGGGAGAAGTGGTCCACCTCCATTGGATTGTTCCCCTCAGAGGACAAACACAAGGTGGAGGCATCGTAGGACTTGGTCAGTGCTTTGGTTGCCTTGCTCCCCCCACCCATGTAGTGGTCGTTGGGCTGCAGAAGAGATTCCGTGGAGTAACTGTTTTTTTGTGTTACTTTATGCAATGGGGGAGGAAAGTAGTCGGACATCTGCTGCACCCCAAATGGGTCACCGGAGAAGATGGGCATTTCTCCAGACTTGTTACCGTTGCCTAGGTTGATGTTCCTGTTGGGAGTATAATGCAGCCCGTTCCTGGTATTAGTTGGGCAGCCACTGGTCTCTTGGTAGCCACTGTCTTCCTTGCCTCTGTCCATGATTTGGCTCACAGAGAGGAAAGTGCCCGCGTTGGAGTTCACCTCGCACGTTGCTTTGTTATTGTTCTTCACTGCCGGCTTATTCTTCTCTTGAACATTCTTTTTCTCTCCAATGTTTTTGGACATTTCTGTTTGTTCCAAGAACAAATGTTGATATGTTTGCTTGGCGTCTCCCATGCTCAGCGCCAGGTCCCCCACCAAAGTGGGCAGACTGCTAGGGACCAGAGGAGCGGCCTCACTCAATGGTATCAGTTTCGAAGGAGACCAGGTGAACTGATTATCTTCGTGCAGTGGTTGTGCCACAAAACTTCCGGATGGCATGTAAAATGGTTGCTCATAAAATTCACTTTTCTTAGTAACACTACTGGAAGACAGGCCCGGGATAGAAAGGGCAGAGTCCAGAGCGCACTGGTTGGCTCCGGGTAACACGCTCCTTCCATCTTTTTGACTGTTATTAGAAAATACATCTTGGGTTGTGTTGGCAAAGCTGACTTCCGATGTCATCCAGTTAATGGGAGCTTTCTGCGATGGATACTCCAATTTGCTTTGTTTACTATCCTGTATCAAATACTTGGAGTCTTTTACAGAGATCTTGCTACCTGCCTTCACACTCTTGCTAGCTCCATTTTTATGTGACACCTCACTCACAGACTGTTTGGATGAGACTGAATATCTAAAGTCTGGTTGTGTCTCTACCCCAAGCCCTGATGCGTAGTTCTGCGAGGAGTTAGAGTTGGTTGGTTTTTTCATGTCTGATTTAGCAAAGTCCACCCCATATGCATTGCTATCCTCACTCCATAAATTGCAGCTCTGAGGGATGTTTGATGAGAAGTCGGGGAAATACATATTGGAGGATTTGGAGACCCCTAGAGTTGTAGGTGTGATGGGGAGGTCAAAGGGATTATAGGAGTTGGTAGCAGTAGAGTTGGAAAACACAGCTTTGGTGCATGAGCTGTCCTTTCTGTTGGCTGTGGTTGGGAATGTTAACTTACAAGAGTTGTCGTAAGGCCTCTTGGCACTGTACTGCTGCGCTGGTGCAGAGGCCAAAGACTTGTTGTCAGCACCACTGCCACTTGAGCCGTTGTATGAGAACGAAGTGCTGGCGTGGTGGTTCAGTGCGTTGGGTGCGCCCGAGGCCTCGTAAGATGAAGCGTTATTCATTATTTTGTCGTTTGCATGGAGGCTGTCATAATTGAAGGGCACCTTGATGTTCTGTGGGTAGGTGGAGGTCCCCGCACCCTCCCTGATGGCGCCACTCACAGGGGTGTGCTCGTAGTTGAATATGGAGTCAGAAAAGGGGTAGCTGGCGTTGGAAGGGAGGCTGGATGCAAATACATTCTGTGTTCCGGAGAAGATGCAAGCTGATGAGGAAGTAACTGCTTTACTAACATCTTTCACAGTGTTGGAGGATTGGTCCAAAGTTGCCATTGATTTAAGATGGGAGTCAGTTTTAGAATAACTGGTTACATTATGGGCTGCACTCCATGTGGTTTTGGTTGATTCCGAGTTCATCTTGGCTGCAGACTGACAGTCATTTGGTAGGAACACATTGTTAGCATTGGAAACATGAGCCGAGTCTCTCATCTCTCTGGGGAAATAGCTGGAGAAATTATCTTGAGGAGGTGGCAAGGGTTCAGATGGGCCGGAACATACCAAAGGAAATGTGAGAAGGAATGCGGCTGTGGGTGAAGGGAGAGATATTTCTTCGGCCATGTCTCCTCCTATCTCCTGTCTGTCCTGCTCCTGCTCCCTCACCTCATTGGGGTCATCCACTTTTTTCCTTTTGTTATAGGAATTCTCTTTAATACAACTTATATTGGAAGCATTGCTTAAAAACTCTTTCATTGTACCACTGTTGGCACTATTACCATAAAACTTCATGCAAACTGAGTTATTTCCAGACAACTCCTTCACATCACCTGTGATGGCACTGTTTGCACAATGTTCTTTGGTTCCACTAGTGTGATTCCTCATATAACCAGAACTGTTTGCAAGCAATTCCTTGCTACTGCTAATGTTAGTATTATTTCTAGAGAGTTCTACACCGCTATTCCCAGAAAACTCTTTTGTAAACCCTTTGGCACAATTGGTTGCAGATAGCTCATTCATGCAGGCAGAGCTAGAATTATTTGTTGGCAATTCTTTAAGAGCCCCGTTAGTGCAGGTGTTCCCTGAAAATAATTTGATGCCACCCATGCTAGCACTGTTTTCAGGCAGCTTCTCTCCATTACCATCATTTCTAGCAGTTATTTCTGAGCGAGCTGCCTGCTCAAGCTCCAGGGCCTTTGTGTTGACAAGTTGAGAAGGAGCTGGTTTGTTCTGGCCTTTGGTGATGCCAGTTTCCAATTCATCTTTCTTTGTGATTCCCAATTCTTTGCATTGATGTAATTCTTTACCCCTATCAAACTGAATACTTTCTACTTTATTCACTTGACTTTTTGGCATAGGTTCAGCAGTAAGCAGTGGTGGGTTTGAGTCCTGATTGCATTTAGTGCTGACCCTCTTGCCATTTCCTTCATTCTCTGTGTCTTTTTTCTCAAATAAATTGTGAGTCGTCGCACTTTCACTCTCACTTTGAGGAGAGTTCTCAATCTTCTTGGAGATATTTTGGGTTTCAAGCTTAGTTTGCTTTCTATCCCGAGTGGCCTGCTTCCCTTTTATAGTTTCCATGGTCTTAATCATTTTCAACTTGCTCCGGTGTGTAACTTTAGGCAGCTGTTTCAAGCTTTTGACTCCATCTTTTTTCTCTCCGACGTCCAGTGTAGTGGTTGGTATAGGGACTTTGTTCACCATAGTAGTTTTGGTGATGTCAAACCCAGTCAACAGTTTGCGGGGAGTTGTGAGAAGTGGGAATGGAAATGGATTGATGAAGATTGTGGAAGGGGCAGGTGGTAAAACTTGTGGCAGCAGAGGTAGCACCATTTGACCTCTCAACGCAGCATTGGCAATCCACACTGAAAAGATTCAAATTATTAGATATGAGATTCGGACTTAAGAGTATAGGCAATGAAATTGAAATAAGAGACTCACCATTAGAAGTGCTGGTGATGTTGTGCACTCTAACTTTGCTCCCTGCACTTTTCTTCCTGGTGTGCTTTCTGTTGATGGTGCTCTTTTTCTTACAACTTCTTTTCTCCTTCCCTCCTCTTGCTTCCCTCACATTCCTTGCTTGGCCCGACTGTTGCTTACGTTGACCCTTGGATTTCCTACTCTTTTTCTCTGTCTTCTTGCATTCCTTTTCACACACATCAACCTGCTCATCTAGCACCGGGCTGCCAACACAGCTTTCATGAATTCCATCAACACTGTTGCCGATATGACTTTTCTTAGTGTCCTCACCACTACCTTTAGGTTTCTTGCTACTAGACTGCTCCTCTGTGTTATGACTTTCCAAACCTAAAACCACATTAAAACATTGCAGTAGATGTATCACCCCTGGCTGCAACTCTTCAGCACTAGTCTTTATAATAGACCCATGAGTGGACCTCAACTGGTAAATAAAGTATGTGTGCACTATGTTTAAAGTATTTTTGTGTTTTAATGGAGCCCATCTCCCCCAATGAGTGTGACAGGTGGACAGTCTGAGCGAATAAGGTTGGCATCTTAATTTAGAAATCACACAATTTGTTTTATTTATTGATGTAACTAATTTATTTCCACTTAATTTATTTATTCTTCCACAGAGTGTTTGGTAGGAGATTAGACAAAATGGTAAGGCACATAGAGGAGATCACTTATTGTAGCTACTCAAAATTTATATAGCATAATCCCTTTTTTAGGAATTTACAAAAAAGGGAAATCAAAAATTTTACCTGTTGGTCTCAATAAATTTTTTATTTACTAATCGATCAGATCCAACTAAACTTTTTTTATACCAAATTTACGCAAAAAAATATTCCAAAAAAAATCATTTCGTTTCCAGAAAGTGGTGTACAAAAAGTAATGACACATCAAAGTCCTAAGAACTGTTCAATTCACTACAAAAATTAAGCTCAAACAAGTCAGTTTTAAAAATTACCAGAAAAAGATTGAGTTCTTCCCTAAAATATCCTCTTTCAAATGGTACACGCACACTGTATGACATGACAGAAAAAGACTATTTTCAAATAAAAAATCAACCATTACAGGGATGTACAACGATATATATATCAACAACTGATGACTGACTGATACTGTTGGATTTTTAAATGGTATGAACAAACCACTACAGGCCTACGACCGTCTTCTACTGTTATTTTCAAGGTCGGCTAAAGGTGATTACATTATGTTAACAACGTTCGCCATTAGGTGGTAATGTTCAAATCCCCTAGTATTATGAGAATGTTCAACATGTGGAAAAATCCCATGCCCCGGGCAGGTTTCAAACCTGCATCCCTTGTAGTCCCGTCTAGAGACGGTAACCACTGGGCCAACTGCCCCACACTGTGTATATAACAAGTAGCTGATGTTAATGAGATATAGAGCCATCTGGTGGATTTTTTTTTAGAACAATGAGATAAATCAACTTTTTATAGATAGCTACTAACTGCTGTCATATAGTTGGCACCAGCATATGACTATATCCACTTTGGTTCATGTCTCATCTTTATTGTCTATTGGCTTGATGATTGCTGAAGTCTGAATTCTTTTTGCATGTACAATGGTTGGTGTAAACAATGTTAAAAAAAAATAAAGAAACAACAAACTCAGGATGCAGCACAATGTTGATAAAACTAAAAGAAAGAGCAAAAAATAGAAATGCATCCCATCATACAACACAATATAATTGAGTAGGTTATGCGTCTCTAGTTTAAGATTTTAAATGATATTTGTGATTTCATTATATTTGTTTCCATACAATTTATTTACTATTTATTGTTCTACGTATTTATTGTTTCGTGTATTTGTTCATCATTTTTTTTTTAAATGACCTTCACCTTGTTGGTGTTCCTGGCCAGTGTCAAATGCAGTTTTTCCAGACGAAAATTACAACAATGATTGGACAAATAATATTTAACATTTTAGTACTAGTAGTTACTTGAAGTACAAATGTATTGATCAGTAGAAAATTACAACAATGATTGGACAAATAATATTTAACATTTTAGTACTAGTAGTTACTTGAAGTACAAATGTATTGATCAGTAGAAAATTACAACAATGATTGGACAAATAATATTTAACATTTTAGTACTAGTAGTTACTTGAAGTACAAATGTATTGATCAGTAGAAAATTACAACAATGATTGGACAAATAATATTTAACATTTTAGTACTAGTTGTTACTTGAAGTACAAATGTATTGATCAGTAGTAAATTACAACAATGATTGGACAAATAATATTTAACATTTTAGTACTAGTAGTTACTTGAAGTACAAATGTATTGATCAGTAGAAAATTACAACAATGATTGGACAAATAATATTTAACATTTTAGTACTAGTAGTTACTTGAAGTACAAATGTATTGATCAGTAGAAAATTACAACAATGATTGGACAAATAATATTTAACATTTTAGTACTAGTAGTTACTTGAAGTACAAATGTATTGATCAGTAGAAAATTACAACAATGATTGGACAAATAATATTTAACATTTTAGTACTAGTAGTTACTTGAAGTACAAATGTATTGATCAGTAGAAAATTACAACAATGATTGGACAAATAATATTTAACATTTTAGTACTAGTAGTTACTTGAAGTACAAATGTATTGATCAGTAGAAAATTACAACAATGATTGGACAAATAATATTTAACATTTTAGTACTAGTAGTTACTTGAAGTACAAATGTATTGATCAGTAGTAAATTACAACAATGATTGGACAAATAATATTTAACATTTTAGTACTAGTAGTTACTTGAAGTACAAATGTATTGATCAGTAGTAAATTACAACAATGATTGGACAAATAATATTTAACATTTTAGTACTAGTAGTTACTTGAAGTACAAATGTATTGATCAGTAGTAAATTACAACAATGATTGGACAAATAATATTTAACATTTTAGTACTAGTAGTTACTTGAAGTACAAATGTATTGATCAGTAGTAAATTACAACAATGATTGGACAAATAATATTTAACATTTTAGTACTAGTAGTTACTTGAAGTACAAATGTATTGATCAGTAGTAAATTACAACAATGATTGGACAAATAATATTTAACATTTTAGTACTAGTAGTTACTTGAAGTACAAATGTATTGATCAGTAGTAAATTACAACAATGATTGGACAAATAATATTTAACATTTTAGTACTAGTAGTTACTTGAAGTACAAATGTATTGATCAGAAGTAAATTACAACAATGATTGGACAAATAATATTTAACATTTTAGTACTAGTAGTTACTTGAAGTACCAATGTATTGATCAGTAGTAAATTAACTCGCAATATCATTATATTTTCATTTAAGAAATGAATTCAGTTAACCTGTAACAATTGTGTTTTGATGGTTTTAAACACAAATGTTTAAAACTAATGATGGCATTCTTCAAGATTTTGACCATATCAACATAACTCATAATTTAATACTTTTATCATACATGAAGAACAGTTATATGCAATTTAGACATAATCTTTAATGGAATGGATAATTTTGGTGTTATTTTTTTATTTCTCACAAAACATTTGAAATAAAGAACAACAATGTTGAATAGGCTAATCCTGTGCTAGGGCAAACTTAAAAAGGCTTATAAAAATATAGTCTTACAATATAATATGTAAAGTTTGTTTTTGTATGTAAATGTTATCTTAAACTGTAAAAGGCGAAAGCCGTTAATTGAATAAATAAATAAATAAGTACAAAAGAGAAAAAAAAACATAACAGACTCTCTCACACACACAAACGAGTTTTCTGTTTGTCTGTCTGTCTAACAGAGTAGTCGTTTTCTATGACAGACTAGTCGTTGAGTGCAATTTTGGCTACGCCCGCTGACCTTCACTCTTTTCTGCCCAACCAAACTTAATACTAAAATACACACATACATAATATTACGTACTAATGAATAGTGAACATTCAAAACAAAATAAATAAGATGTCCAGTGACAGGCACATCAGTCTCACCATTGTGGAGAATAGACGGACATGTGTTAAGGATGCCAAATGACAGTTGGCTGAAGAGAGCGCTCTTCTTCCTCCCATCAGAGTCTTGAAGACGAGGAAGACCCTCTAAGAATTTGGCCATGCCTCTGAATGGGATGTAAAGGGAGAATAGATGGACAAGACATAGAAGAATCTATTTGATAGTAGTTAATTCAAAAAGTCAAATTGGAAGTCGTAAAATATTAAAAAGCATGAAAGAAAAGATGTGCAAAAAAATAAAATGTTAAGAGTGTACGGAAACAAGAGTTGATACCTGCAGCACGGCCAAATCTGGTGGGCGGTGGCGTGGGCAGAGGCAGCCGAGCTGCTATCAGCACCTTCACCAGCTCCCAACATTTGCTCCTCAGCACAGACACCTCGTCCAGGATCTCTTCAGTTTCCACTGCCACGTCCACCCCTGCCTCTGAAATATTCAACAAATTATCCAATCTGACATAACAACAGGTAACTTAGCAAAGAAACAGAAAAAGGGATATCATCTGAGGCTAGTAGACTGTAGACTGACCAATAGTGACATTCCTAATGGCCTCAGGGTTCACTTTCCAATGAAAAGCCAGATTCAAAAGTATGGATGTGGGAAGAAAGTATTTGAGAAGCTGCCAAAGAATATGTTGTGAATGAATACCTACTCTAGTAAGAAATGTTCACAAACAAATGATCTTTCTCAAATATCCTTTTTGGATCCTTGAAGTAGGCATAGTGATCTAAATGCCTACTCTACAGATATGTGTTAAGAGATTGTGAGGATAAATTAGCATGTGCACAAGATGTGTCTAAAACAAACATAATGACAACATGAGAGTTGAACATTGTGACGTAGAGTTGTATTCAAGCAGTGGCCTATCAGGGAAACAAACAGAAGCTTGTAAGACTGAATCAATTGCAAGTCAGCTGACAATCTGAATACTAAGCCCAAAATTCTCATCGAGTGATGGATCACAACTTTTGGATGATTTGGTCACTTGCATATGTGTTTGTGAAATGCAATAGCAGGTTGTTACAAATTTCAGAAGTATGTAATAACTGTAGAGAAATGGCAAACGAGAACGTGAGTGCATTATGTAACTTTGGTTATTTTTTTTAATGAATCTGTGTTCACTCAAAGTGAACACAAATACATTCACAGTAATTCTTAAAAAAGTTACAGTAATTCTACATTCACAGTAAGCTACTTAAAGCTAGTGTAGTGAAGAGGAAGATGGTGGGCACCTGGGATCGAACCCACGAACTCCAAACGGAACAGCACAAAAGCCGGCGTTGTAACTGCCAGTCTACCAACCACTTCAAAATTATGTATTTCCAACCAATCCAAAAGCTATAGTTGGTGAGACATGATGACATTTGAAAGAAGCACACAAAGATGGAGAAAAAGCAGGCAACGTTTCTAAAAATGACATAGAGAAGTAGCAGAGGTCTGGTTTTGGACTTGGGTTGGAAGGAAGTAAAGTGCTCAAGTGTTAGAAGCTGGGCTGCTCCAGTGTACCTCGAGGTTTGTTGAGGGAGGCCTGCAGTTGCTGGATGTAGCGCAAGGAATGTTGCAGTATGAGGATCTTGGTGTTGGGAGCTGCGGTGGTGGAGGGTGATGTGCTGGTGGCTTCATCGGCTGGAAGGATGGCTGCCAGGTTAGTAAAGGCAAGGGCCAACCTATTCCTGCGCTCTTGCTCCCAAGCTCGGCATTTGCTGTAACATAACACATAACTTAACCACTAACATAACATACTCCTAGGTAGGGGCAAGTAGTGTACCTTCGAACAAATTGCATAAAAATTTGACTTTGAATTTTTTTATCTCGATAAATATCAAATATACAAAAAAATAAAATACATTGTTAGACAGGTAAAAGAATTCACTAAATAATGGTATTTTTTTATTTACATTTTAATCTATATCTATAAATCCCCTCCAAATGATTTTTTATAAAACACTACAATTTTGTTTGAAGGTACACTCGCGAGTGTACTCGCGAACACCTTGATGTGTACCTTCAAACATAAGGTAACTTAAGGCAAAAATTGAAACAAAATAATTTGTTATCATAATATGCGCTGTTCATTTATTCAGGAAAATTCAAAAATGTTACTTAAAATAAAAATTAATGTACAAGCATTGATTCATTCTCCATTTGAACCTCATTTAGGGGCATAGGGAGGCAACAAGAGCTCTCAACTGCACTTGAATATGCACAATGTTTAACCAGCTGCCTGCACATTCCCCCCCCTGATGGGATCCAGGTGTCCGAGGCTTATTTATTGTGCTTTTTTCTGACCTGTAGTGGTTTAGGACATAACATAGGAGGTTACCGAGAGAAGCCAATAGATTAGTAACCGTGGATATATTTGCAACATCTCTGTTTATTTTTAAAAAGGAGGTGTATCTGTCCATAGTGGAGTGAGACGCTCTGTATAGTGTATATGCGGATTGTTTTGCTCCACTGTGGACATATGTATGTGTGAGTGTGTATGATTACAATGCTGAGGATTTGTGTGTGTGTGCAATTTTGACTGCATTATGGTTTTACAATGTCATTGTATTATGATTATTATCTATGCATTATGAATGGGCGGTGTGTATGCGGCCATGGCGATTTGATATTGTTGTATCTCATATATATTATTGTTGTTGTTGTCAAATTTGTTGTTCTATTATTACTATTACACTGTACTTTTTTGTTTTTTGTTTCAATTTAATATGTTCTGTAAAAGCAACTTAGTTGCGTAGAATAAATAAATAAATAAATAAGGTGGTCAACCTCGCGATCACGATTTGATTTCTCGAGAACAGTCAAAATTTTGAGATCTGTGCTCACTCAGCACCAGAATTCGGACCCACGACTTCAATGATGCTAAACGTACGAAAGCAGCTGACTGATACCACTGGACTACCTACGACCTCAAATGAAAATTGTATTGCATATATTTTTTTTTATTGCATCATTTTGATTAAAACTTGTGGTTCGGCCTACTTAGGTCAGGAAACCTTCCCCAGTAGCTCAACTCAACCAATCTCTCCTGGCCTTTGTCCCGTACCCACGATTGTGATATATTTTTTAATGCACCGAGACTCTTAACATCTGTTATTGATAGGCTCTAGTGTAAATATGGAGATTTTTTTAATATATTCGTAGAGCATATTTCTCTTCCTCATGATTAACAGCATAGTTAGGGGGCATCATACGATATTTCTATTCATTTTTAAATAATTTTAAATATTTAAACACCGTTTCAGACCTTAAGTTGAATTTTCTGTGGCTTTCACAACTGGAATGCCCTTTCGACATTCTTCAACAGCCTGCTTAATATTTTCGATACCAGTTTGAGGTCTTTTTCACTAGTTTTGTGTCTTGGCATTGGAAAAGTCAAAACAATAGTCAATGAAGATTTATATTTACATGCTCTGAGTGTACCTTCGAACAGTTCGAAGGCACACTCAAAATAATGTTCGAAGGTACACTTAGAGCATAAAAATAATAATATGTCAAAAATAAATAATTTTGAGGTCATATTAACCAAAATTAATATCAAATAACAAGCAAGATAAATTAGTCTACCAAGTGAAATAATATTATTGATTAAAATAGTAAGATTTTTCCTGAAAAAAATCTTTTAAAAATTTATAAAATATTTATTTTTGGTACAAAAAAACTTTGAAAATAGATGTGATCCGCTATCAGTTGAACATACCAAACTACACTGAGTGTTACCATAATCGAAACGTACGGAAATTCAATACTTTTGTATTTTTTTAAATAAGATTTCTCTAAATAAGATTTTTTGAAACTGTTCGACGGTACACCACTGTCCCCTACATACAGGTAGGTACTAAATAATTTTCATATTATTTGGTACTTTGTATTATTTTTATGTTTTATATTCAATACTTTGGTACACCTCAAGTACCTACTTTTGTTTCAGAGACAATCTCTAACTACAGTAGGCGCCGGATATTGTGATCACATTTGTCCCAGTGGTTTTGATTCTATTAACCGGCGATTCTAATAAGCGGCGGCTATATAGAATATACGTACTTAGTACACAGCTACATAATATATTTCACACAAACACAGGTACCTACGTAATATATACCTAAGAAAGGTTTTTTATGTCAAAAAAATTGTAAAGAAATCGAGACAAAAGATAGTCTGTCCATATGTTTCTGATAGTTTTCAGAAATCTCTGACTTCATTCAAGCATTTCTGTAAAAAATATACCTACCCACATCACTAGCAAGTGTTTCACGCATTTAAAACATCTGGGAGATTTGCTCTTTCCAAAACTAAAATCTCATCTGTCATTCATAGCGCACGTTAAAAGTGCTCACCGTTATTTGGTCTTTTATCTTTTTGCCTGTTCCAGGGTTCGTATTTTTTATAACCATAGGGTACAATAAACAAACACCCGCACAGCTGGAAACAGTTCAAAACTGACCTCGACTGAGCTAAATGTTTTCTAATGCGCAATTTGTCTATTGAGTCGAAATTTAAAAAAAAAATACAAAAAATGTAAGAAAGGCTAAAATATAAGAAATCCCAATAAGGACCAGTTTTGTCAAATTCTGTTATATGCTTCAAAAAGACACATTGTAATAGTGCCGGGAGACTACAAGACAAACAAAGCACTTCCAACTTGGCAACAAACAAAACTTAACACTTTAGCTATTATTCGTCTTGATCCAGGTATTAGAGGTTAAGAGTAAAATAAGAGGGGAGCCACGATCACGGACCCTCAGTTCGAAAGATGGCTCCTGGAGATGCATCAGAGGCGGTTGGTTCTCTCTACGAAGCTGCTGGTTATAATTAGAAACACAGCAAAATACTTCGCCAATAACGAAAAAGAAAATTGAATACCCTCCCGATGATTAATTGTGTAGAAATGAAACTTACGGAAAAGAGAAGGTATAATGATGATTGGCATAATTCTATTGTATAGGTATATACGCAAATAATTGTAAACCTCATTAATTTTTTGAGTAAAATTAAATTCTAATTTGCGGGGATTGTTTCCTAAAACTCGCGTCAAAGTTAAGTCATAATAAGACAAATAAAAAAGTTTCAAGGCGTACCTGTGCGTTTTGGTTTTAGTTACTATTGGCATATTATTCGGGTTATGTGAACCAGTTATCACCAGCCATTTCACCCAACTCCATCAGCAATTTCTCGTAAACAAACGAAGAAAAAAATAGAGAATTTCAGACATTAGACATTCGCTGTCAAATAAGGTTTAACCATAGATAATCAATTTCATCGGAATGTTTTCATAGATAATAATAAAATAAATGTCAAAGGTTATTTCCATAGACAAAAAAATAATTAGGGTGATAACAACACCACCTATATAAGAAATGAAAATTTAATGTTGTTGATGAATTTTTATTCTTGAACTTTGGATATAAATAATCATTCGTTCAAGTAAAAAATACTTAATGTAAACTTATATCGTATGGAGACCGTAAATGGTTTATTCTTGAAAATACACATTATTTTTATCTGTTTTAAAATACATAAATGAATAAATTTAGTTCTATTCCTTCGGGGGAGGAAATGCTATACCTTCTCTTAGTCTTCCCCGTAAGTTGTGTGTTAAATGATAAAGCTAACCTAAAATCTTAAAGAAAATTAAATGATGAAAAACCATAGAAACAATATGAAATAATAGGGTATTTGACTAATTTCCAGAAACCGTTTTAAATTATTCTACGACACATTATAAGCACATTCTCTTTATATTTTCTGAAGATATGCCATATTTTATATGAAAATCATGTTTAAAGTTTAAATATCCAAAAACGCGCGTAAAATGCTGTCTTGTATAATGGCGCTGGTCACGTGGTGCATTTTACGTCACACTTCTGTATTGGTATTGGTATGAGGTTGATGACTATCATTTACCATGGGGCGACGTCACCTTGACGTCACGGGGAAGCTTATTTCTTTTATTTTACAACTTAAATAGGCTTATTTTTTATAAAAACACGTAATAAAAATCCAAATATTTCTATGGAACTAGTCACCGATGAAAACGCCTTGTGATTAGTTGTGTTCCCTGTGACGTCAAGGTGATGTCACACATTAGTAAATGACAGTCATCAACGCGTTAGCAAACTCATACCAATACTATGGTGTGACGTAAAATGCACCAAGTGACCAGCGCCATTATACAAGACAACGTTTTACGATTTTAGATTTTCATACAAAATATGGCATATCTTCAGAAAATATAGGTAAAGAGAATGTGCTTATAATGTATCGTAGAATAATTTAAAACGGTTTCTGGAAATTAGTCAAATACCCTATTATAACTCAAATGTTTTTAATTCAGATAATTTTAAATCAAATAACTTTAACCGTAAACTTTTAAAATATACAATAACGATCCGAAAAAAACGGGAAATAACCTAAGTATAGGACAGATAAAAATGTTGAGGAGCAAAGGCTGAAATGCTTGGTAAAATTATGGAACACGTAGATGTCTTGACAATAACTCACATTCCGAAGGAGGAGGCGTATAGGTTGGAAATACCTGATGGTTTTGCGCTGATACATTATAAGGGACACAGAAAACAGGCCGGAGCTAGTTGATGAGGCGTTTGCGATTGATGAGGATGAGTTCTCTATCACTTCTAGAGTTGGTAGTTTCTATATAACAAATATTGTGTATAAGCCCCCGTCAAGATATTGGCCAAATAAATGTGTGTACACATTCAGCAGTGAACTTTTAAGGAGATTTTAATTCCCGCTCCACTCATTGGGGACACAACGGCGATGACGTACATGGAGAGGCCCTGCAAGATTGGTGCTCGAAGAACAATTTTCACCTTCTCTATGATTCAAAACAAGGTGGCACATTCCGATCTGCCCCATGGGGTACAACAACTTTACCTGATCTTTGTTTCGTCACCACAAATGGGCGGATCCAGGGGGGGTTCAGGGGGGTCATGACCCCTCCTTGGGCTGGGTCCAGGTTTTTACTTTGAAGCACAGTACTTACATTTATTAATAAAATACCTACTTTTCTATTATAATTATAAGTTATTGTGGTCCATGACCCCCCCCTGGATCATGGAAATGACCTTTTTTTTTAGAAAAAGTGTAGTTTCCAGATACCAAATTTTGGAAATTACCCTTTTTTACTATGTCATGACCCCCCCCCCCTGGCGCCAATGCTGGATCCGCCCTTCCTTCCAGTGATAGTACCTAAACATCGGCTTACATATCCCCATCTTGGAGCAACCTTACCTTCCGAGATGGAATCTGAAAAAGGCAAACTGAGAGGGCTATATGAAATGCATTGAGAATACTGTGAACAAAATAAGGCCAAGAATAGAAAACTACTCTCAATTTGAAAGATTGCTGAGTGTTGCGGCCCGAGATCGATCCCCAGGGGATTGAAAAGGTACGAGGAGTGGGGCGATGAGGCAAATGCAAACAATCTTGTGCGACTGCTGGATAATGAGAGACGAAGGAAGTGGACAGATAGTGTAGTCAATGGACTTCACACACTCCAGTCGAAAAATTTGACTCTTAAGAAATCTCGGCACCACTCCACCATCAAAAAGAGAGCCCAAGGTTACGCCAAACCAAATAGTGAGTAGCATTTTTAATACGTCAAATACTTAAACCATCTAAGACGCAGAAGAGGCTCCTTAGACAACATTTAAAGAAGATAACAGCATGCCCAGTTTCCCACCGAATAACTAGTGAAGTCACCATTGAAGAAGGGATAAGGGCTGGGGGAGGCTAAAGTGTGGAAAGGCTGCGGGAAATGGATGGCATTCTTTCTGAGTTTTTTAAAGATCTCGGCGAGCGAGCTGTGAGGTGGATCGCGATGTTTTTCTCTCAAGTGCTGGAAACTGGAAGCATCCCCAAATCATGGAGAGAGACAAAAGTTATGAAGCCGGTAAAGTGGTGCAAGACCCAAAAAATTACCTATAGGCCCATCGCTTTTATACATGTGATGTACAAGCTCTTTGAAAAAGCGCTTGAGAATAGAATGTCTATACGTTGGTGGAACCCCAACTCCCGGTGGAGCTGGCAGGTTTCCGCGAGGGACGTAGCACCTGTAAAGATGTTTTATCTCTGTCAACTTGCATTGATAATGGCTTTCAGCGAGGTGAAAAGACAGGACTTGTTTTGCTGGATCTGACAGCGGCTTATGGCACTATATGGAAAACGGGGCTCCTGACCCTGGACATGGTGAATATTAGGGCACTCATTGTCCTATTAAACAATATGATTTCAAACCGAAAGATCAGGGTTTTCCTCCCGGATGATATCGCGATCGTCACGCAAGCAAATAAGTTTGAAGAGTTGGAACCCGTTTTGAATGATGATCTACCCATCCTGGAAGATTATTTCAGGAACTGGAGGGAAGACGAACAACAACTGACTTGGTATATCTTTACAAGATAGTGAACGGTTTTGTTGACTCGGAGTCCTTGGTTGCTAATCTGGCATTTGTTTGTCCCTCTCGTCCTACCCGATCGCCATACACTTTTAGGCTCCCTATCTGTAGAATCAACTATACACAGAACTCGTTTTTTCAAAGAGCATGCGGCAACTACAATGTATTTTATAAAAGTGTAGATATATTTCAACATTCCATTAGAGCCTTTAAAGCAAAAATCTTGGAGGCCCCGCGTGGCTCATGACGGTGAGTATCTGGGGGCACCTGACGTGTCTGCCGCGCCTCTCTTCCCCTTCCTTCCCTACCTTCCTTGTTCCTTACCTATATCCTCTCCTCCCATCCTCTACCTTCGAATTTTGAACATTACATAAACTTTGTTACTTTTTTATTTATCTTTGTAAATTATTAATTTTTCACGCCATAGAGCTGCTTTCTTTTTCTTTTTTATAATTTGTTATTTTGAGAATGTGTCTCACACCCGTTGGCTTGCATTTAACGTGCTTGCCAACTATGCATATACCCATTATTATTCATATTCAATGAACTTTGTAATATTTTATTTAATGACTGTAAGTTTATTTGAATAAAACAGTCTCAACAGCTGTGCATCTAAATAACCGCGAGGCTTGCAAAGAATTAAAGTTTATGTGTGTTATATTGCCCCACCAGACCAACGCAGAAGTCAGGCTACAGCCAGGGAGCTTGAAAATATAAAGAAGAACCCAGAAATCCCCGCTTTTAGAGATATCTTTCAACCCCCACAGAAGCGTCATGTCCCGAAAACCTATTTGGACCATAGTATCAAATAATAGTAACTGGCCCGGACCTGCAGAGAGAGATGGAATAGCTCCGAACATTTTAGGAACAAAGATAATATTAGAGAAGACCCTACAGTAAGAGTTCCGGGCAACAATCTCTCTCGAAAGGTTTGGGTTCAGCAAATTAGGATACGGACGTGACAAGGGCGCTGTAATTACCTGATGTGGAAGTGGGGTAAAGAGACTCCCCTGAGCAGTGGCGTACCGTGGGTTATTGGCGCCCGGGGCGGAATTAAAATTTGGCGCCCCTCCCCAAATAATTTGGCGCCCCCCCCATATAATTTGGCGCCCTTCCCCCCTTATATAGTTTGGAACCCCCTCCCATATAAAAAAATACGAAAATAAAAAAAAATAAAAAAGTTTGCATATTTATTTTAATTTACATAAGTACTTACTTATGCAAGTCAGTGGAAAAAAAAAAGTACTTACTTAGAGCACACAAATATTCAATTTTGGGACATCTGTCAGATTTTTCTACCTGCGGATTCACCGCAAATGTTTTTTTAAGACCTTAACCCGAAATTAAATGTTATTTTTGGTCGAAATATAAATTCTGATTTTATCAATCTGGTCGTGTATAACATAGCTCAAGCAGATTTTGCCGCCCTTTCTAAAGAGGCGCCTGGGGCGGTCCGCCCCTCCGCCCCCGCCCCCCCTCGGTACGCCACTGCCCCTGAGTGCAAATATGGAGCTGCCATACATACTGTACGTACAGCAAATTATTATGGTGGAAGAATGCACTTTACGGAGATACCCTGGAGATTGGATTGACATCCACAAGCCAACGCCGGGGGCGGTACGGTGGTTGACAGAGGTGGACCTCAAGATTTAGAGATAGAAAATAATATACAAATTAAAAAAAAATACACACATCACCTTTTGTATACCTTTTTTCTTGGGAGTGAAAAATCCTTATAGAATCGGACTTCTGCCCGAAGACAGACCTACCGACTAGAAACTTCTCTTCTATATCTCCACCTACAGCGGAACCCCATTTTAATCATGGGCCTATAGAGAGTAATGAACGGATCCTTTGTCAAATACTTTGAAGCTGCGCCAGGAGGGAAAAAAGCTTTGAGGAGAAATAATGTGCATGCTACTGCGCACGGTACCAACAAGTAGACCTATCCTATAACTACCACGTGACTGCTATTAAATTCATACAAACTGTGACGTTTGTCGGTAGCGGTGAGTGACGCTCGATTTCTTATTTTTAAACTTTTAGTGTTAACACAGAGAAAAGACAAAAAATAATATAGGTATGATAAATAAAATTATAAAAATAATATGAATCGGTTGGTAGCCTGGCGGTTATGACACCGGCTTTCGTATTTTTACGTGCGGACGTCGTGGGTTCGATCCCAGGTGCCGACCATCTTCCTCTTTCACGGCATCAATGAGCTCCATACATAACGGCATAAACTTTAAATCGCTTACTGTGAAAGAGTCAAAGAATATTCTCTCTGAGTGAGCATAGTTTCATTTTTTTTAAATATATGAAAAATAAATCATTATAAATATAAATCATTGAAAATAAGAATTATTGATAGCCAGCTAATACCCGTCATGCTTTACGTTGTTGATTAGGGTTGTCAGGCTTGACAGGTAGGTAATTAAACAGGTTCTAGTATAGCTTCCTATTTGCTTAAGAGACCTCTATGTAACTGTCAACACACAGAAAAAGAAGAATCATACTTTCACAATTCATAAAACAGAGAGAAGAAAAAGAAGAATGTAGCTTCTAATGTTTAGAAAAAGAGAGAAGAAAAATTATAATCTGCCACTAACATGGAAAAAACTGTACTCTCACATGCTCTCAAATGGTTTGAGATTTACTTCCTTTACTTTTCGCGTGGCTTTGGTGTTATTACTCCGCCAGTCCAGGCTGCGTCAATTTTATCATAAGAGATTTATCTACATTAGCACCCTCTATGTGTGGAGAGCTCTTGATGCCTCCCTATGCTCCCGAGTGGGGTTTAGGCCCCCGCATTGCTGGTTGGTTTGGGGGTAGTTCGCGGCGGGCTTGATTTGTCCGGGGCCGGCTTTTTGCTTTGATTGTTTTGATCGAGCTAGGAGGTCGGTTTCGTGCGGGTCGGGATTGCTGCGGATTGGTCTCCACCGGGCTGGCTTGCGATGTGCGGGGTGCCTTAAAGGGAGAATGTATGTATGTATGTATGTGTGGAATTGTACAAACTTTAGGTGAAATCAATTGATAAAGGGAGCTGTTTTACCGACGACGAAAAGTCAATCTCCGAAAATGCACTACTCAATATTTTCATTTAAATGTTTATGTAATATGACTTGAATTACATTTATTGTTTTAATATAGGTATCTTTTTAATACATTTTCATCGAGTAATACTTCGGTTCTGTGCAACATTTACATGAGTAATTTTGTTTTTAAAATATGGCTATCTGTGTTTACTGGGATGTTACTATGAAGATTCTACAAAAAAAAGATTTTTTTTTAAACTGATTTAAAAATATTACAGTAAATGCAGTAAACTGTGTACAAACACTCAGAGTATTTGCACGGCTCTGGGAAGAAAAAAAATTCAACGTTAGGTTTGTATTTTAGGCCTGATGCTATGACATATAAAAATACATAACTGAATTATTAGGTAGTATATAGCTATGTAATGTGCAATGGCTGATAAGTAATTTACGAACAATCTAAAATTTCTGTATTTTACAAGATAAAGGACATATTATTGTGTTTTATTGCCGGAAAGTATCACAAAATTGACCAAGTGAACTGATTCGGACTCGAGCGGTTCGGGTCGCTACAAAATTATTTGTTACCCATCACTATACTGTTTATATATTTTGTATCCTTTAATGTATAATTACTATTCATCGGTTAGGAGTAGAAAAAATTACCTCAAGTTCTGGTTTTTGATGGAGAAATCCATTATTTCGTAAAAAGTTAAAAAGGAAATCTTTTCCCCTTGCATTTTTAGGTTATAATTTATATTAGACAAGTAGTTTAGGGCAGGTAGTCTACCACCATTTGGGAGAATCTATATAATAATTTAGAAATGTTTTTTTATTTGCCTTTTGTCGTTGCTTTACGGTATGTCGGAGCATCACGCCTAAACGGCTGAGCTGATTTCACTAATTCTTTTTTTGTCGTGTTGGCTTTTATCAGTAGAAGGTTCTTATGAAAGAAAATATTAAGAAAATTGCGTGGTAAATCTACATAATAATTCAGAAATGTTTTTTTATTAGCTTTTTACCTAATGTTATCGCATCACGCCTAAACGGCTGAACCGATTTCACTAATTCTTTTTTTGTCGTGTTGGCTTTTATCAGTAGAAGGTTCTTATGAAAGAAAAAATTAAGAAAGTTGCGTGGTAAATTGGGAAATTAAATAAAACTCGCATTAACCCCTCCTCTATCTTCTAATTAATAATTCAAAAATGTTTTTTATTTGCTTTTTACCGTATGTCATAGCATGACGCTCAAAATACAAATGCTACGTCAGATATGAATCTGCACAGAGCCGTGCAAAATGCCGGAGAAGGTTCTTTAATACAATTTGCTGCATTAACTTTAATATGTTTAGAGCTATTTAAAAAACCCTATTTTTTAGGATCTTCATACAAAATTTTAATAAACATTAAAAGTGTCATTCTTCTTTTTCTGTGCTTATGTCAGTTATAGAGGTCTGCAAAGCTATGGGAAGCTAGACTAGAACCTGTTTAATTACCAACCGATCAAGCCTGACAATCGGAATCAAAAACGTAAAGCAAGACGGGTATAAGCTAGTTACAGAATAATTTCCTTTGCGGTGCATGAGCAATGCGTAAGTACCTACCTATATCAGTAAAGTTTCAACTCCAGACAGCACCAGGTGCTGGTATATGAAGCTGTATTTTTTTGTCTTTATATAACATTCAATCCTTACATAATTAAGTAGATATTTAAAAAGTCACTATCCCTATTTTCAAAAATATTGGTACCTCCTGAGCAGGGTTGCCAGGTGTTCTGTTCGAACTGTTCGGTATTTTTGCTCCATGTTCGGTGTTCGGTATGAAAAAAATACCGAACTATCAAGTGTTCGGTATTTTTACTTTCGGGAATAATGTTAATTTTTCCTAGCGAATTTGTATTTCGAGAATGATCTTTTTTTTAGGGGAAATTTCTACTTTCCGGATAGCAAATTTTGAAAATGACGTTTTTTTGTTTTGGTTCGGTATATTTTTGAAAAAAACCTGGCAACCGTACTCCTGAAACGTTTTTTGCAAACAGTGCACTATTCCCGCGCCTTTAACTCGTTAAAAATCAGGAGAGCAGAGTAAAAATCCGTTTCTATCAGTTCTTGGTTTCGTCGTCTTGTGCTGTACGCATGAACACCACTGTTTGTAACATAAACCATCTTGGACTTTTAATCAATTATTTGAACTTCGTAAAGCAATTCCGAAAAAAACGATGTTGGTAAGTAAATAAATAAAACTATATCGCTGGTTTGAAAAAAAAAACATTAAAAAGTGTCAAAGGGAGGACTTTGTGTCTTTCTGTGTCTAAGAACCAACTGTTGCTGGTGGTGGACTATCATTTTTTTTTTTTGGGAGGGGAAATCCTCATGGATACCCGACCGTTCTGACCGGGTTATGACGGACTCTTACCGCCTAAAACCCCCCCCTCTTCTGGATATGATAATGTTCCCGCCATCTTTGGCCTACCACTACCATTCCTTTTGTCTATTCTTTGAGTGCTCTCTCGTCTGACTCCTTTTGGGACATTATGGCTTCAAATAGCCTGGAGAAGGATTCCCACTCCATTACACTCTTCAGCATGGCCGCCACTATATTTTCCGGCAGCGGAAATTCTGCAAGTTGCAGTTCTTCCTTCAGGGCATCTCTTTCAGCACTCCATCTGGGGCAACAGAATATAGTGTGCTCTGCTGTGTCCTCTTCGGAGCAGTATATACATTGGTCCGTCGTCACTTTTCCTATGCGTTTCAGATAGGCGTAGAAAACGCCGTGGCCTGTCAGGCACTGTGTCATTCGAAATGTCACTTGTCCGTGTTGCCTTTCTATCCAAGGCTTAATGTATTTTATGAGTCGGTGTGTCCATCTACCGCTTTCTGCAGAGTCCCAGTTACTCTGCCACTCGTCCATGGTTCTCTCCCTCTCGGTGTATCGCCTGTTGTCTTCTGGCAGAGCAGCTCTGCTTCTATACAGTCTACCGCGCTCACGCGCCAATAACTGAACCGGTATGAGTCCGCCGACAACCAGCGCTGCTTCCGTCGATACTGTACGATAGGCGCAGCATACCCTTAGTGCAAGAGGTCTTTGGGCAGCTAAAAGCTTTGCTGATTGGGTATTTGAAATCTCTGATACCCAGATTGGCGACGCATACAGGAGGATGGACTGAACAGCCATGGCCAAGGTTCTTCTTTTGAATTGTTTGGGTCCCCGCGTATTTGGCAGTATCAAGGATAGTGCTCTGGTCGTTTTGAGGGCCTTTTCTGTAGTTCTTCCTATATGTTTTGTGAAATTTAATCTGGAGTCTAGGACCACTCCCAAGTACGTAGCCTCCCTGGTTATAGATATCTCTGGCCCATCGAAATGAATTTTTAGTTCATTCATTCTTCTACTTCCACTTAACAGTATTGCTACTGTCTTTTGAGGTGCTACCTCCAAGGCATGTCGACGCATCCATATTTTCACTTGGTGTAGTATAGCATTCGTATTGGCCAACAATTCCTCTGCAGATTTTGCCGTAATTGAGACAGCCAGATCGTCAGCATAGCAAATGAGTTCTGCTCCCTCTGGGACTTCCAGCCTCATGACGTCATCATATAGTATGTTCCACAGTGTTGGCCCCAGCACCGAGCCCTGTGGAACCCCGCCCCCGGTTTCCATCCAGGTTTTGCCCTCTATTTGAATCTTTCTGTCCGTTAGATAATCTATTATGCTGTTCACTATTGTCTCGTTTATTTGTCTTTCTATTAGTTTGTTTCTGATAATTTGCCGAGTTAAAGGCATTTTTGACGTCTATAAGGACGAGTAGGTTTCCGCTTTTATCCGACTTTGCGTTTTTGGCTATTTCAATGATGTGATTTACTGCGTCAACCGTGGATCTGTTCTTGCTGAAGCCGTACTGGTTTTGTGAAAGCGCTCCCTTACTTTCCAGCTCTGAATTAAGGCGGTTATTTATGAGAGTTTCGTACGTTTTAGCCAACACGTTGATCAGGCATATGGGTCTATATTTCGTTGTTTCGTTCGGGGACTTTTTCGGTTTTTCTACCAATATGAGTTTCGATGTCTTCCATTCAGTTGGAAAGCTTCCTCTTTCCAATAGACAACTGAATAAACTGGCAAAGTATCCAAGGTTATTTCCGACGATTTCTTTTATAACGTCTGGAGGTATCCCATCTGGTCCTGGGGATTTTCCCACTTTGATTCTTTTTACTGCGGATTTTACTTCGTCAGTAAATTTGTATTCTGATTTCCACGTACATGGTATCTTTTCCAGTGTTTTACTTTGTGCACTAATAAATAGTGAATTGAAAGCATCAATTTTATCCTTCAGTGCCATTTTT